>LPNX010715936.1:67982-267713 GCA_001517045.1 Pseudotsuga menziesii | reverse complement strand
GAGAGGAGGAAGGTTTCTCAACCTTCTTGACCTTCTAACAAGTTGGTCCTCCAGAATTAAAAATTTGACTAATCACACCCTAAGGTCAACTAAACACAAGCAGATCCATAGAGCATATACTAAAAAGATCCTAGAGTCTCAAGCAATCAAACCAGGGTATAAAGATATGCTTTCCCGAAGAAAGCTGATGAACGATTACTTGGCGTCCTTGAGGGGTTCTCAGGCACAAGCGGAGGAATCACCCACCACCCTCCTGCACTTTCCACAAGGGTTACCTTCCAAGTTCGTTCAAGGTGAACCAAAAATAACCTTTCGGTTTACCTAGATATGAACCCTAAGAGACAAGAGACTAAAGGCTACCTTGACAATACCAGCTGTCTGGGGGGACAGTCGCAAGCCGAACTCGTACGCATGGGCAGGGTAGCTGAGCCCGAAACTCTGTCTAGGACAGAATCCCCAGATGCGTAAAAGTCCTGGGTTATGTTTTGACAAGGATTCAGAGGGTTATCTCCTCTATCCAAGCCTCCACGCGGCCTAGTGCTTAACTCCCGTTTGAGACGAGCTTCCCAGATACAGTGATAGAATCAAGGATTTACCTAAAGAACGGTCCACTACGTCTGAGTTTATAACTTGTGGGAAGTTTACACTCCCTAGCCCACAAATCTAGCCTAAGCTAGTAGGTGAAAGGCCCCTAAAAATAAAAACTTACTAGTAAATTTTAATTTATGCGGTTATTTTAAGGGTTGTTTCTTACTCAAGAGGAAATGGAAGTGATATACTGTATGGTGTTTTGACTCAGCAAGAAATAAATGAAAGTAAAGTGTATTCAAAGCAAACTACTACTATAAAACAAACTTCTTTTCATTTTTTCAAATATGTATTGATGAACTAAAGCACTGATAAGAGAAACTAAACCTATGTTTTTGTAATTTTCTGAGATTATATAATTTTAAAATGAAGCAAACACTACTTATGCAAAAATCACAATGCAAAAGACTAACTATGTTTTTTTTTCACTTTAAAAATTGCTCAAAGAAACTACTATGCATCTACAATGCACGATGTTTGAGTCAACTTGAAACTTATGAACTGTATACAAGCCACAAACTGAAACAAACAGGCTGACAGAACCTACAGACCAGCAAGAGAAGCAGGCTAGGACCCTAGCTTGGGTGCAAACAATGATACAAAACCACTGCAGACTTAAAAAGGTAAGTGCAAACCAGCAATTGTCAGAAAGCAGACTGGAAAAACAGAGTCCAAGACCCTGATCACTGATCTGGACTAAGACACTTTAACCAAGAACCCAAACAGGCCAAATGCTTCAGGATGCAAACAGTAAATAAATCAAGTAAAAAGACTCAATGGCTTTCAAAAAGCACTAAGATGTGAGCACCTGAGGCAATCAAGCAAACTCTACAGCATTCTTAAAGAAAGTCTTCCCAGAAAACAAGGACTATAACAAGAAAAGACACAAGCAAACTCTTCTTTAAAAATCCAAATCTTTAGGAGTACTCGCGACTGTCTAGCAGTGCAACTCGTGAATGCTCGCGACTGTGTAGTATAACAACCTGCGAATGCAACTTTTTACTCGCGACTGTTCAGTGGAACAACCCGCGAATGGGTATAAAATTTTTCTCAAAAGCAAAGAAAAAACCCTAAGACTTTCAAACACTGAAGTAAGCAAGAGCCAGGATAAAAAACCACAGTCAGACTCACAAGCAAAACTGGTCAGGATAACAGAAATGACCTACAACAGTCTAGGCTTCCCCAGCGGAGTCCCCAGTTCTGTTGTAAGGGATTATGCACCTAATAATCGTAGGTTGGGGGTTACCAACATACTCAAACACTTGCAGACAATTGACTTCTAAAGTGCAGAATAGGAAATAGGAGGGTTAGAAGAACTTACTTGTTTAACGACGTTCGATCCTTGCTAGTCCTCTTCCAATCTGCTCCACTTCCAAAGTCTTCAAGGCTCACTCCTCTTTCACCTGTTCAAAGACAATCTTCCAGATACAGAGTGATTCATATATATATATTAACAGGTTAGATAAATCAAATATGAAATACTGAAGCATAAACAATTATCAAACCAAGATATATGAGACACAAGTGGAAGAAGTAATATCTTTATTATCAATAATGAGAAAGTTCAGAGTACAACCAAACGTCTGAGACAAGGAATCCTCTGTCACCAAAGGATTCTGAGTTTCACTGCTCCAAAGACTTCTGTAAACAATCCACCAGCATAATTTTGCTCCAAAGTGTAAGTGTATACAACCCTCCCCAAGGCCTGTATTTATATGGGTGAAATAAGGCAGTTCTCGAAGGTTAGGGAGGTTATAGCAGTTAGGGAGATTAAGTAAAATGACTTAACTAGACTCCCATTAGCGCATGATTTTGTGTTTTCATGTTAAGAAGCACATTCGCGGGTATGTAGTAGAGCAACCCACGAATGATTCGCGACTCTGTATAAGCGCAACCCGCGAATACAAGGATTCACGACTTGCTGTAAGGGAGACTCACGAATGATGCGCGAGTTGTCTAAAAGGAGAGTCGTGAATACATCCCAATATGGCTAAATGGAAAAGTAACTAGCTGGATGAAGGTAGAATGTATTTCATGACAAGCCAAGCTATAGTGTTAAGGGCAAACCTCTATCCATAAGTGTCCTTTTTTGTGCCGACATGAGGGATATCAGCACTCGGACGGAGAGGTGCCACTCAGGTGTATAACAGACTTTGAATGCAACTACGACATGGACAATAAAACTTACGTCGATTTGCACTAACTTTGGTAACTATATTTCTTACGATGTATAGTGCCAATATCAACGTGGCCATCAAACCTTTGTCTTTTCATTTATCATTTGATACTCAACCCTAACTATACCAAATACCGAGCAATATTCACTTATTTGAGTGCAAATATTGAAGTCTAGATTTCTATATTGATGAGTTTTGATGGGTTTTGTACCCTCCACCTGGAACTTATCATTTCATGGCATTGCTCAGTGTTGTTGAGCATTATCTCTTTGCTTGAGTTTAGATTAATTTGGTTCACATACTGAGTTCCCAAATTCGCGTTTTAGACTCAAGGTTGCATGTTCTTGAAGAGATAATGGCTCATTCTTTATGTAATTGCACCCCTCTTCATCAGTGATGCCTCACTCCACTACTGTAGCTTGATGGCATTGGTATTTGTTGGAACTTGTGATTCTTTGGTCTAAACTCACCTTGTTAGAGTTTAGAATCAACCTAAGAGAGAGTTGATTGTTAAGTGAGTTGACTGACGTGGCAAGTCGACCAACCACATATTGGGGTTATGGGGTTAATGAGGTCCACTTTGATAAGCGTATCTTTTTTATGTGGATATATATGGGGTGTGTGGTCCCATAGTTTGGGGGTTTTAGTTACATACCTAAACCTATATATAGGTAGTCTTATGGATCGATCTATCAATTGAATATAATGCAAGAGTATGTGACAAGTTATGCTCGATATGCTTAAGTGCTAATGATGCCTTTTGACACCACCATTGCTTTTTGGTTTCATTGTTTTCACTTTTATTATTTTACTTGTTCCAACTTGGTATTAGAGCTTTAAGGCTTTGAATCTAGGGGTTTTGCAGATTTTGAGGGAAGTTCCAGGGATCTAGTGGCTCTAATGAAGCTGCAACGGCTATGATGCATATAGTATTATCATTGGTTGTGCAAGGTTTGGAGTGGCTGTATGCTAGCCTTTATCCAAACATTGTTGTATTTGTTGGTTTCTTTCCCTTGTCTATTTCATTTCATAAGTATGGGTTGTCATTTGAAGATTGGAAAATGTGTGTTTCATTGTTTTGTGAATAGCAATGTGTTTCATTATGGGTACATATCGGTGGAATATAAGAAAATATATGATTGAGTTGTTCAAACTACTTTCTCATCAAGGTCCATTGTTAGGTTCTCTAATAGTGGTAGCTTGAATCATTGAGATGTGCTCGTTTAATTGACTCATTGAATTGTCGCTTAGATAGTCAACTAGCCCGTATGCATTGCCTCTTGTGAAATCATGATGCTTAGGAGAAGTCTAGAGAGTGCTTGCCATGCATTGGAAGAGTGTGCATTGGAGTATCAAAGGATGCACCAGTGAATGGTTTCTCTCATAGTATTCTATTGAGATTCCATTGGAGGCATCGTACATAGAGATTAACGATAGACAAATACCTAGTTCACTAATGTAATCATATTAGGGAAAAATCGATTAGTGAAGATGACTTGGATGATGAGTAGAGATTGTCGACTATAATTGATCCATTTAACCGTTGACCTATTCGCTATTGAGAGTGATTAAAATCGGTAGTTGGTGGATCAACTAGGATGTGATATTAACCATCACGGGTCTATTATTCAAAGGTTTGAACTATTCATTGTTATTCCTTTGATTATTCATTGGTTATGGTAGATATATTGAAGTTTGAACTATTTATTGTTATTCCTTCGATTATTTACTGATGGTGGGAGATATATTAAGTTTGGTATATATTTGTGTTTGTTCCTTTTGAGGCAGAGCTTTGTTACCATTGTTGTGTATAACTTTGAACTTTGCCATTGTTGGAGAATGGTTGACTAAAGGTCGATTTTTGGAACAATGGATATCAAGGTATGTTTTAAGGATTCTAATAGTATACATAAGTGTAGTATTCTAGGCGATTATTTTGAATTGAAAAAACATATATTGATAGGGAGGCGAATATTAAATATGAAACATACCATTTACTAATGAAAATTGTAAATTTTGATGAATATTATGATAAAAAAACACATTTTATATAAATATAGGTGATATTAAAGACTAAAAATGACCAAATAACGAATTAAAAAAAACCCTAAAATAGCCAATTGGCAAAATTTCACCCCTAAAAATTACCTTGGTGGATGGCCCATAACCTATTTGGTCAATTTTGAAAATATGTATGTAAGGAATTTTTGTGTCCAAGCATGATCTCGACCATAGGTGAAGGACCAATTGGAGCATATGTAATGATATTGTCCAGCAGCGTGGTTCATTTATCATATTCAGGTTTGAAGTTTGATTTTATTTATTCTTGGTACTCCATGCATTAACTATCTTATATTTGAAGCTCTACTTCTTTTACGTCTGAGGAGTAAAGACCAAGGCTTTGTTCCCATTGGTTGCATTACCTTTGGTTAAAGGTATATCGTATTGTGGAAACATATAATGCTCGAACATTGAAGAAAGGTCTAGGTTGAATTGATATTGCTCATTAAATTTGTAGAGCATTTGGTAAAGCCTTGTTGTTATTATTGAACAAGACCAAGGTGATCTATTGTCTCACTGGTGTATTGATGCTCTTTGAGCACATCGATTGGACTTTGGAGAGAGTATGGCTAAGTCGAGAATCAATCAATAGATTGAGGCAATGGATTTGTCTTGATTATATAAGGGGTTTTAAATCCTATTTAAATGTGGGTTCCTTTGATATGGTTTTGAAGAAATTGTAGGGATCTGATGATCAAATTCATGAAGTTGTTACCTTATAGACTACTATTTTTCATTTTCAAACAAAAAATATGGAGGTTTTAAGGGGAGGATTAATGGGTTGGAGAAACCTAACACCCAATTGGAGAATGAAGCTATTTTCTTGCAGGTTTTTATTGATGAGCTTCATGAGGATGCTACTCCCCTTTATGGAGAAAATATTCGGTTGTTTGTTGAGTACTAGGTCTAAAGGAAATATTATGATACTGTTATGTTGTAGATAACTAAGAAATATACAACTATTTAGGAATTGTAGGATTGAAAACATGATCTTGAACTTGAATTCAATGAGTTACATATTATTGTGAAGTATGATATGAATGGTGTTGGGGGGATTGATGGTGTGATTGAAAACCCCTCTCAAAATACCACTCCCATTGTTGCTCATAATGATGCATCAAATGATATTATTGGTAACATTGATGCTAGTAACAAGGGTGAAGTTGATGGTGTGGCATCTTCTCATGCCTTATTGACTATTTCTGATGCGATTTATTTATGATTTAAAAGACATACTAGAGGTATCAGGTACCACTATTGAGTAAGGTGGGATACACTAGAGATGGACCTGGGAAGGTTGGACAAGGTATTGATGTTTTGTTTACGTCTGAGATGATACGGTTTGGAGTAGGTATTGGATACAATGACATTGTATTTGGCAGATGGAGGAGGTTTCACTTTGACTAGTGTTTTCTTTGTTATAAGTGGGAGTTGTAGGAAGAGCAAACAGTTGTTAATGAGACAATTGATTATGATATGCCGTAATTGAAGATTGCTACTTAAGATGACAATATTGTTGATTTGTATAGTAGTCATGCACCTTTGGTTGAGTCAGAATAACATCATGTCCCTTTGATTCAACAAGAAGGTAATACTTTTTAAAGTATGTGTCCTAATAACAAAGGTAGGAGGAATTCATCTCATAGTCAACATTCTTGGAAAGGTGGGAATTCTTCTTACAAATCTGCGCATAAGAGAAGAGGCATAATATTCAACCAATATTGACTACGAGGGTTGAATGTAGTTGGATTGATGAGTGGTAGAGGGAACATGTTAACAAGTATTTGAGGACTTCATACACTTGTGATATAGATTGCATAATTGTACAATTCTCCTCTTTCTTCTTGTTGATTGATTAATTGATTGATTGATGTAGTAATTGTGTGAATTTTTGAAATGTGTTGATACCATGTGGAAATGTTGGAATGCAAAAAGAATCTAATATTTTTTAATGCATTTTAGAAATTTCACCTCTTTAACTAGAGGTTTCCTAGATCTTAGCCTTGCGAATTTTCAGCCACTAGGTTGTTATGAACAACGGAAACAAACAATATTTCAATCCTTAATGACTACAAACTTCTAGGAGATCCAAGAGAAAATATACCAAAGTGTTTTTATAAGTTTCACCCCTCTAGAGTGGTGTTTTCATTCATAAACAACCCTTCCCTTCAATTACAATGTTAAATTACTCAACGTAATTTCCCTTTACTTATGCCATCTTAGTAAGACATATATAGTTGGAAATTACAAACCATAAAGAACATAGACAACTGAATTTTTTTCTATCTTTCAAGAAAATGTAACCACTTCAGAAGTAGTGGCCTCCACAAGTATTAGGATTTTATCTTTCTATACTCGGGTAAAAAGGGAGAGCAAGATTTCATCTCATTTAGGAAGAAAAAATAAACAAATCTATGCCTTGGGATTATTTTGATGGTGCCTCTAAGGGGAAACAAGCTTGTTGTGGGAGCGATGCGATCTATATATCTCTTAGAAAACCTTTTTTTTATCAAATTTAAGATGGGTCTAGGAGAAAGTTCAAACAATTTTACAGAAATGATGGCGTTAAAACTCCTCCTCCTATTTTCTCTTGAAAAAGGCCACACATGCCTTCAGGTTTTTGGGGATTTTATCCTTGTCATAAAATGGACCAAGAGTGAACAAATATGTTCAAATATTAGATTGGATTCTTGCTGGAGAAAGTCCTTATGTTAAATAATAATTTTGATGAGTTTTCATGTCATCATGTTTATAGGGAACACAATTTTGCAACGGATCAACTATTAAAGAGGGCATTTAGCTGGAACTCAGATAGTAGTACATCTCAAAATGCAGAGAAGGATATTTTTTCGAGTCCTACCATCGTCATTTCCATGAGGGCCCAACTCCCTATATAGATTGATGTTCACGATATCCATTCCTTTAATGTTGATTTCATTTTAGTTGGTGTTAGCACTCAGAATCACACCCTAGGTTGTGGAGGGTGAATCCCAATGTAACAGTAGAACCACTTTAAGAAAGGGAGCTGGCTTCTTCCTTTCTAGAGAGGGATCTCTCGTAGATTTTTAATAGGTCCAGATACACAAATAAAATAAAATTCAGATGTGTGGGTGGTTGAAACAAAGCAAGCATACATTGGGTTATGGATTCAACACATTCATGAATTATAGAACAGTTTGCTGGGGAAATTGTACAAAGGAAAGGTAGCATTCGGTTACAGTCATAATGATTTGGTCTTGTGATAAAGAAGAAGGAATGACAGTCCATCAATACATAGCATTGAGGAGATGAATTCTGCTTTGACTTTGGTTGAAAGGATTTATGGATATCTAGAACAAATAGTCAGAGCATAAACAATATGAATCCTGAACCACTACACACTCATTCCAGACATGAAGAAAACAAAATGACAAGTTAAATAGGAATACATGCACATAAGAAAAGAGACAACAGACTGTAACTACAACATACACATGAATATATGCAACAACAAGCCCGCATTTGGCTCTGTCATTTTATTAAGGGCAAATCTCAATTTACATAACCCTGAACCTCACGGGTTCCAACCCCATCTCCCTCTATTGAAGGCATATTTATAGCTTCATAGGCTCCCGAGAACAACCTCGAAACATAGCAAAAAACAGTTGCAGCATGAGACTGAAAATCTTAACAAAATGTTGATATGGCAGATTCGCCATGATCATAAACCAAACAGACAAGCACACATGAACACGCATGATGGATCAGTGAGAATTTGGACAATGAGGACTCGGGCTTGCTTGTTGATAATGACATTTCATAGCTCCTTAGAGCAACCTTCGACAATTTCATCCATGCCCCCATCTTTACCAGTGAAATCGTTTCTTGACCGTTGATCTTACATCAAGATTCATTCTGGGCCGTTGATCTGGGGTCTGCAGAAAACAAGTTGATATCTTTTTCGCGGTTCAATTTGGTCTTTCCGCCTCCACATTATCCTTTCTTCCCTTTAGTCCTTCCGCACCGTCTATCTCCACGGGATTCATTTTTAGCCGTCGATGTGAGATCAAGCTGCGGAAGGTGGAAATTGAAATTCTGACTTTTCATAAAAAACTTTAGATTTCCGCTTTTCTGCTTCCGCCCTTCCGTTTCCACCTTTAACGAAAAATGGAATGCAAGTATTCCAATTTTCTTCATCGAACCTCTCTTCTTCCACCTCCGCATTTTCGTTTCCTCCCTTTTTCTTCCACCTTTCACGGAAAATGGAACGTGAAAAGCAGACTTTCAATTTTCTCAGAGCTCGGTTTTGATCTTTCCGCTTACGCCTTTAGCGGAAAGCGGAAGGCAGATTTTGCAACTTTTGTGACTGCAATTCTACCTTTTCCACTTTCGCGTTTTCATTCCTGTCTTTTTCTTTTCACACCATTGATCTTGACCAAATTCAACTAGTCATTACCAAATTCTTAAGTTTCCCGCTTTAGGATTTCCGCCCTTCTGCCCCTTTCCGCATCGTTGATCTGTGTGGGATCTCTACGAACCATATATCTGGCGGATCATGGAAAGTGAAACTTCACCTTTTCACGATGAAATCCTTTGGGTAATTCTGCTTTCTGATCTCTGCCCTTTATTCTTTTTCGAGCCGTTGATCTTTGGAGGAAGCGCTCTGAGCTATCAAATTTGGATCACGGAAGTTGGAAATCGGGATTCTAACTTTAAAAATCAAACTTCTTGCCTTTTCTACATCCGCCTTTCTATTGGAACGCGGATCTTGGGCGGAAATGTTCTGGGACGTAGATCTTGGACTGCGAAAAGTGGAATTCGGTTTTAGTACCCTTTCTAACCGAATTCTTATCTCTTCTGATCCCGACTTTCCTTGGGTAGAAATGAGTTTTTATCCTTTGATCATGTGTGCTGTGCATCTAGGACGTCCATTTCATGTTACATTCAACTAAGGGCGGATTTCTTCATTTACATGCATTTCCAAGGTCAAACAACAGATTTTATTAAGTATTTTGGCATTTTTAATCTAGGAATATCCCTTCAAACATATGCAGACCTTCATCAACATTCTTTAAGGTCTATGGTATGAAAATTCACACACCTTACTCCCCCATTTTCTGGCTAAATCCCTTACCAATTACTTAGCCCAGAAATAGTGCTAACAATTGGATTTTTCAGATTTTAGGATCTTATGTATATAAGGGTATGTTATGTTTAAGGCTATTATTAGAACATATCGGAGTCAATGAGATTGACAAATGGCAATTAAATCCAACCTTTCCTTTTTGTTAATTTTTAGAACAATGCAGGATTAGTGTTTTTGGCATATGTTTGAAGACATAGGATTGTAGAATGTTGGTTATGGAATATATGTGCCTCCGACATATATCTACAAAATTTAATTAGTCTCTTTTTTTTAATGAATAAAATAACGCTTTTTTTGCAGAAAAAAAGAGATGGATGAAAATCAATTCTGCAATTTGGATAGTTGAAAAAAATACATTAATATGCATAATAACATTCATGTACATATCATGGCCTTATCACAAGGATAGTAAAATCCATTAGCTCTCCAAAACCCTATCTAGGGAAAACAATGAAAAACCCTAGCTCAACCAAGGAGGTCCAACAAGCATAAACCTCTCAACTTTAATGGACAACCCTATCTCAACCAAGGATCTCTAACAATGCATAAATCTCTCAAGCAAGTCCTCAAAGGAAATTTGTCTCCTCCTTTTCTTTTTCACCATATACAACCTAGGGTTTCATATTAAAACCTTTATTTCCAAAGGACGAAATCTAAATCCTAGTCTTCAAGATGCTCCAAGAAGATCAAGAAAATAGAGAGAGAGAGAGAGAGAGAGAGAGAGAGAGAGAGAGATCAAGTACAAATGAAGATATATGATAAAGAGGATGAATAATGTGCTTCTCCTAGTCACATCTCTACATAAGAGTTAACAAGAATGATGAGTGAGTAAATCACTTTCTCCTTCCTCTATATATATGGGAGGTAAGGGAATCCAACAATAAAATGTGGGTTAATTCCTTTACAAGCAATCTACAATAATCACACGTAGGCTCACACATATGGAGCACTACACTCCTATAGTACACATGTCAAGTTCCAAGGCGATGCCATACACAATATGGGATCTAAGACGATGTAGCTACAAAAGGTGTGTCCACACCTCTACCATAAGTCCACATGGAATCCATCGCTCCTAAGCAATTTTGTTCACTAGGTCCACTCCCCTTGCATCAACATTGTCGCAACCCAGGTGTCCTCAAGCCAACTCCAAGTCTCCATATAGAAATCCAAGCTACCCCATGCTATCTAGAGAATGATTCCCTCCTCCAAGATGCATAATGATCCACTTGCTAAGTAGGGTGTTCTCCAAGTAAGAAAACCTCTCCATGTGGCCATCATGAATGATGTTCTCCAAGTTGGATAATCTAAACTTGTGCTTGGTTTCAAATGTTCACTAACATCTGTAGGTTTTGATGTAACATAAAACCTTACAAAATCTACAGAAGTTAACTCTTTGATGCTGAAATACCAATCTCATGGTATAGGTAACAACCTATGCAAGGCCATCAATAACTTGTCACCATGCAAGGAATTCTACAATTGAAACAAGATAACCTATGTCAACTCTCTCATCTTGAGAGAATCTTGAATCAAGAGTATCATCATGGTCAAATCTCTCAATTTAAGAGAATCCATCAACCCTATCCATATACTCCATAACATTCCCATCAGTTGCAAACCTGCAATCAATCTCAACATCATCATCCATCAAGGTATCGTATCTCTCCTCCTCTAGACCACAAGAAGGCTCACAAATGGAGGAAACCAATGCAAAATGATTAGCATTGTTGGTTGTGGAGCCTGATATTCCAGATTCAGAGATGTTATTCAGTTGTGTTTGTACCCCAGGTTTACTGTACACTCGTTCCCCAACTTTGGGGTTCGGGGGCGAAGTCCCCTAGAAATTTTTTTGGGATGTTTGTTGGCCAACAATTTTGTGGACCCATGGTATTGGGTTAACCGTAGTATTTCCCCATGGTATTTCTCCTATAAAATAAAAGCATTCTAATATGGCTGTGCATGGTGTGGTATTGTATTGTATCATTGTAAACAATCTTTGTGATTGTGTGAGAGCGACTGTGAGAGAGTGAAGATGAAGTGTAGCGGGTTTGCTACAGGCTGTATCCCTTCATCTTTCTGGACGGTAATAAAAGGACTGACAATTTATGTGTGGAGGTAGCCCATCTTTTGGGTGAACCACGTTACATATGTGTCTCTCTGTAATGTGTTTAATGTGTTTTTCATCTTGTTTAATGACTTAGCTATGTAACTGTTATTGCTCTGCGGTCCTGTTTATAACAAGCATATATCCTAGGAGGTACACTCACCCTCGCTAAATATCTAGGTGTTCCTATATGCTCTCAAGCCTTCTAAAAACTAGAAGGCTCATACAATATCTCATTGGAATGTACATGTGATATTGGATTAGTAACCTATAAACGCTATCTTCTCTCACCCCTCTAGTTAAAGTCCTTAGAGTAGCTAGACTATGATAAATGATGGTGCACTATTGTCTCTCAAAAGAAACTATCTAGTGTGAGTGTGAATCTGTTGTTTGAATTATTAACTCCTACTTGTCTCAAAGGTAACGATCACATGAGAATATTATGCTTGTAATTTGTATTGAGCATTGTGATGTAAAGTTTTCTCTACGTGAGTAGTTTACTTTTGATTTTTAGTTGGATGAGAGATTTTCTTTAACAAGATTGTTCCATGTTGAGTATGAGTGGTTGGAAGATTGAGAGAATTTCTCAAGAGTTTGTTAGTGTGCTAAGATAGTATATCTATCTTGAGTCATGGCTTGATGTATTTTCATTATTGAATAGATCACCTAATACAATTTTGGTTTGTGTGAAGAAACTATGTCTACTCTCGCATTTATTTACATGGTATCTTAAGAGGTTTGGGATTAGCTCCCTAATATGAGGGCCTAGGGAAATGAAAGCCTATGAGGTGCCTTGTAGGAGTATATTAATGTAGGTAGGAGAGTATATGGTTATTGAGTAATTTCCAGTGTATGTTTATAGTAATGTATTGTGATTGTGCTTAGTGGTATCAGTGAATTTATTCATCATATTGTTACGAGTAGCCGGAGGACAAGAGAACACATATGCCTTTGGGAGGATGGGTGACCATTGTTACAGTTGCTATGAGGGTGATGTACCAACAACCATAGCGATCCAGTGTGAAGAGATCCACAACTAGAGAAGGCCACAACCTGACCTGTGGAGTTCCAGCAAGCTCAGATCGCTATCCAATGTCCATGCCAGTGTTAGAGCTTGCGCTGGTGATGTGCTTGCAACCAGAGTGTGTTGTGGAAATTCACGATTGGATTTGCTCAAAGCGTGCAAGTGTATACCTGTGATGTGATGGCAATCAAGTGAACTTGTTGTGATGGTGGTGTCTACTAGTCCATAAAGAAACTGAGGGTCTCATGAAGGATTGGGAGGCGACCCTCGTGGATCGTGGCGTGTGTAGATTTTGTGTCTATCGACTCACGCTGGATCTATTCCAGCATCTATAGGAACATTGAACAAATAATGAAAATATGTTGATCAACTACACTGATAGCTGCAATGCAAGCTACCTGTATTGATATTGCAAGTTTGAGAAGGAGATCGATCTGATAAACTGGGAGAGAAAGTAAATATGCTAGTGTGGTTAACCCGCTGGACTCGTTGTAGGATCCTTGAGAAGCCGTTGGTCGATTTGTTGAACATTGGAGGAACTTCCCTGTGTGGTGAAATGTGTCATAGATCTACGATGGCTATGAAATCTACTTGTGTTGCTCGCTGATGGAGGCCGAATTGGTCACTGACTGTGGTAGATGCAAAGAAGGATATTTGATTCAGATTTGGCGAATTCAACAAATCGTGTTGCATAAATGCGACTGTGGATTATCTTGGTTCTTCAAATATCTATTACGACACAATAAAAAGCATTACGACACAATAAAAAGCATTGAATCGAGCTGCAACCAACATAGAGGAAAATGCCAATCCCGCGTCCAAATCAGAACAACCATCCAACACCTATAAATTGTGTTTTGTACAAAAGAACACAGGACAATACAATAACTGACAAACAACTAGCACTCCAACTGGTTGCAGGATTCTCAAGATTAGCTTTAGAATGGTGGTGCTGGATTCCCCAAGAATCAAGAGAAGATATGCTAAATGCTAAATGCAGCAGATGTGTCTCTTGTGGTATCAGATCCAGCGCATCAATTGTATCATCTCTTGATATACTTGTAAGTTTCATAAGGTCTTTTAATGAAATATTCATTCTTGTATTCTGCAAATATTGATGTATCAGAATTCATAGCAATCTGGGAACATAATTCATTTATTTCTTCAAAAGTATACATGTGGAATAATTAATATATCCGAGTCCGTTTTCAGAGTTTTGTGGGTTCAACCGTTTGTTTTACGTGCCATAAGTGCACTAGTTTTGTTTCTCGGTAGACATGTAGGATATCTTTAAGCCCAAAACTATTCCTTTACTACCCAATTCCGGTAAGTGTTCCATGGATCCTTCAATGGACTCTATAGGGCTTACATCACTGGATTTCCAATCTGCAGATTAGACTACTGTTTCTTTGGCTGAAAGGAGATCTTCCTTTCAGAATTCTGGAGCTTCATCATCCATAATAACCATCGATGATACAATACCTTCCCCTAAATGGAAACTTCCTGAAATATTACCCCTTGAGGTTTATAAAATGAAGTGGTGGCAGTATAAATCCAACACACAAATTAAAATCAGTTGCTTGGACATCACCTTCACTGACCAGGAAGAGTCCATTCACATCAACTTAATTGATAAAAATAAAAACCCGCAACTGTCTATTCCTAAGCCCCTTGTCTTTGACAGGTCTTCAAACTCTTTCAGATTACCTGAAGGGTTTCCTTCTCCTCAGTTTTCCCCACCCCTTGTAAAATCCTCCTCTGTAAATAATACTTCTGAAAAATCCGCCATGTTTGAACCCTGTTCTTCTTCTCGACTTTCCTTCTCAGGTGTTCATAACAATGAGCATAAAGGTCAACATGCAGAATTCCCTGCTTGCCGAAAAGCTACTGAGAGACTCAAACTTAGAAACAAAGGAGTTAGTCTGTACATGATGTCTCTCCCTAGATGTGTCCCAGGTTTCACCTCCACAAACCCACAAGGTGATACCTCATTCCATCTAGGAAGAAATCTTCTTGATACTCCATTCCGACAGTTTTCTAATGATGGTATTTCCAAAAAATAACCCTAGTACCGCTCAACTGTGGGGACTATTGCCTCAACTTACAACATAGGGTTAAGCTCAACTCAATTGTGGGGACTATTGACCCGACTTACAATGGAGGGTTAACCTCAATGACTTTACATGACTTTATTATATTAATGAATCTCCCGATAGGAAAATCGGGGTACAATGAAATAAAATATAAGATATACAAGTGAATACATTCTGACATTACAAATACATCAACACTCCCTCTTAAATAGGAAGGTATCACTGTTGAAGTAAAGGTTGGAATATGATTTACTCTCAGTAAAGCCTAGATCCATCAATAAGCTGTCCATCCTGTCGTACCATGTCGAACCTCAGGATCTTCTGCAGTCACTCCCTTTGAAGTGGAGCATCATTCTCCCTCTGCCTTTCGTACTCTATGTATTGAAACATTTTGTACTGGAGTGACAAGTAGCTTCCTATGCTACTAATATTCTATGTATCCATCTAGGGTCACTGGATACCAAGATCCTCTATATTGAACATTTTCAAAAGTTCTTCTCATACCCATTTGTGAGCTTGTCCTCCTCTATCAGCTTTCATCTTCAACCTTGTAGCAAAGGTTAAGATCTTCATCACTCTAGGTGATATTCAAGCTCCTTGTGTATGTGCTATCCCATGGGTGCCTTCTGAGCTCGTACAATGCCTTCTTTAATTTGCACACATGAGTCTTCCTGTCATGTGTCTCAAACTCCCAGTGGTTGCAAATGTCTCTTCATAGTCTATGCCTTCTTTTTGTGAGAATCCTCATGCTACGAATCTTGCCTTGTATCCCACGATGTTGCTGTCTACTGCATGCTGGATCTTGTAGATCCATATGGAAGATACTACGGACTTCCCTTCAAGTATTCGACATCACATTCTAGTCATCATTCTTCATTTTTGGATTATTAGAATGAATATTGAACTGTCGTCACTTGTTCTTTGGAACAAGTCTCATCCTTCTTTTCTTGTAGGCAATTGTACGCGATCTTTCCTACAATTCAAATGCATTAGTTTTATGGTTAGAAACATTTCATAAGGAATATTCATAATGGTAAATTCTTATGCATAAAGATATAATCATGTAACTATTTTAGCCAATACAACATTCATCCATATCTCACGGAAACTTTCTAGATGCCTTCCATCTCTTCCATGACATCATTGAGATTGTGCACTAATCCAATATGTCAGCATAGAGGTTANTAACACATTAACTGAATATAAACAAATGCATAACCAAACAATATCATGAAATGACAATTGAATACTTATCTTTATTTGTTTCGTGGGTAGACTCCTTCTTTCAACTTTATCATGTTCTTCATTCATAACAACATCATTTCTTATAAATATGCTAAGATGGATAAGAGGTTCTTTAAGAATTAAGTTTTTCATATTCCTCATCGCTTGAGGGATCTTCTTTGAATCGTGAGCGCTTGATCTTCAGTTGCTCCCATATTCTTTTCTCTTATTATGAGTCGAGCTTCTTCTTATGTGCACTCTTTCCAGAGTCTTCTGAAGGTAATCATTTCTTTTTGGCACAAATTCCCCGAATGAATGAATCCCATGATCTTGGGAAGCCATTCAAGGTGGTTATCACAATTTTTTCGCTCTCTACTTCTTCATCCACTGCTTCAAGTTGTTATTTGATTTGATAGACCCTTGTAAAGTATGACTGTATAGTCTCTGCATTCTGGATCTTTACATTCTTCAACTTGGTTCTCAAAGTCATCTTCCGATTTATGTTTTTCCCTTCAAATAGCTTGGTCAAGGAATCAAATATCTATTTAGGTGTGTTTAGGGAAGACACTTGTGGTATAAGGTGATCCTTGATTGAATAAGCAATGATCCTCTTAGCCTTGACTAAGTTCTTCTTGTGTAAGGATTTAACCTCATCTCCCTCTGGAACTGGAACATATCCACTTATATAGGTGTTCAATTCATTTTCTTCAAGAACCAGTGAAATCCTATACTTCCATGCTTGGAATTTTTCAGATTCACCAAGCTTGTCATCAAGCTGATGTGATAGGTCATTTTGAAATGAGAACCTCAAATGTAAATAGCAAAAGATTAGATCTTATCGATTTGAGGTGTCCGTCTTGGTTTCATATCTGGCTGATCTAGGGTTTGTCAGAGAAAACCTAATTTTCAAAAGTTGGAATCTTTTAGATCTGATTGGATAGATATATAAGCCTCTTCAAGGTCAGCTGTTTAATGTACCCCTTTTCTGAAAACAGTGGAGGGAAGCTCTTGTAACAGGAAGCCCTACTTTTCCAATTTCTTATGTAGAAATGTCTGATATTGTTTTTGCGGTATCTCCGCAATTACGGCTCCCCTGTGTCTAAAATTTCGTACTGAGGTATCCTCTTCTGACCTCTTTCCAATACCATAGGTTTGAGCAGCATTGGTTTCACCAATTGGGACTTATGAGAGTTTTCCCAAGGTGACTTGTTTCAGGACTGTTCAACATAGTGAAATTGTATAGGCTGATACGTGTCACTGTTTTACCTTCGGGGTCTGAAAATTAACCATAGAAAGTACAGTCCATGCCCTATCTGGATCATCTTGATAAATGTCATTTGGACCTTTGTATCTTGAGATATAGAAATTATCCCTAGGTGTCCTATTTAGGGATGAATCCAAGGAGAGGCTGGAACCCTGATTTGGAGGAATCATATCTCCCATATTATAGTGAATCTGAGGCTGAAATTGTTACACACTGTTCAGCACCAACTTTTCTTTGGCCTGTAAAAATTTCGGCTTCTGAGCCATCTCCAATATCGAGATAGAGTGAATGTACCAAAACTACTAGTTTTAGTATTTTAGGGTTTTTTGGTCAGGGGTCGAATTAGGGTTTGACTTTCTCGGAGTTTTACCCAACCAAAAATTTCGATATTGGTCTCTAAATTTCGATTTTGAGGAGGAGAGAAATCCTATGTTGGGCTCACTAAAAAATTCATCTTCTATGAAAAGCCCTAATTTTTCGCAGCAGTTACTGAAAATGCCCGGAATCAAATTATGCTTCGACAGAAAGATGTGCCCTTCAATGGAGAGTTAACCTAGAATCCTTTTGTTGATGATCCGTGGAGAGAGACCCAAAAAGTAAGAATCCCTAGCTTATGTAGCTGCATAGTGTCTTCTTCTCAGGTTAACTTTGATACCATGTTAGATTTTTATCATTTAATCAATATGATCTAGGATCTTATTTGAGAAAATAACATGCACAACAATAATCACAAGAGACAAGAGACACAAAGATTTTTCCTCGGGGAAGCCATAAATGATAAAACCCCGCAACTTCCTCAGAGATAGAATGAGCACCAATGGAAAAAGTAAAACCCAAAAACACAAAGATGATCTCCGACAGCTGATCTCTCTCTCACTAGTGCGAGCTCCTTCTCTCTCACTCATGTGCTACAGTTGAGTGAGTGCGTGTCTAAAATAGAGAGGCTCACTCTCTATTTATACTAGTTTTCGACTTGACAATTACTTACCAGGGCTGAATTCTCTAGGAGAGTCTAATAACCCTAGTACCCCTCAACTGTGGGGACTATTGCCCCAACTTACAACGGAGAGATAACCTCAACTCAATTGTGGGGACTATTGCCCCGACTTACAACAAAGGGTTAACCTCAATGCCTTTACATGAATTTATTATATTAATGACTCTCCTGATAGAAACATCGGGGTACATTGAAATTAAATATAAGATACACAAGTGAATACATTCCGAAGTTACAAATACATCAACACTTCCAGATAAATATTTATCGACATTCAGGATCCCAAAAAGAGAGGATATTGGATCTTCAAATCCAACCAAGAAAAGACACACTCTTCCTCAGAGAACAGGTCCTCCTCCTTTTGATACAGAAATGTCATAACTTCCCGACACTTCTCCTTCTCCAGTACCTCATTCCCTTAGTTTCGAAATAAATGGGATGAATAATTTAATCTACCAAATTCTTGATGAACCTGTGTTGAGCATACAATGCCAATCCCATGCCCAAATTAGAACAACCATCTAACTCCTATCAAATTGGGTTTTGTACAAAAGAACACAAGACAATAAAATAACCGACCAACAACTAGCACTCCATCTGGTTGCAAGATTCTCAGGATTAGCTTCAGAATGGTGGTGCTCGATTCCCCAAGAATCTATGTCAACAAGAATCTTGCATCCTTATTCATGTCAACAAGAATATATGACCTAAATAAGAGTGAAGAATATTTTTGTTATATGAAAAAAATGTTAATTTCTTCTGGCAATGCTGATAAAACTGCATATATGAAGCATTACTTAAGAAGTTTTCCTGGCCATGTTCCTGATGCTGTTGAACACCATCTTAAATATAAAAACATCCCTCTGTCATGTATTTCCCTTGCCCAATTGCACGGATTCATTATGGAAACTTGGAAAGAACATTGTCTAGAGAAAAGAGTGGCTAAAGATTTTAAGAGACACTCTTCAATGTTTTCCCATGGTTTTTGTAAAGATGTTGCAAAAATTTCAGATTGGGAATGTGGTGCCCACAATAGAGGACACTTTGGGCATGATTCATGTTGTTGTAAAAAGAAAAAGAATCCCAAGTACACTAGTGCACCAAGATTTCATCCAGATAAATGATACAAACATAGAAAAGGAAAAATATTCAAGGAGAAAGCCTATTTTAAGAAAAGATACGAACCTGCAGATGAAGAAAAGTGTTTATTTGTGGAAAAAAGGGTCACTAGGCTAACAAGTGCCCAAATAAAAAAAAATCTTAGACTTGCTGCCATATTCTTCGACGACCTAGATCCAGCCTGGTGGGATTTAGCTTGGTGTGTAGTAGGGGAATACCCTGAAGGAGAAATCGTTTTCTTACCAGAAGAAGGTGATTCCTCTAGTTTTGACCCTACTCTAGATAAATTTGCTCCTTCCTCATATGAATCCTCTTCTTCATATTATGATGAAGAAACAAATTTAGGAGGTTGTTCTGGTCCTCCTAATTTCAGTTTTTATATGTTCTCTTCTAACCCGCCTAAGGTCTCTTTAGAATTTAGGATTGCTGAAATTGACAAAGAATTATCTGAGACTCCAGTTTATCAATATATGAAAAGGTAAGATCCGAAAGACGAAAACAGAAAGATTTTAACAAGAATAAAAGCAAAAGAGAAAGTCTCTGAAGAGAAAGAAAAATCTTCGTCTCCAGAAATCAACAAGAATCTAACATTCTACTAGCCTGCAGATTTATACAAAGGCTATCTTGATCATCATGAGGATAGGAAAAAGTTTAGAAAATATAAAGAGAATCTGTTTAGACTACAGATCAAAGATAAGGAAAATTTCCTAAGGAAGTTGGTAAAATAAATAGAGGAATTGAAAAGAATGCTTGAAATAAAAATAAGAGAAAGAGACCAGTCCTTTGTAGAAGAAATGTGCAGAGCCTATGCTGAAGCACTACAGTCACCAAAAGATGCTGAAATCCAAAAACATTCTCAGCACACTAGTGATTCAGAGCCAGAAGACTTGCATGATATTAAACCATCACTAGGCTCTCTAGGACTATTCACTGGTCCTAAATATTTCATCAAAATAAAGTTTTTCCCATCTGGATTCAAGGCTTACGAGCTTGATTGTATGATAGATTCAAGTTTCCAAATGAATCTGGAAAAAGGAAATGCTATACCATGTTTTTACTGGGAAAGAACAAATGAACATGGTGTAGCTATTGAAGGAACTCTTAAACAACTCAAAGGAAGAGTTTCATATTTTCCAATAAGCATTGGTGGAATAAAAGAAGTTATGCATCTTAATAGAATAGACGACCTAAAATAAGACTGCATCATAGGCTCATCCTTCTTGCATAAAGTCAACCCCATTATAGTTGATGAGCTCAATATGCTTTTTTCTTGTACAATAAATGGCAGAAGAGTTTCTATCCCTCTATACTATTCTACTTCTTTCAAATGTAAGAATCTTGTTCCTCATTCTAAGCCCACTCCCACTCTTGCAGAACTGTTCAAAATGGAAAGATGCATCTCCTATGCAGAAATGCATAAAGAGTCCTCCCTCTTTGAAATCTCCTCTAAACTAGAAAAATATTGCACCTCAGAGTCACCTAATGCATTTTGGACCAGAGAAAAGTACTTCGTCTCTTTACCTTTTAACCCTCTGGAAAAATCAAAAGCTCAAAAATCCTCTGCTGCCCTCATATCTCCCTCATAAAGAGAATTTTGTGCAAAACTTGTTAAAGAGCTATTAGACAAAGGTCTCATAGAACCATCTAAGAGCCCTTGGGCATGCCAAGCATTTGTTGTCAATAAACACTCTGAGATAAAAAGAGGAAAACCTATACTGGTTGTGAACTTTAAGCCCTTGAACAAAGTTCTTGAACCAATCCGATATCCTCTCCCTGATAAATCTAGTCTTTTGCAAAGGATAGCAGGATGTACAATTTTTAGCAAATTTGACCTAAAGTCTGGTTTTTACCATATTGGAATTGAAGCCAAAATTAGGTTCAAAACTGCCTTTGTCGTTCGTCATGGGAAGTATTCGTGGAAAGTCCTTCCATTTGGCATCAATAATGCACCATCAAAATTCCAGAAAGAATGGAAGATATCTTCAAAGAAAAGAAATGGGCATTAGTGTATATAGACGATATTTTTATTTGTTCCAAAAAATTGCAGGAACATTTAAAACATCTTCAAGAATTTTATTCTTTGATTTTAAAACATGGGTTGGTGTTGTCAAAATCCAAAATGGAAGTTGGCAAAACTTGATATTGAATTATTGGGATACAAAATAAGTAAAGGACATGTGATTCTTCAAGAACATGTCTTGAAGGTTTTTGCTCACTTCCCTGATCATATCTTGGAAAAAATCCAATTGCAGCAGATTTTTAGGACGCATGAATTATATCAGGCCATTCTAAAAAGGATAGGAAGATGACATTCATTTGCTGCAGCAATGACTGAAGAAAATTCCCCCAAAATGGAATAAAGATATGACGAATGCAGTAAAGAAAATCAAAGAAAAAGTGAAACAACTTCATCCACTCTCACTCCCGCAAGGTTCTGGTCAAATGGTAATTGAAACAGATGCCTCCAATAAAGCTTGGGGAGGTATTCTCATAGAAAAACACAAAGATAAAAAGGAAATATGTGGCTACACCTCAGGAGCATTAAAAAATGTAGAGATGGGAAAAACAAGACTTTAATGACTTAGAAAATGCTCTGCACCAGCTTCAGCAGCTCAATCATGTTTGGATTGACACAACCTATACAGATGGACGAGAATTGTTTTATGTGGAAATCGGTCCATGTTTTTTGACATGGAATAGCTACAACCTCATATTGTAGTTCTATAGAGAACAAGGAGAAATAATAATCCGTGGAGATCCTTCTACACTGGTGCAACAATAATGGTCAAGATGGACATAAGTTTTTCTTGATAAGTTCTGTCCAAGGAAATATTGTGTTCAACGACGTGCAAATTTCGTCTTACACCTTCAAGCAGACATGATTGTAGCACACCAAAACCATACGTGGTTTAAATTTAAGCTGCGACATATTGGAGGAGCTTACTCTCCTCTCGAGCCCCCTATTTTTACTCAGCAGAAATACAGAAGAATGGAAAAAAATGGCCGCCTCTTGGATGATAAAATTCATATGAGAAGGATTCCTTTAAATGTTAAAGTTGAATCCATTTTTCAAGGATAATTATGTTGTATTCCTAATGGAGTCATGATCGGATCTGATGTGGAACAATGCTTTTCAAATTGCTTATTTCCAGACACCGAATTTGGTTATGATAACGACTCTAATAGATTTGCTGGTTGTACATGTGGGGAAAACCCATGTATTTATAATCATGACAATGAATAATGAAAATCATCGTGGGCCGCTAATAATAGCTCTACCGTGTAATAGTCCAGTCTGTTGTCAGTTCGTATATTCTTTCACATGGCTTGGGTGACTTACCCAACAAAAGGTGTGATTTGATCCACTGCCATGAGATCCGAATCGAGTCTTTTTACCAATAGGTGTAAGTTTTGGGTCACCATTTTACTTGCTAAATATGTATAAATAAGGTGCTCCTCCCCTCATTTGGAGGGCTTGTGCATCTGAGTCTAGTAAATCTTTCTACATTTTTTCTGTGTGTCGAGCTTTGTGTATGCTCTCCCTCGGTGCTTTGAGCGATCAACTGGGATCAAAAGCAGTGATCTCAAGTGTAATGAGTTTGTAAATCCAATAACGTATGCTATCCCTCTACACTTAGTGTGATCAGTTGGGATCAAAAAATCTGGTTAGTTTTTGTTTGCGCTTGTGATGATATTCACCCTTTGAAGACGAACAAGCCATATTTGCGTTTGTATGTAGAGTTCTAATCCATATAGGTTGGGAGTCCTAGAAGCCTGAAAGTAATCTTTGGCCTTGCTAATGTTTGAAATCTCAACGAGCCCAATTTCCCATATATGAAGGAACTGAGACTTAGGAGCTGCATCTTCTAAAGTTGGGTTCGCGTTTGGCCTTGGCATTTCTTGTGGTATCAGAGCCAACGCATAGTCTATTGAGATGTTGTTAGAACATATCTCTTACAAGCATCCAAGTATTTGATGAATAGATATCCAACATTAGTTGCCACTAGTTAAAATGTCACTACCTGCCTTGAACATGGAAACATATAAACACTTTTTTTAAGGGCACCGTAAATTGACTGCAAAGCCTTTGATCATTAATTAGCTGCATTACTTTAACATGTTGTAAGAAAGATAATTGTATGTACTTCTTGAGTGTGACTAACTGTGTTTTCACCGATGCCTCCCATGTTGAAATATAGAGCGGTAGGGTTTTCAAGTTTATGGTAAATGGTGAAGTTTTCTTGAAATGTATTGGAGTTCGAAATCAAGAAGTATATTGAGCCTCGTCAACTCATATGTGATTGCAGTGTTGTTAGAATTGACTATTTTAACAAATGTGAGAAGAACAAGAAGGCATATGGATTTGGTCATATGTATCATTATGTTTTGGTTAGGTATGTTATAGCTAAAAAAATAAATGTAGCTACAAACCATGTAGGTTTGTATCTTCTAATTTTTCTTTGATAGGTGTTGTTTAACTAAAACTCTTTAGATTGGTAGGAGAAAAGGATGCAAGGTTGAATCGAGTACAACATGTATTAAATAATTGGTGAGCACCATGGGTGGGTACTTAGGTTTCTTGTGTTAGGATTCTTAATCCTCCCTTGTCCAAATTTGGTCATATGTCTAAATCAGGAGTCATGTCTAAATCGGGAGTCCATCCAGTCTATTTATAGTCATTAGCACCATTGGGTCCACTTGGCCTAATTGGGGCACATGTTTCAGTTATTAAACTGTGGGGAACACTAATTGAGGCTTACTGCCACTGATTGCACTTAATTGCATCAGTTTAGGATCCTCCTAGACTAATCCCTACAATTTAGGAGCCACTGGGAGTGCCGAAACCAACCAAGGTTAGTCCAGTTCAGTTAATGACTAGTCAAGCTAAGTTAGGAGTCGGTTACATTCAGTTGTAGTCCTCTACATTAAGTTAGCGCTAGGTTTACATGACTGCACTCAGGAGGGGCACATTTCTCACCTACCATAGTCAGTTATCCTTAGTCAACACTGAATGTAACACTTGAGTTGTGTTTTAGAGCTCCGATGAACTCCGGTTATGGTTTAGACAAGGTCAATTAACTATTGAGTCCTCTGATAGTGATTTAGACAAGGTCTTAGTTACCTACAGTCAAGTACAGCCTATCAATTCAAATTTCCTCATGTGGATTCAAATTTCATGTGGCTATTAAAGCCATTGTACTTCATTGTAATTATTATCTGATTACTTTTTTGATTATTGAAAGCATTCACAGCTGCAAGCCATTTTTGCATTGTTTCATTCTTCAATTGCTGAGTAAATTGTGTGATCTATTTTGTGAGTTGTGTGTTTGTCCACAGATCTATGTGCTCAATTTAATATCTTGGTAGATGTAAATATGTATTTTTGTTTAGTCTTTATAGTTAGGTTTATTTTAGGCCTTGGAGTTCAACAAGTTCCCAATCAAATTAGGTGAATTCTTGTTTCTAGGCACATAAGTTGAATTGGCCATTTGATATTTCTTGCATGTACATGAGGGAAACTAATGCATATCCATAGATCATAATTGAATTGAGTCCATGAAGTGAGCACATATTATATTTCCCTAAATACAAGAATTGTTTGTGTGTATAAGGATTCGTTAACTCTTGGAGAAGTGTACTGCATGTTAGCCAAATGATCTATGAGTGTACCATGTGTTGATTGAGGAATTTGGGTGATGTTATTAGACTATATACCTGTATACAAGTTGTTATGTGTGTCATAACAAGATAAGATTGAAGGGATATGTTTCAACAGAGAGTGGGTGCATTTGTTGCATTGACTAGCTCTCGGATTTGATGATGGAGTTGTTTGCATATTTAGGGGGAGTTCATCAAGAAATCGAATGATCCACATACCCAAAGTAATTCCTACTAGACCAATAGTTACAATGGTTATGTACCCATGTATTCTTGTGGATGGTTGTTCCTTTATATAGATTTCTACAAATTGGGTGATGTCTACAAGAAGAGAGTCCCTAGTCAAACCAAAAGAGAGACTTTGTTGATGAGGATCATCTTTAGTATCTAGAAGATGTCACGTCCCCATTCATCTATTTGACTAAATGAGGGGGTATCTACGAATTTCAAGCTTATAAATTTCACCCCATGGGAAATAGTGCGAATTCATAAATAAAAAATGCATGAATAAATTCGTGAATGTAAAACAAAACGAAGTTTAAAACTATATCCACACATACATCATGCATAAACATGCATATTTATTATAGGAAAAAAATCAAATCACTCCATATTCAAATACAAAGAATACTTATCTTTTAAATGAAGAGATTCAAGCAACTAGTTGTATAAGGGTCATGACCCAACACATAGGTATCAACTACTAATACCACATCAAGTTGGGCTATGAATCCACTAGGGTGAAAGAAACTACCACGAGCTTCACTCTCTTCTCATCCCAACCCATTTTCTGTCATGTTTAGCCAATTTGCTCATCCTATAGAAAATACATGAATCTCACTCAACCATGGCACTCTCTTCCACTTCCTCGCACAACAAAAGGAAGGAATTTCCCTTCACTCCTCTACAATTCCCTAAAAAAATCCAACCCTTGCTATGTTTCCAATGTGTGCATTAAGAGTCCAAGTTACAATATGCCTTAGAGAACTCCATCTAGAATCAAAACCATATCTTCTCAAGCATTTGGTGAGCTGAAAATAACATTAGGTAGAATGGTTCATATCCTTCCTAGCCTCTAGGTTCACTTACAATGATCCTCTTCACTCTAATACCCATAAATTCCTCTTTGTAGTGCATATTTATTGTTATTTTCCCAATCCGGTCATTGGAAATGGATTCCACAACATAAAGCTACATAGAGATTCCCTTATGCCTTCCCAATCCATAACTCCCTCTTGGAAAATGAAGGATAAACTCTCATGAGGATGAGAGGATTTATGACAAGACAATTGGCATAGCTTTTGACCGTAGGATGAAGTAATTTTACACTTTCTCAAAAAAGTATATTCATCCGATGCTTCCATGATTACATGAGAATACTTTCCCCATCAACCTTACACAACTTTCAATACTTGGATTTTAATAGGTCAAAATAGGTAAATGGCCCATTTAAGGCACATGTCAACAATTTGGTGAGTTATAAGGCTAGCAATTAGAAACATAGGATTAGTATCCCATAGGTGACCTTTACTCTTCCCCTCTTGTAGAATGATAACCCATATTTAGTGCTCCTTATGGAGCCATCTTCGATCATTTTTATCATTTTCTAACATAATGTTTACATATATTTTACGTCATCATGACAAGACAACCACATGGTCCTTATAAATATATTTACATCATACATATCTAACCATTCACTAGTCACTCCTTGGCTTTGAGCTTTGTGCTAGGAATCCATACTAATACATTCACACCATTTTACAAAATCTAATTCAATATATTACAAGTTTCAAACTAGGGGTATTGCATTCCCCTCCTCATTGGAATAACATCGTCCTTGATGTTCTCTTTATTTTCAGCAAGGTTCCATGTCCTTCTTTTTAGCTGCATTTACAATGCCTTTCTCTTCAAGGCCACTTTGTCTTGCTTCTAGCTATCTTGGACAATAACGCTCACTCATTTGTTTGGGATACCTTGGAGCACCTCTAAGACCTTAATCATTTCACCACATACCTATTACAATCATAAAAAAAAATGCTTATCATAGCCATTTTAAGCAACACTTGATGCATTAACAAATTTTCAAGTTTCATAACCATAGCATATATATTCATAATACAAGGTAAAGTATGCAATAATCCCAATATTTATATGTATGGAAATATCTTTTCTCTATATGGCTGCCATGGACGAGATTCAACTCATTATCTTCTTTGACACACCCAAGATATATACATATACCTCTAATCCCTTCTTGATCCCAACTAGTATATAACATGGATCTCTAACATAGATTCATTTTAGTTTCCCCTTCCTTGCCACACTCACCCTTCGAGGCTTAGCATACCCTTCACTACTATTAATTCCGTCGAGCGATCCCTCTTGCCAAGGATTTCACGTGCAAGAAGAGCATCAACATACAATGTATTTTATTGCTAAGGCGTCCCACTAGCAACCTCTAATATAACATAACTCATGGAAATCAAGGAAAATCATAGGGTTCCAATGTCATTATAGGGACATTCTTCCCTAGATTTCAATAGCTATCATATGTCCTCACTAGATATATTTTTCATCTCACATGAAATCATTCTCATAATGTATGGCCTTTGCAAGTGGTAGCATCCAGTCTCATATTATGGACTTACATTTGTTGTCATATCCAAGACAATTCTACCTGCAATCTTAACTTTTCAATTAGCCAAACAAACTATGAGTATGTATGCATGTAATCTTTTAATTGCAACATTTACAAAAACCCCTAAAGTGATATCAAATTTATAACATACAAATAATTCAAATACTATTAGCTGCCAATATCTCAAATACAATGAAATACAATCACTTTAGATGTATCATTAACATGATAAAAATTGCATAACACAACCACATGATCTATGAAATCAAACATATGTTCCAATACCCATGGTTATACCATCATATCATTTCACGCAATTCTGTCCTCCCAATAAAACATTCTTCTAGTCCATCGAAAATGACTACCTTTTCCATGCAATCCTTTAACCGCATCCACAACTCATGAAATGATCTCATGATTACCAATAATTCTATCATTTCAGCTATTAACTAATTGCAATGAAATATATATCACAACCATGCATTCACATAATGCATCTTAACATATCTACCCACACATAAGTATGCATAAACACAAGATTTGCACAATATTTTAATGCACATTCACTCAATGCACCCTTACATTGATTCATGATTACCATATTCCATGTGATGCATTCCACGATGATGATTTGGATGGTCTACCCAATTCCTCCTCATATCATCTAGCGGCCTCCCTAATACTTGCACAACCATCTAAACACCCTCTTTTTTTCCTCAACAGAATACCAGTTTATGCCCTTTCTCCACCGAATGGCTCCTCAGGAATAATAGAAGACATTCCCCTTCACCACTCCATGCCCCCCTTAGGAAATACCCCCCCTCCAATGGCCTCTATGTGTTGGCAAGAAGGTTATAGTATAGGAGACCAAAACAAGTCAGAAGACCATTAGACACTTGTGTAGCTATATAGATTTTCCATATCCAACAATGCTATGGTAATTTCCATGATTAAGACCTCACTCGTCTTGGTTATTAAATCATACCCAATATACACACATGGCATGATATTATTTCATATGAAATGCATTCTAAATTCTAAACAATGATACGGTATACGTATCCTTTCCCTTACTACCCCATACCTCACCATACATAGTGCGATATCATTCACATAAATGCATTCAATATCACATGCATACCAATTTATGACGAGTAAAATACGGTTGAAGGGATTCTTACACAATACCCTTTCACCACTTCTGCAATTGACATAAATAAATCATTTCTTGCATGGATGCCATTAACATATATAATGTTACCTAATTAGTTGGTCTCTTACAAAAGAATACACAATCCTTCCACCAACCTTTGGATCATAGATTTATTGGCACAATCTTTCTTCACAACACTGTAGATAATCTGCAATAACATTATCAACATTTTTAACTGTCTCAATTATCTCTGGTCATACAACCATCACTAACTGCAATCCTTATTATGATTGGTTCATTGCATATGTAAAAAAATACCATTTTTACCAATATGTAATATCATAGGCATGTACACACATATTCACATGCACTATGCAGAGGTATTGATGCCTTTGGCTATATTGCTGGAGGTTTCGATGCCTGCAGATCTGTTGGCAGAGGTGCTGATCAAGAATATTTTAAAGAACCCCTCCTAAATTTCTATGTATAATAAATGGACGAATCCACATGAATCATACTTTACATTTTTACAACATTTACATTATCAATACAATATGGTCTAGGGGTCAAAAAGGGGGTGTTACACTAGGTGAATGGAATTCCATTTCCCATTCTCATTACTTACTCATAAGTTTTTGGTTCATATCCTGCAATATATTGCAACTTCTCTTAGCATGCGCGCCACTTGCCCACAATGATGATTCACCCATCACCTTTACAAGATGAATGTCCTTTACTTGTTTGTTTGTTCTCTACCTTAATAAGCATTATCTTGGGAAAATACCATATCCAACACCAATAATCAACATCTCCCATGGATCTTCCTTGCAATTAAAATTGCACATACTAATCACAAGTAATGCCTTGGACACATACTTATCCAAGACACCAATGCTAATCTCTTTTATTCTTTCATGATTAGACATGGTTGTCACTCCTCAATAAATGTATGTGACAACCAATTACCCTTGATAAGTACTTACACAACCCCTCTATGCAATTCATATCACACATTTCAAATATAATAAATGCATTGCATGCAATGTAGCTAAGGAACCATCAATAATTCTTAGTTTCTTCTTTCTTCATGAGTAATTAGAAGATATAATCTACAAGAGTGTAAACTTCTCCATTCAACATGTTTGTCCACCTGTTACAATAATTACTATATTATTCTCAATTGAGTATCCCTGTTAATTAATAGTACTATCATGTTACCAAGCATCCAACCATACTTTGTTCAAACCTTCACATTATCAAACAATATGTACCATACTCTTGCATAAGTGAATGTGCCTCTACACCACTATGAGAGCACCATTACCATCATATTAATATTATAATTTTTACTTAATTTGATTTAATATCACTTCTAATACACTTGTGTACCATCATACCAAAATTCTCCAAGATTTTTGTCGCTTTGGTGGTCACCCACATTGAGATTTTTTGCGCAAAGGCAATCCTATAAGATATGTTCTACATGCTTTCTGAAACAGTTGGAAAATTGTTTAAAAATAACCACCTTCTGTTTGATTCTCCTATAGTTTATATTTCCAATGACTATGACCATGCTCATTTATGATTTAATAGCTAAAAGTTACATCCTTTCAAAATTGTCAAATTTGCCCAATTCTGCACTTTTCCGGTAGATGCAGAGTAGCTTCAAAAACCAACTTCAGACACTTCTAGAAGGAAATCTAGGGAGAAACACTTTTTTTTTCTATTAGGAAATGACAATACTCATAACAATAATTACTCAACAACTTTCACATCTCTAATCTAATGCTCCAACCAATCCCTATAATTTTATAAAATTGACTACTTTTAACTATTGCATCTTTTCCATATAATTTATTTTCCAAAAGTTGTTCTCCCAATCTAAGCATTTTTGGAAAAAAATCCTCTAAAAAAATTTGTTCATTTTGATGAGTTCATAATTTTTTCTCATCTTGACATCTAGGGCCACTTTTAATTTGTCTCCTCCGAGTTTTTCAAAATACCTAGAAAGTTCCCTAGAATAGTATATTTTGGACTTCTTTTGCACCTATGCTTCACACCTTTTGGAATTTGGATATGATCCACTAAATTTATTTGTGGTCCTACATCATGACTGCAACATAAAAATTTCGGCCTAAATAGGTCCTGGGTATTGATCTTTAAAAGCCATTATTTCTCAATTTACTTAAAATTGGAGAAGAATTAGGGTCCATTCCTTTCATTGGAAATTTAGTAGTATACCTCGATTGCATCGAATTGCCACAAATCTCGTTGAATTTTGATCTAAACTGCTCATGTTATGTTTAAAACAATTTTCAGGCTCTAGAATTTTTTTGCTACTTTTCTAATTTTTTCTGATAATGTGGCATGACCCATCACTTCCCATGTGTCATCGGGTCCCAAGTGTCTTCACTGGGTGGTTCCATGTTATCATCGACCCTTTCCATGACATGATAACCTGTTTGAACATCACGATCAATCTCCACCGACGATTCCAATTCCCAAACAGATCTCGACCATTCACGTAATTACCGCTCGAGAGAAGGTACGGTCTTCTTTTCATGCGTGAACATTCACGTTCACATGATCAAATCAAAATCATTTTCATGTATGTACCTCTATTTAAGGCATGAGGATATTTTCAAGATCGCACACCCATACATTCTCAATGAATTTGAGCCATCTGTGCACATGTACCTTCGATGAAGGTACGATTACTTGTTGTTACACAAATATAGTAGATATAACAATAAAGCATTTGTGATTCAAACCTAGTAGTTCCTAGAGGAACCCTTTGGGATACGGTACGAGCACCTCCTTATGTGTGAAAAACTCATATCTAAGGATCTGACTTACACAATTTAATATGGGCCATCCATATCATAAATTGGATTTCACCATTGCATACATGGATTCCACTCATGCAACCGACCTTGGTTTAGCACTTCCACCTGCACACGGACTCCACATGGCTATTCCATGTCATAACCTTTGCTCATGTTTATCCTTCATGACATTTTTGGTCCACGTGGCCCTAGTGGATCCGCCTTAAATTTTGCAAAATTTTAAAATTTCCATAATTATGTGAAATTTTAATTCTACCATAGGTACCAAATATGAAATTACACTAGATATTTTTCCTTCATTCTTGAAGCTTCTTTGTTAGATAACAGAGTTGATTTTTTTTCACTCACAACCCTACCAATTTTGAAATTATTTCCAAATTTTTCTTAGGCCAACCTGCCATTCTAGCAGGTGACCATTAGATCAAACTCATGGCTTTATTAGAACACCATTTTATAACTAAATGCATGGATTTATTTGAGGCATTATGTCAAACAATTAGTATGCAAACTGTGACTTTTCACCTAAATTACACAAAACCAATTAAAACTAAAAAATTCTACTGCAACTACTCTCCACATCTGGCCCAATCAATCAATCAATTAGTCATACTCCATATTAGAGGTTTGATTTTAAACAATGGAATGATTCAAAACTATTTTCCACAAATTTTTCTCATGCAGATTTGTCAAACACTTATGCAACCTGGAATTATCCCCAAATAAGTACAATTTGGCCCATGTAGTCTCAGTGCTACAACCTTGAGCTTTGATACCACTCTCTCACATCTTCATTATCTATTTGACTAAAGGAGGGGGTACCTATGAATTTCAAGATTATAAAATTCATCCAATGGGCCATAATATGAATTCATAAATAAGAAATATATGAATATATACGTGAATGTAAAACACAACAAAAATGGAAACTTTATCCACACATACATCATGCATAAACGAGCATATTCATTACAAGAAGAAAATAAAATAATTTCACATTCAAATACAAATAATACTTATCTTTTAAATGAAGAGATCCAAACAAATAGTTGTTTCAGGGCCACTTTCCACCCAACCGTAGGTATCAACTGTTGATACAACCCTTGAGCTAGGCTATGAATCCACCAGGGTGAAGGAAACAACCTAGCATGTTGTGCTCTCTCCTTATCCCAACCCATTTTCTCTCATGCTTAGCCAATTTGTTTATCCTAGAGCACTACAAGAATATCACTTAGCCATGGAACTCTGACCCACAACCCCACACAAAACAAGGAAGGAATTTCTCTTCACTACTCTAAAGTTCCCTCAGGAAATTTGACCCTTACAATGCTTCTAGTGTGTGCATCAAGAGTCCAAGCTACTTTGTTGCTTATATAACTCCATCTAGAATCAAAACAATATCTTCTCAAGCATCTGGTGAGTAGCAAATAACAATATGTAAAATGGTTCATATCCTTCTTGGCCTCTAGGTTCACTTATAGGCATCCTCTTCACTCTAACACATGCAAATTCTTCTTTGTAGTGCTTATTTTTTGTTATTTTTCCAAATCTAGTCATTCACAATGGATTCCAAAACATGAAGCTATGTAGAGCTTCCCCTATGCCTTCCCAATGCATAACTCCCTCTTGAAAAATGAAGGATAAACTATAATGAGGATAAGAGAATCGATGACAAGACAACTAACATATATATTTGGACCATTGGATGAAGTACTATTACACTTTGTCATAAAAGTGTATTCATCCCATGCTTCCATAATTACATGAGATGACTTTCCCCATCAACTTCACACAACTTTCAATACTTGGATTCTAGTAAGTCAAAATAGGTAAATGGTTCATTTAGGGAACATGGAAACAATTAAGTGAGTCCTAAGGTGGACACTTGGAAACATAGGATTACTCTCCCATAGACCACCTTTCCTCTTCCCCTATTGTGGAATCATGACCCTACTTCAATGCTCCTTACACAACTATCTTGGATCATTTTTATAATTTTATAACATAATATTTACGTAGAATTTACATCCTCTTGACAAGCCAACCACATGGTCCATATAGAGATATTTATATCACACATACCTATCCATTCACTAGTTGGGACTTGGCCTTGAGATCCACACTAGGAATCCATACTAGCACATTTGCACAAATTTACATAATCTAATTCAATACATTACCAGGGTCAAAATGGGGGTATTACAAAAGAGTAGGTATTACAAAGAACTATATTGTGATGAAGACTTATACAAGTAACCATTAAGGGGGAGTGTTTGAATTATTAACTCCTACTTCTCTCTTAAATTAATGATCTTGCGAGATTATTATGCTTGTTATTGTATTAAGCAGTGTGATGTAGATTTTGTCTCCACTTGAGTAGTTTGCTTCTAGTTTTTAGGAGGTTGTTGAATCTTATTTGGATGAGAGATTTTTTCCAACAAGATTGCTCCTATGTTGAGTATCAGTGGTTAGAAGGTTGAGATAATTTATCAACAATTTGTTAGCATGGTAAGATAATGTCTATATGAGGCATAACTTGATGTATTTGTATTTGTACTATTTCATGATACAACCTATTAGTCAACACCGCTTTGGTTTTTGTGAAGAAACCATGTCTACTCTCTCATTTCACTACAATTTTCATACAAGAAACTAAAATAAAATTCACACTCATTCCTCCCTTGCTTCTGCATCATATTAAATAAATATATGTTATATTTCATGTCTTGAAGTTCCACTTCCCACATAACATCCAACACTAGACATAGTGTTAGAATTCAAACAAGAGATCATGGAAAATGCAATCTTAAACTAAGAGTTAATCTTCTCTACACCTACTACAGTCCTAGTAGCAACTTATTTCATACCCTTTCCCTTCTTCAATGGAAACTAGCTGGCATAATGTTTTGTCTCGTGACAACATAAACACACCATCTTACTCAAGTTATGTTTTCTTATATGTGTACCTTCCTTCTTCTTGTATATTTTCTTGCTACCCTTTGTTTTTCCAACAAGACCAATAACATCTACCTCCCCTTGTTTCTTTGAATAATACAACAATATTATCTCTTATTGAAAAAGGAAAAACCAAAGCTTTGGAATCTTTGGAAATGACTCCTGAACACAAATAACCTAAACAAAACACACGGAGGAAGGATAAATCCCCTTTAATTCAATTGACACCAACTCCTCATCCTCCATTATTCCAATGGTGTCTAACGGATCTCTCAACTGAGTGGTCTTGGTCAAGTAGCTCACCATACTATCAATCTTGTTCATCCACATGGTTAAAAGTTTGTGTTGCATAAGAATCTATCGAGAAGCGAAAGAGTTTTGAAATAAATAAACAAAATCCTCAAACCATTTTTTCTTACCTATATTCTTGTATTAAATGTGTTAGATGAAATGATTCTTTATAAAATCAAGAATTATTCTTTTCACTTTGGGTTAATTTTAATGAGTGACCAACTGTGTTGGATCGGTAGGTTCTATATATCCTCACCATGCACTAAAATATCGATTTATTCGATAAGTATTTGAAGTATGAGATTCTATAGAACAATATTGGAAGATTCATCCAACCTATCATATGCTCTAAGAATAAGAGTCATATTACACATTCTAAACACATATCAAATACACAAAATTGGTAGTTTATGAAGTCGACAAAAACTTTTAAGGGTGCAACGCCCTTCTCTCAAGAATCTTAAGGTTTCACACCCAATAAACTCAAATGATATTCAACTGAAATACAAGATCCTTTTTTCTCCTAGAGTGATCTCAACCACAAAAGCTCTAATACCATGTGAAAATTTCTGAAATGTTCAAATACAATGTGGAAATTTCATAATGCAAAAAGGACTTAATGGTTTTTAATGCAACTAAAAAATTTCACCTCTTCAACTAAAGGTTTCCCGAATCTGAAAACCCATTAAATTTTTATCCTTAGGGTTGTTATTAAATATAAACAAAACAATTTCCACAACAAACAATATCTCAATCCTTAACAACCCCAAACCTGTAGGTAATCTAAGGGAAAAAATACCAAAGTGTTATGATACATTTCATCCATGTTGTGTAATCAATCATGCATAACCAAATACAAAAAATCTTGTTTACAACAATAAAACAACCTTTATATTCTTCAAGTACAATATTAAATTACTTAACATAATTTCCCTTTACTAAATTCAAATTAGCAAGAAATATATAGCTAGGAATTACAAACCATGAAAAACATAGATGGCGAAAAATCAAATAAGCTATTTACAAAATTATTGGAAAACTAGAATATCCATTAATATGATAATATGGATTTCATATACATACCATATCCTTATCACAATGTTAGTACAATCCATTATCTCTCCAAAACTCTTGCTAGGGAAAATAATGAAAATCCTAGTTCAACAAATGATATCCAACAAGCATGAATCTCTCAAGTAAGTACGAAAGCAATACATCTCTTCTTATTCTTATTATTCTTCAACAAATGCAATCTATGTTTTCATCTCAAAAACCTAATCTCCAAATATCCAAGAGATGGATCCCTAAACCTAGACTTCAAATTGCTCGAAGAAGATACAAGAAAGTTTAGTGACTCCAAGAGAAAAGGGATCAAGGATAAATACAGATATAAGAGAGAGATGATGACTAGCGGCACTAATCCTAGTAAAATATCTACATAAGAGGTAATTAGTATGATGAGTGAGTAAATCCATCTCTCCTTTATATATGTTGTGGCAATGAAGGTGGACAATACAATGTAGTTTAATGCCATACCAAACAACCTACAATAATCACATGTAGGTTGACACATGTGGAGTGATACACTATAAGGGTACACATGTAAAGCTACAAGGTTTTGGCACACACTATAAGGGATCCAATATGATTTATCCATTAGGTGTGTCAACACTCCTTTATCAAAATCCCTCTTGGAATCCAACGCTTGTGTTAAGCCACATGCTCCACTAAGTCCACTCACCTTGCATGAACATTGTTGAAACCTAGGAATCTCTAAGGAAACTCGAAGACTCCATATATGAATCCAAGATACCCCTTCTATTTAGGGCCTAATTCCATCCTTCAATATGCAAAATGAACCCCCTCATAAGTAGGGAATTCTCCAAGTAAGCGAATGCCTACATGTGGCCATCATGAAGGATGTCCCCCAAGTTGTCAAGAGAACTCCAATGCCCAAGGGAAGATACTAAGAAAGTACCAAATTGAGGTCAAGGAACCACTAATTAATATATCTACAATGCGTAAATCCATCACGTACCATATTCCATGTGACCCAAATCTCATGAAGCACCCCCAAACATGGTGCAAGCACTTTCCAAGTAATTTAAAAGATAATAGTAATTATTGTTGTACTATATTCATGGAAAGTTATACTATGCTATTTTATAGATTCTTTCCTTTGATAGTGGGATTGGAGGCCTTGTTTATGTGTTTTATTGCCACATTTCCATTTCCTCAGTAGCCCTTTTGAGGGAAGGGAAATTGTTTTTATTTTATTTTTCCACTGACTTATATCCTTTTGGATCACATTAATTTATTTCCCCTTCATTTTAACTGCTCCTAGGGACATTGTAAACAATATCGCATGAGAGCTGTCAACCCTTCTTTAACATTATACCTTCGAACACCCCCCCCCTTCTAATAATACACTCATTCTCCAATCCATTAGGCCTCTCTAAAATATGACATCTTTTGAACATACCCAACATGACACCAAATAGTTTTAAAATATATTTAAAACACACCTGTTAGGCCATTTGTTTGTTTCAAAATAATTTGTCCATTAGTCCACTTCAAAACATTTGCTTTCAAATGTGCTTTATAGACTAGTAAAGATACTTAAAAGCTTCTACTTTTCAGTGTGTTGATAGTCCTTTGAGCCTATTTGAAGAATCTTCTTTTGAATGTGCTCGATAGGACATTGGGATAATTATAAAGTTTTTCTTTGTAAAATATTTAATAGGTCATCGTGCCACTTCAAAAGTTCTACCTAACTTTGAAAAAAGGAAAAGAAAAGATAAAGGACAAAGGCCCCCTTCAAAGGAAATGATTTACTGCAACAAAAGGGCTTGATGTCCATTCAAAAAATAATTTGAATTAAACACATACCGATTGGCGATAGTTACAAAGTTATTACTTTGAAAGAAACAAAAGAGGCTTGCACCCAATGTAAGGACCATAGGTTTTGAAGGCCATAACACAATACCCCAATGTATAACATAAATTCAAATGTAGTCATTGTCAAGCAATTTGAATCATAAAGGAATGGAGCCTATTAATGGAAACAACATGCAAACATATAACTTGAATGCAGAAGGTAAGGTGTATCTGAATTCACTAAGAAAACAATTAAGCTATGCAACAATTATGCTTACAACATCCTTTAACCATGAATTACATTTCCAAAATTCATGCATAAATTAAAGCATAGGTTTATTAATAGAGTTATACACAATTTCATAATATAAATGGAACACTTATCTTTTGATCAATATGGTCCAAGTAAATTGGCTATTGGTGAGCAATTTTCTAGCCAACTGTAAGCAATATTTTGTGGATGCTACCCCCAAGCTAGGATATGAGGCGACTAGGGTGATGGAAATAGGATATGAACATTCTGGTCACTCACCTATCCCAATCCTCTGAATCTCAATCAAGTTTTTCAACTCGAATATCTCGAGGCAACCTTCCATCCAATCCAACCATGGAACTCCTTTGCACTACCCCATAGATCATCATGAATATACCCCTTTATTTGATAAAAAATATCTTAAGCATACTAGAAGGAATTTTATTTCTATGTTCAATACTCTCTTAGGAAACTCTTATCCCTCTTAATGTTCTCAATGTGTGCAAAAGTTCACTTTATTGTTTTCCTTTAGGATCAATCCAACAAATTCATCTCTTGTCTATTTAGAACTCAACGAGAAACAATCTATAGGAAATAACAATACCTTCCTATCAAGCCAACCTCTATGCTGATCCTTTCAACCTTCCATATATTTTATCAAGTTCATAATATTTTACTTCCTCGACTCTATTTGGTCATTAGAAGAGTAAAAAAATAATTTCTAACATGAGAATGCAACTGTTATGTATCTAAGTATTTAAGAGCAATTAATTTAAATATTAAATGTAATATTAATTAGTTAATCATAGGGTCACACCATTTCATTGAAACAATTTGTTTATACCTATAAAAGGTCTTCTCTCTTATTGTAAAAATCACCATTCAATTATTCTATTCATTGTGTCTAATTTGAGTTTTATGGGTTTAGATTTCCTTTGCTCCAAGTGGTATCATAGCTTGACGATCCTCGGCACCTTCAACAACCCCTCTCCTCTCCACACATCCCTCCTACACATCCCCACTCCCATATGCACTCCTACCTTCCTACCTTCATCTCCCCTGTGCACACCTCTCCACGCCCACGTGCATCTCCCTCACAACCCGCCCATAGTTTTCCATGCATATTCCCCACCCGCGTCTTCATGTTTCCCATCCTTCACGTTTTCCCATGCACCGCTCCACAACTGCCTCATCTCTCCCCACTTCGCACCAACTATCCCTTCTCCTGCAACACCAAGCTGCCATTCCTCTCTTGCAAGCACACCACCCTACCTTCCCTCATGCCACTTGCACACATCTGTTTCCCCACCCTCCCGCCTACTACACTTCTCTCCCTACCCCTCACAACGCCATCACTCCTCCTCCATTTCCCACCTCTAGGTAACCTGCATAAAAACAAAAAATAAATATTAGAATATTGTATTTATAATATTTCAAAATTTATTATTATTATTATTAAAACAAAACAATAAAATAAATATTTTTATTATATAATAATTAATTATTATATTTAAAATCTCACCATCTTTAGTAAACAAAAAAAAGTCCTCTTTGTACAAGGAGTATGTTAGAAATGAAGGAAATTAAGGATATAATGGATATTTTGGAAAAAAACCAAGCCCAAGACTCTAAAAATCTCAAAGGTTTACACTCAAGGCTCAACCAAATCGAAGCAGAACTACACAAAGGAAAAAATGAATTCTCAGAAACTGTCAAAAAGGAAGTCAACGGAGCTGTATCTTGGGAGATGGAAGGAGTAAAAATGGATATATTAGTACAGTCCAAAACCGGATTAAGCAAACTCCAACAATATTTAGAAGACACAATTACCACATTACTTGGAAATGCGTCAAGGGAATATCGACCATTCTCAAGTTCAACCCATCATAAGACAATTCCTCCCAAAGTGGAAATCCCACAAGAAGAGATCGGCCACGATAATTCTCCACGTCCTGAACAACCGCTCTCTCCTCCAAAAATAAGTGGATATCAAATGAAACCCAAGTTAGAATTGTCAAAATTCAATGGCGAAACAAAACGGAGCGTGGCGTGGATCAACAAGGAAGAAGAATTTTTCTCCATACAGAATATCACATTCGACGAAGAAATGATAAAATATGCCTCGATGCAACTAGAAGATCGGGCATATGGTGGAAGGTTACAAAACGAACAACTAAGCTCAAATGGAACATGTTAAAAAATGGCTTCTTTAAGAGGTTTGAAGATTTAAAAGAAAAATACTTCTTTGAAAAACTCAACAGACTGCAGCAGAAAGGTGACATCAATGAATACACCGACGAATGGGAATCCCTAGAGACATGTGTATTGGAACTCACATAAATTCAACACCTACAAACTTATGTGTACGGACTAAATCCCTATATTAGGGATGAACTAGAGCTACTAAATGTCTCAACCTTGGACAAGGCGAGATGCAAGGAAAAAATCATCGAGGAAAAAATAAAAAAGACGTGGAGCATAAACCATGATAAATATCGAAGGTTCGTCCAAAATACCAAAATCGACACCAAATACCAGCCAGCACATCTAAGAAGTGACAAAAAACCCACTTTAGAAGTCCAACAAATGAAAGAAGGAAAGTGTAAATATTGTAGAGAGAAGTGGGACCCAAGACATAGATGTTTGAAAAAAGAGACCACCAAGAACCTATATCAATGTGAAGCGGAAGAGGAAGACAAGTGAGACAGCGAGGAATCCGACATAGAAGAAACACGTGACATCCAAAATCCTCCGTCGGATTCAGAAGATGAAGAAACACCCAAGATATCAATCGTAGCCATAACACGAATACACCAACCACATATATTAAAACTTAAGGGCATATAAAAAATAACAATGTTGTCGTCCTATTCGACACGGGAGGTAGCCATAATTTCATTGACGTAAGTGTTGCAAAGAGGCTTAACATTTTCATATATCCAGTACTCAACATGAAGGTAATGGTCGCAGATGGAAAGAAGATCGAAAAAGTGGGAAAATGCCACAAAGTTAAGCTGCAAATACAAAACTATAACCTTGAGTCAAAATTTTACACAGTACCCTTAGGAGGAGTTGATGCAGTATTAAGAATTCAGTGGCTGCAAACACTAGGTACCTACTCAGCAAACCACTAAGAACAATTTATAAAGTTAAAGTGTAGAGGAGAAAAATACAAGTTGTATGGGTTCCAACCCCCTCACACACAAATTGTGTCATCCCACAAAATGGAGAAGCTAATTCAAAAGGGAGCACCAACGCATGTCATACAATTCCAAGAGATGGAATTATTAACTTCAGAAGTGGATAAACCAGGTCAAATAGACATCCAAGGACTAATTCAAAAGTACAAAAAGGTATTCAAATATCTCCCCATGGAGTTAGCCCCAGAAAGGAAGATCGAGCATGTCATCGAAATCAAGTCTGGATAAAGCCCCATCAATGTTAAACCCTATAGGTATCCACACCATCATAAGACAGATATTGAAATATTAATCCACGATTTACTTAAGTGTGGAGTGATTACAGAAAGTCATATTCCTTATGTTGCACCAGTAGTACTGGTATGAAAGAAGGATGTGTCATTTAGGCTATGCATCAACTACAGAGGACTAAACAAGATAACTATTAAAGACAAATTCCCCATTCCATTTATCGATGAAATGTTGCACGAGATGCATGGCACAAGGTACTTTTCAAAATTAGACTTAAGGTCGGGATATTACCAAATCAGAGTAAGGCTAGAAGATGTGGCAAAGACACCTTTCTGGACCCATGAAGGAAATTATGAGTTTAAGGTAATGCCTTTTGGGATAACTAACGCTCCAACGACATTTCAAGCAATCATGAATAACCTATTTCAACCATTCCTAAGGAAGTTTGTACTAGTTTTTTTTATGACATTATTCATATACAGTAATACATGGAAGTACCATCTCGTACATCTAGAACAAGTACTCTCTATTTTAAAAGAAAATTAGTTCTACGCCAAGATGTCCAAATGCACGTTTGGTAAGGAAGAAGTGAGCTATCTTGGTCACGTAATATCTAAAGGAGTCAAGGTAGATCCAGAAAAAAAAATCAATCACAGAATGGCCCAAACCCACTAACATCTCCAAGTTAAGGGGATTCCTTGGGATAACTAGATACTACAGAAGATTCATCCGGAATTATGCGCAGATAACCGCACCCTTATCCAACCTTCTAAAAAAGAATGCATTTCAGTGGAGTAAAGAAGTGGATAAATGTTTTGAAGCTTTGAAAGGAATTATGTCCTCCACACCTGTACTAGCTACCCCAGACTTCTCCAAACCATTTGTAATAGAATATGATGCTTCAGGTTATGGGTTGGGAGAAATACTAATGCAAGACGAACACCCGATATCTTTTGAGAGCAATAAATTAAACAAGTGAGAAAAATTAAGTCTACATACGATAAGGAAATGTTGGAAATTACGTAGGCATTGGAAAAGTGGTGACAATACCTCCTAGGGATAAAATTCATGATCTGCATAGACCACAATAGTCTTCAATGCCTACTTCAACAAAAAACATTGTCCACAAAACAACATAAGTGGATTGAAAAAATCGTTGCTTTCGACATGGAAATAATACACAAAAAGGGGAAGGAAAATGTAGTCACAGACGCACTCTCCAGAAAAGAAGAGTATATTACCTCTTACTCCATTTTAGTCACAATTCTAGAATGGCTAAATGAAATATGAAGAGAATACGCCAAGGAACCATAAACAAGCACTATAATTAATAGTTCCAACCTTGACCCCAAGTTTCAATGGAAAAATGATATCCTTTGGTATAAGGGGAGGGTTTATTTAAACTCAAAATCTAAGTTCAATGTTAAGGTAATGAAGGAATCCCATGATTCACTAGTCGCATGACACGTAGGATTCTTCAAATCTTATTATAATGCAAGAAGGTCATTTTTCTGGAAGGGAATGCAAAAAGAATCCAACAATATGTGGCAGAATGCGACAAATGCCAAAGCAACAAAAGCGATTTTTTTTTAACCCCAGGGTTACTCCACCCCCTACACATTCCAAACCAGAAATGGGAATATATATCAATGGAATTCATCGATGGGTTACCTCCGTTGGAAGGAAAGGACAAAATCTTTGTAGTGGTCGATTGATTAACCAAATACAAAACAAATTGCAGATATATTTTGCAAGAATATCTACAATTACATGGCTTCCCAAAAGTCATCGTCAACAACAAAGATACAGAATTTAATGGAAAATTTTGGAGGGAATTTTTCAAACAAGTAGGCACATCACTCAATATGAGCTCAGGCTACCACCCCCAAATAGATGGTCAGAATGAAGTCGTAAATAAATGCTTAGAATCATATCTACGTTGTTTCATAACTGTTAAGAACCCATGTCAACCCTCCTCTTTATTTTGTTAGTATATTTTATCGGACACATATGCTTTGTAAGTCATCCCAACAGTATGTTGTATTATCCCACATTCATGGGGAGTAAGTAATAGTTGTTAAGTTGTCTAGTTATTATGTTGCATTATCCCACATTCATGGGGGGTAATAGTTATTTAGATTAGACTTATTATATAAGTATGTGCTGAGGCTAATGAAAGCATCAAAGAGTTATTTTGTATTGAGCTTGCTCAAAGGAGGTTTCCCCCTCAAAGTGGCCCGCGATCAATAAAATATCTTTTATGCTCCAATATTTCTGTTATATCATGCATTTTGATTGTTCATTGCAGGAGGTTCTCCACATTTGGTATCAAAGCACTTTCCTTGGCAAAAGTGGGATTTTTTTTTTTGAAAAAAGAGAGGCAAAATTGGGTGGTGACTTTCACATCCATTTTTTAAAATTTCAATGCAGATTCAAGAAAAATACGTTGCATATCTGAATTACTCTTTAACAAATATGCAATTTAAAAAAAAAATCATCTCATTTAGAGTTCTAAAAGTGGAGATATCGCGGATTTAAAATCAACAAATTTTCAGAATTTCGGTGACGACCGCTGAAATTGCAGAGTGAAAGTATTTTGACCGGGTGCCCAGATTTCTATTCTGATTTTGTGGGTACAAGCAGAGTGGTTGTTCCAGTTCCAGAAACAGGCTATAATAGTGATTCTAAACAATATAGATCGGGTTATGCTCATTTTAAAAGTTTTCGTCTAAAAACCCTAGCTCTAATTACGGGTTTTTGCGCATTGGGTGGAATTTCTGTCACATTTTTTCTGGCACTGTGATAATTGCAGTAGGTATTCTTCTTGCAATGGTATTTTTCATTCAGATCAGGGAATAAACCCTATCCGCTTAACTGTGGGAAGTACTTGGCATAGCCCTAAAACTCATTGTGAGGAGTACCACAGGAACTCCGAAGTAGCTAGCCATTGAGAGGACCTGCCAAGAGAAAATGACAACGACCCCCACCAGATTGACTAGATTCCCATCATTGTGGAAAACCAAAGAGTTGTCATTTTTGGCCAAGCGGTTAGCAGTTTTACCTGCATCGTGAAGTGAGGGGTACTGCCCCAATACTCAAGCCCGAGACAGCCTTGGTGGCCGAGTGACTACCTTTGAACCATTAGGAAGCCGAATATACCTGGGGTCCATATCTATTTACAGTTGATATCACGCATAATTCCAGAATTGTTTACAGATCATTTAATCCAATTCAAGTTGATAAAGCACAACTTTCTAGCACTGCCACAGATCATTTCTTCAAAAAAAATAAAAATAAAAATTCTTAGCTCCGTTTCCCTTGAAAATTCACTATAACCCCTGTCATTCCATTCTATATATTTCATTCATTGAGGACCCTATCCCAAGTCCACTTCCCAAAGCTCGAAATTCCATCTCCTTCTTTCACCCCGCTTCTGAAATTCACATTTTTTGTTTCCTTGTCCCCTCGAAAGTGTCCACAACCTAGTTACCCACTTGCGTTTTTCCCAACTCAAAATTTTCCTTTTCTAAAACCCTCTCTGTTTTTGTTTTTCCACCCATTTTCGATTTAAAAAAGAAAAAAAGAAAAAAAAGAAGATCTTGCTTATGGTTGTCACCCGCGCATGAGCAAATAGAAAAATGGAAGAAGAAATTGTGACCCTCAAGACCAAACTTGAAGATATGAATCAAATATTTCTCAACCTCCATCTTCAGTATTCAACCATGAGCAACCGACAAGAGTCCGAGTCTTCTACAGGAACTGCATTCTCTGCTTCCAGCAACTTTTGTGGGCCGAAGATTGAATTCCCTCGCTTCAATGGTGATGATCCAAGTGGATGGATACATAAGGCAGAACAATACTTTAATATGCATAACACTTTTGATGTCACCAAAGTCCCACTTGCATCATTTCATTTGGAACGTGAAGCCCTTCAATGGTTATGTTGGTACATCAAGGATCATGAAGAGTCCTAATGGACAGATTTTTGCCAACTCCTTTTGCACTGATTTGGCCCTAGTGGTTTTGATGAATTCACAGGAGCACTCACCAAACTTTGCCAGACTGGCACTCTGAGAGAATATTAGATAGAATTTGAGAACTTAGTCAAGCACACAGATGGATTTTCTGATGCATTCTACAGGAGTTGTTTTATCAGTGGTCTTAAGGATACAATCTGATCTAACGTTACAATGTTCAGTCCCAACACAATGATGGAAATCCTAGGGTTGGCTAAGTTGGCGGAGGACAAGATTAGGGCTCAACAACGCCCCAAATCCATTTTTGTTCCATTCAAAAATATGGTTCCCCAAAGACATCCAATCCCTCTGACTCCTAGAACCACTCCTATCAAGCATTTTTCTAAAGCCGAGATGCGGGCACATAGGGACAAAGGACTTTGTTATAATTGTGATGATAAATTCACCTGGGGACATCAATGTATTGAACACAAGCCCTATTTATTGGATGTGGCTTCTCCGCATGCACTTGAAATTTGTGATGCTGCTCAGGATCTAGTAGACGATCAGGTCGACATTCCGCAGCCGCCTATTGACCCTTAGATTGCTAAACAAGTTGATTGTTTTGTCCATCCTTTCTCCAACTTTAAAGTCATGGTTACCAATGGGAGCACCTTACCTTGCAAAGGAAAGTTACGCAGTGTGTGTATCTCTATTGGAGATTATAACTTGCACTCTAACATGTTTTCCATACCCCTAGAAGGTTGTTCTGTGATTTCAGGCACTCAATGGTTACGCACACTTGGACCCATCTTATGGGATTTTGCTGAACTGTGGATGCATTTTTTAGGCAATGGGACAAAACACACATTTAATGGCTTACAACCAGGGTCTCTTAGCATCATCAATTCACATTGCATGGAAACGATCCTTAAGAAGAATTCACATGGTGTCATCACTCAGCTCCATTTTATTTAGATGCAACCTTCGACAGTCTCAAATACTCCCTTGGATCTTTCATTTCGATGCACCCTTCAGATGCCTGATTTTTCCAAGCCCTTCACTCTTGAGAGTGATGCTTGCGACAATGGACTTGGTGTTGTCCTCTTTCAAGATGAACATCCCATGGCATTCATCGGTAAATCCTTTCCTGGAAAGAATTTATCCACCTCCACATATGAGAAGGAAATGCTGACTATTTTGCATGCAGTACAGAAGTGGTGGCCATACCTCTTAGGCAATCCTTGCTGCATCAAGACTAATCACCATAGTCTGAAATATTTCATGGAACAACGGGTCTCATCCCCAACACAACATAAATGGGTTAGCAAAATCAGGGGTTATGACTATGAGATCAATTATAAGAAGGCTAAGGAAAATCTTGCGGTGGATACTCTTTCCCGCATATTTGATGCCCCTATCTCTCTTTCAGCTATTGTTATGCCTATTCCAACTTGGTTACACTCTGTTCAGCAAAGCTTTGTCAATGACTCCTCATTATCTGAAATCATCCAACCGTTAGCCAGTAACCCTTCTGTGGTACCACATTTCTCTTGGGATGGCTCTTCTCTGAGATACACGAGTTGTCTGGTGCTTCCCCAATGCACATATATTAAACATGAAGTTTTTTATGAACTCCATGCTTCTCCATCGGTAGGGCACTCTAGGTTCATGAAAACATATGAGAGGGAATGATGTCACTTCTTTTGGAAGGGAATGAAACGAGAAATTCAATAGATGGTTTCTGAATGTGCTCCTTGTTAGCGCCACCAAGGTGAAACTACACTCCTTTCCAGATTGCTCAAACCTTTTCCCATCCCTACAAGGATTTGGACATATATTTCGATGGATTTCATTCAAAGGCTCCCTAAATATGGAGGGAAGACCGTAATCTTGGTTGTGGTTGATCGGCTCTCCAAATATCATCATTTTTGTGCTCTCAACCCTCCATATACCACGTCCTCAATTGCACAAATTTTCATGGACAAGATTTTCCTTCTTCATGGAATCCCTTCTTCCATTGTCTCAAACCGCAACACACCTTTCATAAGTCATTTTCTCATTACTAACACCAAACTGAAAATGAGTTCGGTTGATCACCCACCAATAGATGGTCTAAATGAAGTCATCAACAACTATTGGAAAACTTATCTTCGTTGTTTCACCTCTGAAGAACAACATCTGTGGGAAAAGTGGCTCCCTCTTGCTAAATGGTGGTACAATACTTCCTACCATACTGCATCTCAAATGACTCCATATGAAGCAGTTTATGGTCACACACCTCGAGTACTCCTTCCATACACCCCCAGCCATTCACCAGTTCAGGCCGTTGGCATGGTTCTTCGAAACCGACATCAGATTCTTCACATTCTGCAGGACAATCTTCACATGGCCAGAACCCACATGAAACACCAAGCCGATCAACACCATTCTGAGCGCACTTTTCAAGTCGGTGACATGGTTTTTCTTCGTCTGCAGCCTTACAAGAAATCCTCCTTGAAACTCAAAGGGAACCAAACGCTCGCTCCAAATATCTCTAGTCCATATACAGTTCTTCAGAAGATTGGGTTTGTTGCTTATAAATTGGCACTTCTTCCTTCTTCTCGCATTCAACAAGTGATTGGAACCAACATCAGAGAACAAATTGGTTTACCAGAACGAGATAATGAAGGATCCATCATTTCAAATCCAGAGTCCATCCTCAATAAGCACACTTGTCAGCTTCGCTCTCGATCCATCAAAGAGGTCTTAATTCAGGGGCACAACATGCAACCCAAGGATGCTACATGGGAACCACTCCTTCAGATTCAACAACAGTTTCCACATCTAAAGATTTGAGGACAAATCTTTTTTTTAAGAGGGAGGGGATGTTAAGAACCTGTGTCAACCCTCCTCTTTATTTTGTTAGTACATATGCTTTGTAAGTCGTCCCATCAGTATGTTGTATTATCCCACATTCATGGGGAGTAAGTAATAGTTGTTAAGTTGTCTAGTTATTATGTTGCATTATCCCACATTCATGGGGGGTAATAGTTGTTTAGATTAGACTTATTATATAAGTATGTGTTGAGGCTAATGAAAGCATTGAAGAGTTATTTTGTATTGAGCTTGCTCAAAGGAGGTTGCCCCCTCGAAGTGGCCCGCGATCAATAAAATCTCTTTTATGCTCCAATATTTCTTTTATATCATGCATTTTGATTGTTCATTGCAGAAGGTTCTCCACAACAACAGATAAGAAAAACCATTGGTATCAATGGTTACACTTAGCAGAATGGTGGTACAATTCAACATACCACACCTCCACAAAAATGACCCCCTTCCAGGATTTATATGGGTATGAACCTCCAAATTGGAAGGAGTTAGTTCTAAAAGACACTAATGTTCCAGAAGTAAGGAACCAACTAGAGAAATCTCAAAAAATGATTGAAATACTCAAGGATAAATTAGTCACGACACAAAACCGTATGAGGAAACAAGCAGATCAACACAGAACCGAAAGAGAATTTGAAGTAGGAGACTAGGTGTTCGTAATACTCCAACCCTATAAACATGTATGTCCTATTCATGGAGGAAAAAACACGTTGGCCCCAAAGTTCTATGGACCATACCAGATTACTAAGAAGATTATTCAAGTTGCGTATAGATTACAATTACTTGATAAAAGTCATATCCACAATGTCTTCCATGTATCATGTCTCAAAAAATGTTGGGGCAACATCAAACAATGAAAACAATACTTCCTATGTTAGATGACGAAGGAAGGGTCATTTGGGAACCAGAGGCAATCATTGCAACCATATAAATAAGGTTTCGTTCTCGAACACTCAAGGAATAAATCATTAGGTGGAAGAATTTTCCAGATGAAGACGCATGATGGGAGGCAAAACAGTTTCATCAACAATATCCTTCTTTACCCTTTCTTTGAGGACAAAGCATTCTAAAGACGACGACAATGTTATGTATCTAAGTATTTAAGAGAAATTAATTTAAATATTAAATGTAATATTAATTAGTTAATCATAGGGTCACACCATTTCATTGAAACAATGTGTTTAGACCTATAAAAGATCTTCTCTCTTATTGTAAAAATCATCATTCAATTATTCTATTCACTGTGGCTAATTCGAGTTTTGTGGGTTTATATTTTATTCTCTCCAACAACTAAAAAACTTAGAGGTGTGTGGGTAGGGATAAAGTTTGACTAATTGCTAATATTGAACAAGAATTCTCATGCATATCATGGGAATGCATGAGTGAATGAATAATTAGGATCCAACCCCAAACTCAAATTTGAATGGGGAGAAGGCATGAGAAGATGTATGGTTTGAATTCCTAGGGAATGGTGTCTCTTACACTTCTCTTGTCTTGTACTTAATCCCCATTCCCTCATTATTATGGAAGGTGGACATCTCTACCAACCACCTCCTTCATTCAAATCTTGGTCGTTGGAGTTTTAATAAGAAGCGTGATAAAAAGATAAAGGTTACAAGACTTAGGAAACCTAGGATTATTTTTCATCCCCCTTGCCCCCCTTTTCTTCTTCCCCAACAGTGGACTCATATTCCCTCTTGTGATCTCAACAACCAGCCTTGGACCTTTATATTAAATTTCAAAATGTTATTTACATATCTTGAGTATACCATGGAAAGCCTATGTAATGGTATATCGAAAGCATATTTATTGAAATGCATGCCTAGATAGTCATTAGTCATGAATTGGCCTTAAGCTATGCGCTAGGAATTAATACAAGTTGTTAATTTCATTTACACACAGGTTCATTTAGATAACTCAATTCCTATCATTATATCCACTTATTTACAAATTGATCTAAAACATCAAAAGGGTCAAAACTACGTATTAATTCCCCTCTCCCTTAGAATTACATCGTCCTCAGTGCAAGTTGTGAGATTAAAAATAATTGATATGCCACCTTCATGAAATCCCCCAAATCCCACATAGACTCATTTGGATCAAAGTGCTTCCATTGCTTGATCGAGGATGCACAAGGGATTTTCCCAAAAAATTCTCTCTAGTTCTACTTGGATCACGATCCAATCAATAAAATGGTTAGGATCATGTACATATTTCTTAAGAAAAGAGACATGGAAAACACCATGTTCTTTGATGTTATCAAATAATGCAAGTTTATATGAACATGGACCTGTATATCTAGGATCTTAAATGACCCATAATAATGTGGTGCCAACTTGACACAACTTCCAAGCTTCAATTTCTCTCTCTTAGGTAAACACAATCCCATTTTTAAATTCTCTATGCACCCTATTCTTATTTGCATAAAGTTGATGTATGTCCTCTACTACCTTTAGATTCTGCATAATATTTACAACATATTGTTCCATTTCCTTGAGTATTTCCAGTCCAAGCACAATTTCATTAGGTTATCCATGCTTATTGGAGTTCTACATATTTTTCCAAACAAATCCAAAAGGGAAGGGTCATGTTAGAAGTTTGAATATGCTAGTACCTTATTACCATTTGAATTTAAATTTGTAATGATTCTTAAATATATTTGTAAAGTTTTCACCAAATTAACATTTATATATATATAAGTGCAACTTGGAGCTATGGAAACAATATGTTTTTATTATTGAAGTTATTCTTGCATTTAAAACATAAAAGCATTATATTTCTTTGAAGTTACATCCTTAATCATTTTATTTTCCTGTCTAGCCAAGAAACATGCTTTGGTGAGTTCATTTCTTCCATCAAGATTATGCCACCAACCATATTCCTCATCCTTAAAATTTTAAAATCGACTCCATAAAAAATAGGATTTTCGGGACTTGAAACTTAAAATTATTATATCGCCCCAAAACACATCAAAATTACATTAAATTTTAACAATAGTTTCCTCCCCATTATATCTCGTAAATCAAAATTTAATAATAATCATTTATTTCCATTTTTGTAATAAATGAGGGTTTTCAATATTTTAACACACACAAACATATCGATCATACTATAAATTCCTATTTAATATATGCTCAACTCAAAAAAATACACGAGTTATTGGCTTGCGGTGAGAGATAGTATACCTTCAAATTTGCTACCATCTTAGTCTTGACAAAGAGGGTTTATGAAACCTGAAAATTGAAACCCCAATATCTCCATTGTATGACCTCCAGTTTGAGTGATATTTTTTCAAAATGTGTTTTTTTTGGGTAGAATCTTAATTTGCAATCTATTTTTGAAAGATGTTCAGAAGATTTGTTGAGTTTTGTGGACCTAATTTTTTTATGCTTTTCCTTTTTTCTCCAATGAAAAACAAAAGCTAAATCAAACTGCTCTACTTTGATATCATTTATAGAAAATCCATTGAGAATTTAAGTAATTTTTCATATAATGTCTAAGAAATATAGAAATATTCTTGGATAATAAAAAAGGAGATATGAAAAACCATATACCCAAAGGAAATGCTTAAATATGATCCAAACATATAATAAATCCAAATACCATTTTGGTGAGGATACACCATACAAAAATCCTCAAGGAAACTCTGTATCTTCTCAATATAAGAATGGTACAATAGTAATTCAATGCATGCATTTACCTTACATTGAATATATATTTATAACAAATCCAAATACCATTTTGGTGGGGATACACCATACAAGAATCCTTAAGGAAAAGATGTATCTTCTCAATATAAGAATGGTACAATAGTAATTCAATGCATGCATTTACTTTACATTGAATATATATTTATAACAGAGTTTACTTTCTTAATAAGTTTCTAACCATGAATAGATACATTGAACTTAGATTCCATTAAAACCCCAAATTGTGTCCAAATTTACCTTTATGGGGTGGTTAGGATATTAATTAACTAAATGAGCATATGTCCCCACCTATTTAATGATTATTATGATCCTATAGAATAATTAATTATGTATTGTTAATGACAATATATTATATGGGGCTATAGATAGATAACATGCAAGGTACAATAAGCACACAATTTTGTTAGGATATTTAGACACTCAATAGTTAGTTAAGATAAACTTGGTATAATGTGTCTTTAGGTAAAGTGTGTTTGTTTGGTATTCATTGTATGTATTTGTACTTATGTAATCCGTTGGCCATGATATGTTCTAGACATAAACTGATATGATGGTTCATCTTCACCTCAATCTTAATGGCTATTGATATGTGGCTTAGTACCTGATTGGTCCGTGATATCTATTTTAAAAGGATGGAGGGTCATTTGTTTTATAATTGATTGTGAGAAACTCACATGTAAATTATTTTTCATGTTGCATTAATATATTGCCTCAAGTAATTATTTGGATGGGGTCATGGATTGTTTCCCTCTCTAAGGGTTTTAACCACGTAAAACATTGGTATGTTGGTTTGTGATATGTTTGTGTGAGTGGTTGCTTAAGGTGTTCAAATTATGTGGAGATATCATGTTCTAGTCTAAGATGGTATCATATAAATTATGAAGAATCGCTCCTGTTGTTGATTGATATCTTGAACCTATGTAGCTGCATGCATCAAAGGATTTATGGATTCTTCTATTTTTGTTCATTTTTGGGCTGAGAGTTGTGTTCCATTGTGCATATAGCACTTCTTTCATTTGGGAATGTTTTTTGTTTTAGTCGATTTTTTTCCCAAGATACAACCATTTTATCATATACGTAGGTATGTTGTTTACATTTATGATTTCCTTTTTAATTTATATCACTGTTTCATATTTTAGTTTGGTATTCTATTTTATTCTCGATTTGCCCTATTTTTGGTCAGCATATGGTATTTTTCATGTGTTGTATGCAAAATCAGAAAATTAGAAACAAAGTGAAAATGATTTCCTTGACTATTTATGTTCTTTGTCATGCACCTTGTGTGAACTTGGCAAACCAAAAACAATGAGAACTTGAATTTTCTAGGTAAGTGAACCAAGGTATGACCTCAAATTTTAGAATTTTTTTTTTAAACTATCTAAAAGTGTCTTGTAGGCCAAAATCAAGGTTTTTTGGGTAGGCAGACTCCCCAACAACTAGAACAACACCCCCATTCTCCTTCATAATATTACTATATCTTTATTTTTTTATTCACTTGGTTGAAAGCTACTTTATTTAGTAAGGGGTATTGTGTTCAAGTCCTTCTTTGTGTGAAGTTACTTTTTGAAAAATTTCATGCAACTTAATTTATAAAAGTAACTTCATCATAAAATAGCTTCCCACTTGTTTTATAACAATGGAAAACCAGTTGAAAACCAATTGGTTGCTTTAAATCCACTATGTTTTATCTTGAATTGAAGACTTCCTATCTCAATTCAAAATCATTAAACTCTTAGTTGAATAATGTAAGATATCTAGAAGCCAGATAAACAATATGTTTATGTTGTTCTTTCTAAGCTTGGTAGTCCTTGTTTTGTTTTGTATCTACTTTTCACTCCACTACAGAAGCTCCAGGGTCTACTTATAAAGAAACCACTCTTGAATAGTTTTGTAATAGTTTTGAATGCTCATAAATATAAGCTCTTGCATCTTGGACTGATCAACCCCGCTAATATATCTAGAAAATCCTTAGTGGCACAACAAAAGGATAAATTTGATCATCCAAAGAAGCAACACTTTCAAAAAAATAAACAAAACAAGGGTCCAAACCTTGTTAGCAAGTTCCTACACACAATGGTGATGAAGGAGATAAATTGAAAGGTAAGAAGACTAAACCACGTTTCACTTTTTTTGGGAAAGGTGGAAATGTGGAATATAAGTGTTTCAAGAAAATGGAAGCACCGGAAGCAACAATGAAGAAGGACAACATAGTATTCTTTGTTAATGCATTTGTAACTTCGGAATGTATTCACTTGTATATTTCTTATTGTATTTCATTGTACCCCGATGGAGATGTTTCTTCTTTCGATCGAGAGAGTCATTAATATAATAAATTCATGTAAAGTCATTGAGGTTAACCCTCCGTTGTAATTTAGGGAAATAGACCCCACAGTTGAGTCATATTAGGGTTATTAGACTCTCTTAGTGAAGTCGTCCCTATAGAGTAACTGTCAAGTGGAAAACAAGTATAAATAGAGAGCAAGACTCTCTATTTGAAACACACACTCACTCAACAGTAGCGCATGAGTGATAGAGGAGTAGCTCGCACAAGTGAGAGAGAGAACAACTGTCGGAGATCATCTTTGTATCTTTGGGTTTTACTTTTGCTATTGGTGCTCGTTCTATCTCTGAGGAATTTACGGGGTTTTCTCCTTTATTATTTCCTTGAGGAAAACTCTTTGTGTCTCTTGTATCTTGTGATTATTGTTGTGCATGTTATTCTCTCAGATAAGATCCTAGATCATATTGATTACACGATAAAAATCTAACATGGTATTAGAGCTAACGTAAGAAGAAGACACTGTGCAGTTGCAAAAGCTAGGGCTTCTTAATTTTTGGGTTTCTCTCCATAGATCATCAACAAAAGGAGGCTAGGCTAACTCTCCATTAAAGGGCGCATCTTTCTGTCGAAGCAAAATCTGATTTCGAGCATTTTCAGTTTTTGACCTGTCACTCCTGCAGGAAATTAGGGATTTTCATAGAAGTTGAATTTTTGAGTGAGCCCAGCATAGGATTGCTCTCCTCCTCAAAATAAAAATTTAGACCAATATCGAAGTTTTTGGTTGGGTAGAACTTCAGTAAAGTCAAACCCTAATTTGACCCTAGACTAGAAAATCAACACTACAAAAGATCAACTCCAGATCCAGTTCGAGCATCTCAAATTGGTAAGATCTAAACATTTTGTATTTCCATTTGAGGTTCTGATTAAAGATCTCTCATCACACCAAGTTTGATGAAAAACTTGAAGGAGTTGATAGCTTCCGAGCATGGAAGTATAGGATTTCACTTGTTCTTGAAGAGAATGAATTGGACACCTACATAAGTGGAGAGGTTCCAGTTCCATAGGGATACGAGGCTAAATACTTACACAAGAAGAACTTGGTCAAGTCCAAGAGGATTATTGCTGATTATATCAAGGATCACCTTATACCACACGTGTCTTCCCTAAATACACCTAAAGAGATGTTTGATTCGTTGTTTAAGCTATTTGAAGGGAAGAATATAAATCAGAAGATGACTTTGAGAAATCAATTGAAGAATGTAAAGATCCAGAATGCAGAGACCATACAATCATACTTTGCAAGGGTCTCTCAAATCAAAGAACAATTTGAAGCTGTGGAAGAAGAAGTAGAGAATGGAGAAATTGTGATGACTACCTTGAGTTGTCTCCCTAAGTCATGGGACTCCTTTATTCAAGGGATTTGTGCTAGAATATTGTTAATCACCTTCAATCGGCTATGGGAGGAATGCTCACAAGAAGAAGCTCGAATAGTAGCTTGAGAAGAAAATATGGGAAATGAAGATCAATCTCTCACAACACACACCAAGAAAATTAGAAGGGATCACCATCATCTAAAAGGTAAGAATTCTCACCAGAATCAGAAAGATAACCCTAGAATATCTAGCAGAGATCTATCTAAATTCAGATGTTATACATGTGATGAGAAAGGACACCTCGCCACAGATTGTCCTAGAAATAAAGGTGGCTCTCACAAGAAAAAGGACAACAAAAGAATACATCATGCTCACACTGCAGAGGATGATGAACCTCCCAGGAAGAAAGTCAAAGAAGAAAGTGAAGATTCTTCAAGTGATGAAGAGTATGTTTTGATTTTTGACCTCACGGCAACTGTTACACATGGAAGCAATGATTGGCTTATAGATAGTGGGGCTTCCAAGCATATGCTGGGATTCAAAGAATCCTTTGTGAAACTATTTGAACATGAGTCACGCCACAAAGTGAAGATTGGGGATGGCTATCAGTATCCTATAAAAGGAAGTGGTGAAGCTTCCTATAAGCTAGACTCTAGAAAGTCTATAAAGATGGAATATGTCTTGTTTGTACCAGGACTAAAGAAGAATATCCTCTCCATATCTGCATTGGATGCAAAAGTTATGAGGGTTGCATTTGTAGATATCCAAGTCCTTATGTGGTTACAGGGAAAGACTATAGATGATGTAGTAGTGATTGGAGAGCAAGAGGGAGGCTTATACAAATTAAAGGGCCAACTAGAAAAAGATTTGGTCCATGACTCAGTAGATCCAAATGAAATTTGGCATATAAGGCTTGCACATGTGCACTCTAGGGTACTACCACTTGCAAGCAAAGATGTTGAATGTCTTCTAGAAATATAGGCAAAGCATGAAGGCATTTGCAAAAGATGTGCGAAGGGAAATAACACAAAGAAGAAATTTCCAAGTAGCAAGAGCAAAGCAAAAGGAATCTTGGAAATCATCCACTCCGATGTATGCGGTCTGATGTCATCCAGTTCATTGAGTGGGTATGTATATTATGTTTCTTTCATTGATGATTTTTCTAGGAAGACATGGATATATTTCTTGAAAATCAAGGATGAAGTATTCAGTAAGTTCAAGGAATTCAAAGCCTTGATCGAGAACCACACAGAGAAGAAAATCAATAACTTTCGAGACAATGGCGGGGAGTTCACATAAGATGAATTCAAGGAATTATGCAGAGATTCAAGGATTAAGAGGGAGTTGACTACTCCATATAATCCAAAAAAGAATGGAGTTACAGAAAGGAAGAATATAACGATTATGGAAGCAACACAGGCAATGCTTCATGATCAGGATCTTCCTATGCATCTATGGGAAGAATCTTCTAGGACAACTATGTATGTATAGAATCACACTCCGCATAGAGTACTTGAGAACAAGACACCAGAAGAAGTCTTCTATGGCAAGAAACTAGAAGTTAGTCATATCAGAATATTTGGCTACTTGGTGTACAAACACATTTTGAAAGAAAAGAGGACGAAGTTAGATCCTTCAGGAAAGCAGGTTATATTTGTGGGATATAGTGAAAGCTTGAAGGATTACAGAATATATTTTCCAGGATTCAAGAATATCAACATCACCAGGGACGTGAAATTTGACGAAGACTCAGCTTACAACAAATCCAGAAAGAGACCCGTTGAAGACCTTAAAGAAATGGAAGTACCCAAGATCCGAGATACAACAATGAATGAAGTAACTCTAGACGAAGATTGAGAAATGGAAGAACCTTAGGAAACTATAGATACACCCCGTGAGAATAATTCTTACAAGAGGAAACCAAAATGGGTACGAGAGGCTATCCAAGGTGCAGAGAGATATGGCGCTCCAGAAGAAATGCACAGAGAAAGGAAGAGAACTAGGTCCTACTCTAGTTACATAGCCCTGCTATGTGACATCATCGATAAAGAACCTTCCAACTATGAATAAGCGACATAAAAGAAAGAATGGAAGGATCATATGATCGAAGAGTACCAATCAATCATGAAGAATGATGTACGGGATGTGGTCCCAAGACTAAAAGGGAAGTCTGTTGTGACTTCCAAGTGGATCTACAAGATCAAGCTTGCTGCAGATGGAAACATAGAGAAATATAAAGAGATATTTGTGGAACGTAGCTTCTTCTAGAAGTAAGGGATATATTATGAATAAATTTTTTCACTTGTAGCCAGATACACTTCCATCAGATCAGTACTTGCTTTGGATGCAGTGATGAAATGGAAGATACTCTAGATGGATGTCAAGACCGCGTTCTTGAATGGTGTAGTGGAAGAGGAAGTGTATGTGGAGAAACCACTCAGATTTGAGACACATGATAGGGAGACGCATGTGTGCAAATTGAAGAAGTCCCTGTACAGTTTGAAATAGGCACCTAGGACGTGGTATGATAGGATTGACAAATTCCTTACTAGCTTGGGATTTACCAAGAGTAAAGCGGATTCCAACCTTTACTACAAGGTTGAGGAAGGGAACGCAGTGATACTCCTACTACATGTAGATGACCTATTTTTCACAGGTGAAGATGGATTGATTACTGAAACAAAGAGGAAGCTTGTTGCTGAGTTCGAGATGAAGGACTTGGGTATGACGCACTACTTTCTAGGCATGGAGGTGTGGTGAAATGCAAATGGAATCTCCCTTGGACAAGGGAAGTATGCAGTGGATATTCTGGAGAGGTTTGAGATGATGGAATGCAAGGCCATGGCCACACCTATGGAATTGAACCAGAATCTATTGAGTGATTCTTCGTCAGAGTCAGTTGATGCCAAGATGTATCGTCAGACGATTGGGTCCTTGATGTACCTGAGGAATACGAGACCATATATTTGCTTTGTTGTGAACACATTGAGCCAATTCTTGACAAATTCGAGACATTTTAACCTGATTGTTGCAAATCATATTCTGAGGTACCTAAAGGGCACAGTTGATTATAGGCTCAAGTATGAGGTGAATCAGAAGATTAACCTGGAGGGTTATGTGGATTCAGATTGGGTAGGTAGTGCCATTGATAGGAAGAGCACTTCGAGGTGCTACTTTAGTATGGGATCAGGTGTGATCTCTTGGTTTAGAAGGAAGCAGTCCTATGTGTCACTCAGTACAAACGAAGCACAGTATGTCACATCTTGTTCGACTAGTTGTGGGGCAGTGTGGTTGAGGAAGCTACTATATGACCTGTTTTATCTCGAGTTGGAGGCTACTTGTATATATTGTGACAACCAGAGTTGTGTGAAGTTGTTAGAGAACCCAGTGTTCCATGGGAAGTTGAAGCATATCGAGATCAAGTATCACTATATCAGGGATATGGTGCAGAAAGGAGTAGGGAAGCTCTAGTATGTTGCGACAGACTAGAAAATAGCTGATGTGTTGACTAAGCTGATAGCTAGAGTGAAGTTCGAGTACTTCAAAGAGAAGCTTGGTGTTAGTCAGATCGAGGTTTCTTCCAAAGGGAAGTGATGAGCCCGAGAGCCTTTTCGATATGGTGGAAGGTTGCGCCTCCCATGGTCGGATGTAAGTGCAAAGCCTTTCCTCGGATGGTAGTAGGTGTGTCCTACCATTTCGATGGATGTAAGTGTAGAGCCTTTCCCCAGATGGTATTAGGTGTGTTTTACCATGTTGATGGATGTAAGTGCTGAGCCTTTCTGACATGGTGGCAGGCTGGGCCTCCCATGGTCGAATGTAAGTGTCGAGCCTTTTCGACATGGTGGCAGGCTGGGCCTCCCATGGTTAGATGTAAGTGTTGATCCTTTCTGACATGGTGTCAGGATGGGCCTTCCATGGTAAATTGTAAGTGATGAGCCTTTCCGAAATGGTGGCAGGCTGGGCCTCCCATGGTCGGATGTAAGTGTTGATCCTTTTCGACATGGTGGCAGGCTAGGCCTCCCATGGTCAGATGTAAGTGTTGAGCCTTTCTAACATGGTGGCAGGCTAGGCCTACCATGGTCAAATGTAAGTGATGAGCCTTTCTGACATGGTGGCAGGCTGGGCCTCCCATGGTCAGATGTAACTGCTAAGACTTTCTGACATGGTGGCAGGCTGGGCCTCCCATGGTTAGATATAAGTGCTGAAGAAGATGATGACCTACATGGATTCTAGGCCTACATCCAACATGAAAAAGGGCTGGCTCTGTATAACTTCCTATGATGAATAGATTTGAGAGATAACACCATTTGCTTGAGACATCGGTAGTAATGATGATGATGATCCAAATTTGATGATGATCCAGTGATGAAGACTTGTGGCGATGAACTATGTCAATAGAATACCTTCCTAGTTAAGAGGGAGTGTTGATGTATTTGTAACTTTGGAATGTATTCACTTATATATTTCTTATTGTATTTCATTGTACCCCGATGGAGATGTTTGTTCCTCCAATTGGGAGAGTCATTAATATAATAAATTCATGTAAAGTCATTGAGGTAAACCCTCTATTGTAAGTCAGGGAAATAGACCCCAAATTTGAGTCATATTAGGGTTATTAGACTGTTAGCCGGAATATTTCACCTCCTGCAGACAACAAGGTGTTCCGCTGATCTGAATGATTCAGATCCAGAACAAATAGATCACAGAGGCTGATAAATCTCCCTAGATGCTGTAGATTTATGGAATACAAGGCTTTGATAGTCCAGCTGTGTACCTGCAATCAAGCTCAACACCGAACAGATCAAAGCAACCAGAATATGATCTACTAATCTATGCTAGTGACTAAGGAATCTAGCAATATATATCTGAAATCAAACATCAACAATATATATGGGACAAAAAATCAACTTGCATTAGAAATATGAAGAAGTTTACAACCAAGCCTTAGTGTTGACATGCATCTCCATGAAACCAACTCTTCATCCCCAAAAGCTCCAACTCTATCTCTCTATGCTCTCTCCAAATGATCTTGGGCCAAGAATCAATCCAACAGCATAACAATACCTTCAATGTTCTCCCCTCAACCATGGCTATGAGCTCATATTTATAGGGCTTTAATGGATAGAGATGGTTGAGAAATTAGTGGGTGAGGTGGCCTCTAAGATCCTAGGATGAGGGATCTCGAGCTCAACCAACCCACAACAATAGGGACAAGGTAGTACACGAGGCTTATCATCTAGAAGCCTTGAGAAACTTCTCTTTTTCCCTTTTTACCCAGGGTACCGCCCTTCTCCTTCTATGACATAGCGGTTCTGGTAATAACCACCTATGGACCAAGGGCAATGGGCGGTGGCACCACTTGTGGACAACCGATGAAAGGCGGTGCGAGCACGGGTACCACTCCTGGATAAAGGGGCATGCGTGGTGTTGGGAATTTGTATGACAGATTGATAAAAAACCATTTAGTTTCCACTCCAGAAGCTGGGATTCAGGGCAAATAGGTATGTCAAATGTCTTATCACATGATGGTGACAGGATTTTGGTATAACATAGACTCTCCTAGTGAAGTCGACTATGTAGAGTAATTGTCAAGTGGAAAACAAGTATAAATAGAGAGTGAGACTCTCTATTTGAAACAGACACTCACTCAACAGTAGCGCATGAGTAAGAGATGAGCATCTCGCACAAGTGAGAGAGAGAATAACTGTCGGAGATCATCTTTGTATCTTTGGGTTTTACTTTTTTCTATTGGTGCTCATTCTATCTCTAAGGAAGTTGTGGGGTTTTATCCTTTATGGTTTCCCTGAGGAAAACTCTTTGTGTCTCTTGTCTCTTGTGATTATTGCTGTGCATGTTATTCTCTCAGATAAGATCCTAGATCATATTGATTAAATGATAAAAATCTAATATTCTTCTCACATACATACACTTTTTGATTTTAGTTTTTCCTTCAATGTAGCTTTTACTTCTTCTTCTTCTGATAAGTGGCTCATTGATTATGTAGCATCTTATCATATGGATAAGCATAAATCAATTTTTTTCTACTCTAAAATCATGGAGCACAAAACAAACATTTGTTGGTGATGCTATATCTATTAATGTTGCAAGATTGGGAATAATCTAACTAGATGAAGATCATTTAAAATATGTATTATGTGTTCCAAGTCCTTCCTAATATCCTTTGTTAGTCTATTAGATCACTCGTTTCGGTGAAGGTAAGACTACATACTTTTCACCTCACCAATTTGGAATCAAGGATTTCAAAGATACTAATCATGTCCCGACAACTAGAATTGTCAATCAAATTATTAGTAGGTTGTATAGATATGGAAACAAGGGTCATAATATTTCTATCATTTTTATTGCTCATAGCGTTGACTTGAGTAAAATTTGGCATGAGTGATTTGATCATCTAAACTATAGTTCATTATAGTAGCTATGTAATAATAAATTAGTGATTACACTTCCTCTCATTTCTTACATAGATGGTGTTTGTCCTAGGAGTGTTCTCAACAAATATCATTGAGACAGTTTGAAAAATGTGCCTCTTGTCACACCTTGACCCCCTTGTAACTTGTTCACAGTGATTTGTGTGATCTTCTTCCTTTTTATTATTTCTCTATGTTCAATTAATTCTTAACTTTTGACGATTACTTCTCCAAATGCACTTGGGATTACTCCTTAAGACGTAGGATTCAAGTTTTTGACATGTTTTTGGCCTACAAGGACCTTGTAGAAAAACAATATGGACATCAAATACAAAATTTAAAAAACATAAAATGGAGGTGAATATTTTTTTTTTCCAAATTAATACACCGCATAGGACAATCAAACACAACATACTATTCCATACACATGACAACAAAATGGTTCTCTTGAGATAAAAAATTGCACACTAAAGGAAATGGCAAATTGTATGATTCAATCTAAGGAATTAAGTCCCTATTTTGGGTAGAAACCCATAAATGTGTCAATTACACAGTTAATAACACCCCCAAAAAGGTTTTGAAATATATAACATTGGAAGAAGCACGGAGTAAATTTAATCTAGATGTAAGCCACTTTTGTGTGTTTGGTAGTGAAGCACGAGATCACATTCCTGATGGAAAACATAAAGCATTACAACCTAAGAGTGAGAAGTGAATTTATGTTGGATATTCCAAAGATGTCAAAGGTATCGATTTTTTCAACCTAAAATGAATGAAGTTATTATTAGGAGAGACGTTAAATTTGTGCCCTCTTGGGCCTACAAGCCATTTTTGACAATTGTGCCATTTTCAATTCCAAACGTTTTTGCTAGTGATCCTACTATGGTTTCTTCTTTAGAAGATGATAGTGATGATGAAAATCCACCTCTGTCTACTCACGTTCCTCTAGTTACGACTATTGAACATGAACTTGGACGAACACCAACATTTCCTAGATAGGTTTGTACAACATGAGAAGCAACTCGTGAACTTACTAATGATCCTATAGATCAATGTTGAATACGTTCACAGTCCCAGTGAGCCCCTTCTCTTTTGTCTCAAGTTTCAGAGACCCATGACCTATAAAAATTTTCAAAAGATGCTGGTCATCTAGATTGGGACTTAGCATTGAATCGAGATTATTGTTTCTTAATGGAGAACAACACTTGGGATCTTGTACCTCTTCTGAAATAGATAAAACTTCTAGATGCAAATGGGTGTATAGAACTAAGTATGAATATTATATAAGTGTTGAAATACTTAAGGAAATGTTAGTTTCCAAAGGATTTTCCTAAGTTGAAGGGATTGAATACAATGAAACCTTTTCCCCTATCGCCAAAATGAATTCCATCCACCTTGTTTTATCCCTCACCACTTCACATAAATGGGAGGCCCATCGAATGGATTTCAAGTCCACCTTATTACATGGGGATTTTCAAGAAGAAATTTAAATGGAACAACCTGATGGTTATGTTCAGAATGACCCCAAACTTGTTCGTCACTTTAGGAAATCTCTCTATGGCCTTAATTATCTCCTTGAGATTCACATTCTACAATGGATAGGATTCTTCTTGATACCAACTTTTCTAGATGTCATTCTAATCCCTATTTTAATACCAAAAAAGTAGGAAACCATCTCTTAATCCTTGTTCCTTATGTTGATGGATTTATCCTTACTGCTAGCGACCCTAAAAAATTAACCCATGTGAAATCTAGCCTTAAGAAAACAATTGAAATGAATGACTTAAGACATTTGCATTATTTTGCTGGCCTCTAAGTCTTGCAAACCAAAGAAGGAATTTGTTTTTCTCAGTCTAAGTATGCTTGTGATATTCTTCATCCCTTTCTCATGGAATATTGTAAAACAAATCCACCTCCCTTCTAGCATGGAATCAAACTTATTGTCACCTGGACTGCAACAAAAAATAAATGCTACCTTGTACCGTTAGTTAGTTGGTAGTATTTTGTATTAGACTCATGCATGTACTAATATTTCCTTTGTAGTATTGTTGCCCAATATATGAAAACACACCATGAAATTTATTAGAAAGAAACAAAATGGATATTTGGTATATCCAAGGTAAAATTCAACTTGGGATTCAATAAATTTTAGGGGGGCCTCCTTCATTGGTTGGTTTGACTGAGTCTAATTGGGTTGGTGACCTTAATGATTGAATGATTTTTACAATTTGTTTTCTCCAGTTTTGGTTACAAACCTATCACTTGGGCTTGTAAGAAACACCAAAATATTTCTCTTTCTTTAGTAGAAGCATTGTATGGAGCCACAATTAATGAAAGTCAAGAATCCTTGTGGATTTGACATATCCTTCCAGAGTTTGGATTCCAGCGACCAAATAACATACCCTTTGTGTGATGATCATAGTTCCATCAAGCTTACAAATTATCTAGTTCAACATAAATGTAGAAAACCCGTTGAGATATAGATGCACTTCACTAGATAGACTATTCAGGATGATGTTCTTGAAGTGCTCTTTTTCCCTACAAATGATCAAGTTATAAACATCTTCACAAAGTCTATTACATAAGTGAAGCTTTCTGAACTTCGACCTATGTTAGGAATTCAATAATTTTTCATTAAGGGGGTATACGCTCTAATGCCTCCTTTCTTCTCCTATCATGTCACCTTTGTAAATCCTCCAATTTTATCCCAAGTTGTTTTTAAAAGTGGATGTTAGGATATTTGAACACTTAGGAGTTAGTTAAGATCAACTTAGTCTAATGTGTGTTTTGGCAAAATGTGTTTCTTTGGTATTCATTAGTATGCATTTGTACTTACGTAGTTCAACAATCATCATCTGTTATAGACATAAATTTATTGTGTGGTTCATCTTCACCTCAATCTTAATGGCTATTGATTCGTGTCTTAACACTTGATTGGTTCATTCTCTCTATTTGAAGAGGATGGAGGATTCTTTTATTGATGTTTGATTGTAAGAAACTCATATGTAAATTATTTTTCATTTTATATCGGTATATTGACTCAAGTAGCTATTTTTCCGAGGTAAAACATATGTGTGTCAATTAGTGATCTATTTGTATGAGTGATCACTTAAAGTGTTTGACCTGTGTGAAAATACCTTGTTTTAGTCAAACATTTTTTTCTTCTTCTTATAATCCTCAAATTTACCTTAAATTATTTCCTAATGTGATATCCAATTAATGTTTGACCATTTTCACTTACGTTCTATAGATATTAACACTTTTTTCTTCACCCTGATTGACTTTTTTGGTGGAATTTCCCCATTAAAGAACTAAGACAACTTGAATGTTCTCAAATGTAAGGGGAATGCTATTGATTTAAAATGGCTAAATTGCAAGTTATAGAATCTCAAGGCATATCAATAGGTGAAATGGTTCTATGATTAAAAAACAAATGCTTCATGGCTACAAAATTAGTCCTAACAATACTATATTAGTGGGATTTTCCTAGTCTATAATGCATAAACCGAGATTATCCTATTACAACATGGACAATGTTCATGGAGGCATTGTATAATGAGTTATACCCTTGAAATATTATGATGATCATTATATTAATTGTTAGTTGTTTTATGGTATGGGAACAATTCGATAAACCCACAATTATTTGAAAACACCCACAAATTGATAAATGAAATCTATTAGATGATGATTAATACAATGATCGACCCACCTTTGAATATGGCCAAGGTACCAATTCGAGGAGTCATGCCCTCTTATAAATAGATATTCATTCATTAATTATATTATTATCTAATTGTTATTTATATTTATCATGATCTATTATTTATGTTTTATTTATTACATATGTTCGTAACATTGCCTTCCCTTTAAGGGAAGCTTTGTCCTCAAAGCTGAATTTGCTGATGTCATCCTTTTATTTGGATTTGTATTGAAAATTGATTTGAGCTATGTGATATGGACTGATTCCTTTATCTTGACACGAGTCTGGATTCTTTTCATTCTGTGATTCTTTCTTCTTGGGTAGTGAACATTTTGGTCCATGCAGTCGGTACTTGCTTCCATGCCATTTAATTCCATGTATTGTTTTTGAAGATTGGTAGAGTAAGTTCCTAAAAAAATTAACCAATCAACACCTAATATCATGTCTACTTCCTTAAGTGGTAAGGCATAACAATTGAGGTATAGGTTCGAGTTTTTTATTTGCAGTGACACCTTATGGAACTTTCTCACCTCTTCTAGGTGTTGATCAACAATGGTTGACGTTTTGAGATTTTTTACAGGGTACAAAAAAAGATTAAGTTCCTTTACTTTGTTGATATCTATTATATTATGTGTAATTCTCAAGTCAACTAGAATTGCAATGTATTTACCCTTAATAGATCCTATAAGATGTAACCTTTTGGGTACTGTCTGTTTTGATTGTGTTTCCTAGAGTAAGAGTTGTTCTCCCCTGTTGTCGTGACTTCTTAAATTAGGTGGAGTATATTTCTTTGTAGGTAGCTGACTTTCCTTCTTTTGGGTGTTAATTTTTGTAGTTGTCGCTATTTTATTTTCTTTACAAGTATGTTGGATACATTTAACTATCGCTATTGATACTTTTAGGGGAGATGGTGTCTGCATCTGAATCAAATGTATCTTATTCTATAGGGAACTATACTTCTTTCACATTTATAATTTTGTAGTGTGTTGTGTGATTAGTTCTGCATTTATGGCATGGGACCTAATCTTCACCACATTGATGGCAATTATTTTTATTTTTCATTTCATTGTTGAAGTGACTGGTGTATGTTTTTGAACTTTTTTTAACATCATAGTCATAAGATTGAGAATTGTTGCATTGATGATTTGGTGACGAACTATCTCCGCAATATCTGCATTGTGTTTCTTGTTGTCGTAAATAACTATTGTCAAGGTTTCCTTGTCTTGAATTTTTAAACTTCTCTTCAATAAGTTTTCCTTACATCTAGCTTTATCTAGGTTTGAGACTTTGTATAATTCCAACTCATCTCTAATGTATGGCTTGAGTCCATGCAGATATGTCTGGAGTCACTGACTATTTGTTAGTCCCAATATTTGTGTCACTAGTTCTTCCCATTCAAAAGTGTATTCATCCATGTCACCCTTCTATTTCAATCTAGTGATCTCAGTGAAAAATTATTTCTCCATTATATCTTCAAATCTCTTAAAGAAATCATTCTTGAATGTGTTCTAGTTATGGGTACCCTTTTTTGTCATAATCTTCCACCACATATACCAATTGTATGCTTGACCTTCTAGTTGCATCGAATCATACTTAATCATATAATCATAGGATATGATTTTGTGTATACAAAATAATTCTTCTGTCTTGTTTATCCATGCCACACTCTGTTTCTTTGAGCCATCGAATTTGGGTAGCTCTAATTTGGGATTCATTTGATATGAACCCACTGGTTGGATTGGTTCTGAGGTTGGCTCGTTGAATTATGAACAATGTTTGTGATTCATATATTCTCATGGGATTTCTTGTTTGAAATAATTGGATATATGATTATTTGTGTTTGTTGAATTGGGGGATGTATGGTCTCTCCTTGGAGAATCACCATTTTTAGTAGCGTTTCTATCCTCAAGATATTACACGATTTTATATAGTCTGTCTTCTAAGCTGGATATTATTTCTCTTCTTACTTCTTCCATATCCCATGATACATCTTTGTTGACTTCATATTTCATAGTATTTTTCAATTCTTCCTTTCCCTTGTATATTTTGGCTTCAATTTGTTTGAGCCTTGAGTTTATTTCTTTAAGAGTTTTAGAGTCTCAGGCCTGGTTTTGCTCCGATTTCTCCATTCGTTCCGTTATTTCTGACATATTTCTTGTACAAGGAGGTATTTTGCTTAGTTAGAGTAGAAAAATATTTATTATAATAATTAATTATTATATTTAATAGTAATCATGATTTTTAATAATAATTGTATGTTTTGTTGATTGTTTTATAAAACCCCATGTGGTTTTATAAAACAATGTGTATTTTTTCTCCTCTTTTATTTTATTCACAAGTCTTTCTTGCTTTGTTATTACTTTAAAATACCTTGTGTGGTCTTATTTTAAAACCATGTGCCGGCTTTCATACCATTTGGTATGGACCACAATTCGAGAAACCCACAATTATTCGAAAACACCTACAAATTGATAAATGAAATATATTAAATGATGATTGATACAATGATCAACCCGCCTTTAAATATGGACATTGTACCAATTCGAGGAGCCGTGTCCTCTTATAAATTATGATACTCATTACTTAATTATATTATTAGCTAATTGTTATTTATATTTATTATTATCTATAATTTATGTTTTATTTATTACATATGTTGCTAACATTTTACCAATACCAAGACTAATTGGTACAAAATATACCAATGAGTTTTGTAATATTATTGTACGATTAGCTTTAAGGCATGATACAAGTCTCAAATAATAAAATGACCTAGTTCTATGCAAACAATATTATCTATAGTTTTTATCTATCTATAGGTTGGGAGGTGATTATCACTTTGCAACAAATATCAAGGAGAATGTTTTATAGAAAAACATACCAAGGATAAACATACATTGTTAGGAAATTAAAAGCTTGTTCTTGGAATGGTTATTTTCCTTCTAGAATGTAATTTTATTATAGTTAAATAAAATTCTGTTTTTTTTTTGAAAAAAAGAACTTGCCTTGTTGGGCATAAGTGTTTACTCACCAAGCTTAAGAGTTAGAGTAAGGTCAAAACGATACCAATTAAGAAAATAAACCAAGGAAATATAAATATAACAACATAATTATCATGGGAGGTTGATAGTGTTAGTGTTAAGAAATTTTTAACACCGAAATTTGTCCATCTTGTGCATCACCTATCCTCATCAAACCTATACGCCATTAAACACATTTGATTTCCGCCACATGGACCTTCACTTAACCAAAATAGCTAATTCAAGCATAACGAACTATTTTAAATATTAAATTGATTCATTAAAATCCAAAAATTATGAGTCATATTTCCTAAAATGATAAAATGATATTTTGAATATTTTCCTTTCACAAAAAAGAAACTTGGCACTTTTCCAAAATATGAATAGGGATCCCAAAAATCATGGGTAAAGGAGAGGAAACTCCAAAAAATAAAAAAATAAAAAAATAAAAAAATAAAAAAATAAAAAAATAAAAATCTCAAATTCATCCTCATACCTCCATCCTACCTACAATGCCTATATATTGACCTTGGAGGTCCTCCATCTATGCATGACTTCTCCACTCATTTCCTACAACATTACTCTTGTTACAACTAATTTTACCACACATGGTTGATCACATATTTATGGCCTTCCCTGTCCCTCTGCAGACTCTTTGGACCCCATGGATTGATATTGTACCTTTGATGTTTCCAAGTTCATCCCTAAAAACACATGTTTATTGTTGTACACGACTTTTAATCCCATACTCGCGTGTATACGCGGATTTTGACCTCAAACCTATGTACATCGGGATGTGTGCATAAATCCAAATATTTTTGGAGTTTTCCTTGATGAGTGTCCAAACCACTTGACTCTTGGCCTTCCACATGCCTCGAGATCACTCGGATTGAACCCTCCATTACTCCTTTGGAGTGCAATATAAGGAACCTCTTGGATACATTGAAGAGGAGGAATTGAAGAGCAAGGAAACTATAGTCCATTGTTTCCGTAGCTTGCATATACTTGAGTCTGCATCCCTTTGTCCCTTTGGATCACTTTGTGTTCTTCCCAAGCTTGCCTTTGCTTGTGAGCTTGCTATCGAGAGATGGAGGATTGAGGTGGTGGAGGCCTAGGTGGAGGAATCAGTTTCTCCGGTTCGCAGACGTGCCGACAAAGGTTGTCACTTGTGTAATCTCTGATTTGATTAATAGAAATATCTTTTCCTATCCAACAATGTGTATTTGAATGAATATTTAATCCATGGATATGTTTAATTGCTTATACATTATTGATTATATATGCTATATTATATCTAACAACATATTATATAGCATGCTTGTCTTGTTTGCTGTTGTTGAGAGCAAATTGCTAGCGCAAGCGGGATTGGAAAAAGCTCAACGATTATCTACTTCAACCGTACAGAATAAGGTATGATTCGAGATCCTTTAGTGTTACATGTTTGGTCTGTCTTGCATATTGGGAAGGGATTGGTACACCCCAAGCCATAGGAAGTTTCTCTCCGTAATTGAATTGGTGACCATACAGGGGAGGTTCCTAGTTGTTTCTCTTTGGGGGTTTTTAGTATTCAATGTACTCGAATTGCTCTAATTTCTTTGTTTCTGTGTCGGGTATGGGGGCATGTTTGGCTAGTAGGGTCCTGGAGGAGTAAATTTTGTCTCAGCTTGTTTGTTTGCCTTATTTTTCTTCCTTTTTCTTCCTATATGAGGGTTTATCTTTCACAGTTACGTATACACGCTGGTTTACTAAGAAACGTTGCATATGTACACTGGTTTACTGAAAACAGTCGTGTATGCCTTGATTTTTAGCTTTATTGGGAGGATTAAGTGTTGCTGGGTGATTTTGGATGATTGTTGAGTCTTCTTGGATGCTTATGGAGTTTGTATCTACCCTCTATTTCTGACCAGAGACTTCTTTTAGTTTGATTTTTAGAAATTTTCTTGTCATTCATTTTCTACTTTTTGTTTTGATATTAGTGCATTAGGTCTCTTTTACCTTGGTGCTTTGCTTGGCTGCTGTTTGTGAGTGGTTGCAGAGTCTGAGGGTTGTAGAGTCATATTTTTTGCTTTTATATCTCATTTAATTCAAAAATACAAAAATATTTTTCTTTTTGCATAGTTATGCATTGCTTTAATTTTGCATTAGCATGGTACTTGTATTAGGTTCGCTTGGTGAATTTTAGTCAGGTTTTCATATAGGAATGATTGCACTTACATTTGAAGGAAATTTTTTGCAGTTCACGTAGTAGCATACCCTGTTTTTCATTCTACATAGTGCATTTGCATTGATTGTTAGGTGTGCATTTTGCTTCATGTTGTGTCATAATACCATAATTTGCACGACCATTACCATTTGAGTAATAACAACCAATTAAAATCAACACTTAATAAAATGAATTATACTCTTTTCTTTTCTAGGGTGCATCAACAAGATTAGGTTTTAGGGTCTTGGAATAGTTCATTGTATGTTAATTCTCCAAGACCACTAAAAAAAACAATTAGGTGTCTTTCCAGTTGAGAGTGTGAAACCCTTGGTATAATTAGTGTTTCTCAGGTCGCTCCTCTTACACGGGAGTTAAGCATGAGGTAGTGCACGCGATTGTGACTGGGATGACCCTTGGTTGCTTTCTGTGAGCACCAAAGATATTTCCAGGATTGTATTCGTATCTGGGGGCGTTTGAGGTATTTACTGGTCCACCCCTGGGGTACCAGTTGTGCTTTTAGGCTTCAGGATTTGCTACCCTGCCCATATGATCAATCCCACCTGCGAATGTCCACCTGAGCATTGGCTATATTGAGGTGACCTTAGTTACCTTACCTAGGTTATCAAGGGGGTATTTGTAGAGGTTATTCTACAGGTGTCCTGGCCAGGTAGGGGTCAGACAACACATTCACTATATGCCTTGAAGCTGAGGGCCACTATAATTGGTTACGAACCTTTTCTTGTTGTGTATGGGAGTCTCAAGCCTCTCCCAGGTGAGACATACTTGCTTCATTCAGGAGCTCACTCATCCTACCCTTGGTTTGCTTGTTGTTTGGATTTAGATTTTCTTAGGTGTATGCTCTGTGCATGCTAATATGCTTAGGGGTGCATAGATAGATCAAGTCTTTTGTTTTTGTTGAGTCATTGTGGATCCTAGTGCAGCTCCTCATCGCTCTCATTGTTTAGCAGGTCTTCCGCCCTCTACGTCTCCTCCTCCCTTGGGATATAGAGCTAGACAGTCTGGGTGGAATAGTAATCACTTTGATTCACATAGAGATCTATCCATGAGTCATCATGAGCCTGAGGTCCCAGAGCTTCTACCTTCCTCACCTCCGGTGGTGGAAGTTGATCCTTCAAGCACATATGGAACTCCTCCTGAGTTTGGTCCTGATGGAACTATACCGTCACAACATGATTTATCACTGTTTCCTGATTACATTAGCTCCAACCCTCGGTATTGGCTATACTATCTGGGTGAAGAGACTCACCATGAACCCACCATGACTAGCCACATTAGATATGGCATGCCTGATATTCCTGATCCTGGTTCGGCACCTCACGTCGAGCCAGTTGGTGACCCTAGTACTGCGCCTGGGGGCACTTCCACTCCTTTCCATGCGGAGAGGATTGGTAATTGTAGTCACATTGCACCATCCACTCCAGCAGTGGAAATTCCTTCACACACATAGCCCATACCTAGTACTAGTGTTCCTTTTCGGGAACCTCAGTTGAGACATGTGAATATTGGGGGTACAATCTATATTCCTTCACATATTCCCTCGTCTTCTCAACCTGTTCCTTCGAATTCATTTTTGATGCATCCTCTTCCTAACTCTAGTGGTCCTTCAAGCTGGAGTTCAACTACAAGCCATGTTCGTCCTGCGACTGCTAACACTATAGTATCATAAATCCAAGTGCCTCCTGTTGTGTCAGTAGGTCATGTACCTATTTCTGGATCGTCTCATGGAATACCTCATGGATCATCTCATGGTCCAGCTCATGGAGCTTCCCACATACCTTCTTATGGAACATCTCATGAGACATCTTATGGATCATCCCGTGGGCCATCATATGGTATAGGTTATGGAGCTTCCCATGGACATTCTTATGGATCGTAGTACGTAAAAAAATATCAATCGTATGGGTATGAGTATCAACAAACTGCTTACTCTTCTAACTATGGATTTGTAGCACCTCATAATCAAGGTACTCCACATTACAATGCTTCCATGCAGCCCTTCGTGTGTCATATGGGAGGAGGTTATTATCCCACAGGCCGAGGCCATGGTGTGTATAGCAATCAGCCTTACATGAATCAGTCCTACCAGGGAGCGTGGCATCGACCGACTCAACCTAAGATCCCTTTCCCTGCGACCTTGAACTTACCTAATTTTTCGAGATTGACAAATGATCCCATGTCTCATAATCCTGCATGGCCAACAGTCCCTATCAAGCTTCCTTCGGACATTCCCAAGTTTGAAGGTAAGGTTGGTGAAGATCCTGGTGAGCATGTCACAACCTTCTACCTTTGGTGCTCTTCTAATTCCCAAGTTTGAAGGTAAGGCTGGTGAAGATCCTAGTGAGCATGTCACAACCTTCTACCTTTGGTGCTCTTCTAATTCCCTACACGACGATTCCATCTGTTTGAGGCTATTTCAATGCACCCTCATGGTTTCGATGGTGAAATGGTATACAGAGTTATCGGGGGGGACCTATATTACGTTTGATGAGCTTGCCATGAATTTTCTTAATAATTTCTAGCTACCCGTACGTTACATCGTCGGTACCGAAATCTTGTCGACCTTCCGGCAAGACAAGGCCACACATATTTAAGATCATATTCAAGAGCGGCGTAGACATAAATGATTAATTAAAGCCTTTATACCACCAGAGTTTCTTCTAGAGTGGTTCCTCAAGTCATTGTTACCTTACATCGTGAAGGATGTTTCTACGTTCAAAGTTTGAAATGAGGACCAAGCTATTTTTAGGGCTCAAGAGTTCAATTCGATCTATGCTCAGTCAAGACTCTTTTATGAGATTATCTCGAATGCTCCAAGATCCAATTTCAACCCCAAGATTAAACCTGGGCCACATGCTGATGGTATTGTTGGCTCCACAAGTACCAACCCTGCAGACCCGATTATGAAAAAAGTGAGCCAGTTATCGATTAACTAGCCTTCATCAGGACAAGCCACGACTTTGTCTCAACCTGCCCAATCAGTGAGTGTACTTTTAGTGCAAACGTTGAACCCGAAAATTAGCAAACAACCTAGAAGGAATAAAAAGAAAGGAAAAACTAATTGTAAGGGTGGGAATAAAAATGAAAATGGTAAAATAATGACAAGAACACGAACAATGTTGAGGGGGACAAGCAGCCTAAGCGTAAGGTGAAGTTTCTTTGTAAGTTTTGTAAGGATGATCACCTCACTCACTTGTGCCTTTGTATGGAGGATGCCTTGAAGTTCATAGCATAGGGCCCAACCGTGTTTACTAATCCTTTACCTAATAATCAAAATATGAACTCGAGGACCATTGATCCTGGTTGTGCGTCTGGTGGAACTCAAAACCCGTTGGAGGTCGCTAGTGGTCACAGTTGCATCAACATGGTGAGAGATACCAAAGTTGTGACCCATGCAAAAGATTATGGTTCATCACAACCAAACCTTGGGAAAGAACCTGATCCACCTGAGAGCTCTTTGTGGATTGAAAAGCCTACAGATAAACCTTAAGTTACACCTCGCATTCCTAAGGGAGTCTTGAAGCGCTGGGGGCATAATCCTAATGCTCGAACCGCACATAACTATTCAGGTGTCGAGGATTTGGGCCATACTCCTTGTGCAATGTCCACATTAGAAGTACTTCAGACTTGTCCTTCGCAGAGAAATGCCTTGTTGTCTGCTCTTGGGGTTAGTGATGATACCTGTTCTTCCATGATTAAATTTGGAACTCGTGGAATCTAGCCTTGATTTCCTTACTACGTGTCTCTTTTGATTCATGTAGAGTGTCTCAACAACACCATCATGCGTACTGTCATTGATGAAGGCGTTGCCGCTTTCGTGATATCCTTGTCTTGTTAGAAGGGTTTAGGTTCTCCCACGTTGTCTCAGTCTGCCAACATGTTGACTATTTTCGATGGAAGGTCATTTCAGCTGCACAGTATACTTCCTTCTCTAGAGGTCCAATTGGGAGGGAATACTGCCGTGATTGAGGTCGAGGTGGTTAATGCGCCCCTTGACTACAATCTTTTGCTGGGGAGGAATTTGGATGTACAATATTTTGGGAAGAGTTGCACCATAGATCGTATTTCCTTCATGATCTTGATCGTTTAGAGTGTGATGACTTTAGGGTGATTCTAAGTGAGAAAATTGGTATCCTCGTGGTCCCATTAATCTCTCCTGGTTAGATGGTTGAAGGGAACATGGATAACCTGTCACCAACAATGCCTATCAATATTTCTCGTGATCCTAGTAATATTGAGAATGTCTACATTGGGGTGGATTGTTCCCCCAATGAGATTAAAGAGTATACCGAGATTTTAAGGAGTTGCATGATATTTTCGCTTGGTCATACAGAGAAATGCTAGGTATAGACCCTCGTATTGTAGAACATGAAATCAAGACTTATCTGGATGCGAAACCGGTTCGACAATGTTTGCATGCCGTGAATCCTATAAAAGCACCCGCCATTAAAGCCGAGATAGAGAAACTGCTCAAAGATGGTTTTATCTATCCTGTTCCCTTGACAGAGTGGGTTTCAAATCTCATTCCGATGGATAAGAAGCAGGGAGCGATCCAAATATGCACTGATTTTCGTGATTTAAATTGATCCTGTCCTAAAGATAATTTCCCTACACCATTTATTGATCAAATTTTGGATGAGTGTGCAGGAAGTGAGGTATTTACTTTTATGGATGGATTTTCTGGATATAATCAGATACAAATTAATCCCGAGGATCAACACAAGACCGCATTTATTTGTCCTTGGGGAACTTTTGCATATTGGAATATGCCCTTCGGCCTTAGAAACGCTGGAGCTACATTTCAGTGGGCCATGACCTTAATCTTTCACGATCTTAATACGATTATTGATGTATATTTAGATGATCTCGCTACTCACTCTTGTTTGAGAGTGTGTCATCCTCACCATTTTCAATTAGTGTTCAAAAGATGCCGTCATTATCAAGTTTGTTTAAATCCTCATAAGTGCATATTTTGCATGAAAGTTGGTCATTTACTAGGATTCATCATATCCAAGGAGGGTATTAGAGTCGATCCTTTGAAGGTTGAGGCAATACTTCAATTGTCTCCCCTACGTAACATTTGACACCTTCAATGTTTACAAGGTATGGAGAACTTCTTGCGAAGGTTCGGGGTCAATTTTTCCAACTTGACTAAAGGCATCATGCTTCTGTTGAAGAAGGACACCCCTTTTTACTAGGACGAGAGAGCCCAAGAGTCTTTCGATGCTCTTAAGAAAGCCTTAGCAACGGCCCCCGTGCTTATTCCACCAGACTATAGCTGTGATTTCTTGATTTATGTGACCTCGTCTCAGGAGATGGTTGGTATGGTATTGGTTCAAGAGGATGAAGAGCTCCATGAGCATGTCATATATTATTTGAGCCGAAACCTTATTGATGCGGAACTTCATTATTCCCATGTGGAGAAGCTAGCCTTAGCCACCATTCATGCGGTTCATCATTTGAGACATTACATTCTCCTTCGCCAAACTTTGGTCATAGCTCACATCAATCCATTTTAGTTCATCCTCACTAGGATGATTGGGGGAAAATATAATAAATGGATTGTGATTTTGCAAGAGTTTGATCTCGAGTTCGTTTCGGCAAAATCAAAGAAATCGTTAATCTTTGCTGAGCTCATATCAGATTTCCCAAATTTGCAGGAAGAGGAAGTTTATGAGGATTATTTTGTGGATGAGCATATATTACTCATCTCAACTGTGGACCCTTGGTATGGGGATATTATCGTGTATTTGCAAACGTTGAAGGTCCCCACTCACCTCTCATGGGATGAGCAACGTCGACTACGTCATGTAGTGAAGAACTACCTCATAGTGGATGATACTTTGTATCGCCATGGGGTGGATTCCATTTTGCGTCGTTGTTTAACTCATGATGAGGCTGAGGTCATGCTTAATGATTGCCACAGAGGGGCATGTGGTGGTCATTTATCTGGGATTTCTACAGCCCAAAAAATCTTAAGAGTGGGCTATTTTTGGTCGTCCATATTTAAGGTTTGCGTTAATGCAGTCAAGAAGTTCCACCCTTGCCAAGTGTTTGCATGTAATATGTGCTCGCATCCAGCTCCTTTGCATCCTATTGTCACCGCTGGTCTCTTTACCAAGTGGGGGCTTGATTTTATGGATTGCAACCCAAATTCGGCTCGGGGGCACTACCATATTATTGTGGTTGTTGATTAATTCACGAAATGGGCAGAGGATATGCCCACAGTTAAATTCGACGGTGAGATAGCAGCACATTTCGTATTTAACTAGATTATCACCTAGTTTGGCATTCCGAAAGAACTTGTCACTGACCATGGCAGGCACTTTCAAAAAAAAAAATGATGGAAGAGTTGGCTTCCAAGTTAGGATATAAGCAAGAGCACTCCTCTTCTTATTACCCTCAACTGAATGGACAGGTTGAAGTAGTGAACAAGTCACTTAAGTCTATTCTCCAGCGAACCATCGCACAAAGCAAGAATAATTGCCATATCATGTTGTATCCTGCTTTGTGGGCCTATAGAAACGTGATTAAGACTGCCACCAATTTTTCTCCCTATCAGCTTTTGCATGGGGTGGAGTCATTATTACTGGTTGAATGCAAAATCCCTTATTTGAAGCTAACTGTGGAGATTTTACCAGACACTTCCACATTGGAAGAGCATTTGGTCCACTTAGAGCATCTTGATGAGCAGCGTCGAGATGCCTTAGTGGCTATAGAGGTTAACAAGCATCACATTAAGGTCCAGTATCATAATTCTATCCGTCGTAGGAGGTTTAGTGAAGGTGACTTGGTCCTTTTGTGGGATCAAGCTAAGGAACCCTTGGGGGAAGGAAAGTTTAATCCCATGTAACATGGTCCTTAAGTGGTTAAATGTGTCTTAGAGAAAGGTACCTATGATCTGGTTGATTATGAGGGGACAACCTTGGCGGAGCCTAAAAATGGGCTCTATCTCAAAAAATACTATGCATGATCTTCAGCTAGGGCTGATTTTTGTATATTATTGTACAGTTTTACATTGCATAGTTAGGTTTTCTTATGGTGATCAGGTTTGTTGATTAGCTTTCATTTGTTATGGCAGATGTCGATAGGGTCTTTCGTTTACATAGGATTCACTGATGATACTAGCCACCACACTCAAAACTTAGCTTCGGCTTCTTGGGTGATATATACTCCTACGGGTCAAGTATTGTCTTCAAGAGGTGTATGTTTACGGCCTTCGTCAAACAATGTTGCTGAATATAGTTTCGTTATTGAGTTATTGTGTGATGCCATTTCGCATGGTGTTCATTCTCTTGAGGTACGTCTTGATTCGTAGTTAGTGGTTTCACAAATTAATGGCTTGTATCATATTAGGGATCCGACATTATTACGAAGATTCTTGTATGTTAGATTGCTAGAATGACAATTTGAGAGTATAACATACATTCATGTTCCAAGAAATTTTAATCAATTTGTTGATTCATATGCTAACTATGTGTTATATTGGAATTTGTTTCTTAGACCATAAGCATATCACAAACACATTTTACATAGAATAATAATCGATCATCATAAAAAATTTCATTAAGTTCAAAAAGTGACGTCATAATACATAAGTGTCATATACAAAATTGGGGCTTCTGAGCCACCAAAATATACTACACGGTCATACAAAATATATACACCCAGGTCTCTAAGCCTAAGGTGGAGGAGAGTGATGATCATGGTAGCACACTATGGCTCTAGCTAGCTGGAAAAACAATCGAACCCATGCTCGTCGTACTCCAACAACATGGCGCTGCATGGCCTTAGGAAAGTCCTTGATTTGTGCCATGGGTACTCTTTGTGTCAATCGAAAAACATTTGGGTGAAAGATCTGGAGAGTCCGCTCTGCATCTGCACCCATGATCTCATCACCTCTTCCCCTTTAACGATGACAAGGAAATCCATCTCGCCATCGTGGTCCTACATCTGCATATACATGATAGAGTGTCACTATGTGTCGTCACACCAAAAACATGTCTTTTGGTTTCATATATAAAAAAACGCAAAAAAATTAAATAATTCAAAAATTAAAAGTAGGTTTCGGATTCGTTACTTATGTCTCCATAAGCCTCTCCTAGTGGTAGGGGCATGTCTAGATCACCGCGGAATTCAATCCCTGCATAGGGATAGTCATCTATGGCGATGAGTTGTCTCCACCACCATGGAAAGAAGTCTGCTGGGTAGGGGTTAGACACCCTTCCACCTCCCAGTCTACGCATGACATTAGCCCAGCGTTGCTGAGCTGGATCCCAGACTCCATGTGGAGAAATGTCTACTCCAGGGCTTAGCCCTGGCGCCCTCTCAAAGAAGAATGTGCTCAGTATGCTGCCAAATGTGAAGTTCCGCACGCTACCCATATTGCAGTCACTGAGCTGCTGTTTCATGTTACTCAACAACGTAGTACTCCAGTCATATATTGTAGGCCACATACAATCTACCGCATAGAACATCATTGGCCGTGAGGCCTGGTGGATTGAAGCCAAACTTGCAATCCTGCCTAAGGACAAGAGTATGGCTTTCAACCCCAGAAACTGAATCGAGTTTGTCAGAGTTTGACTCCCAACCTTCTCTATATTGGGAAGGCAGTACACAACAATGTATTCATCTATGGTTATCCCACCTCTTGGCCCATGAGATCGGAGGTTCACTACCTCCCCTCGTTGGGACAAACATGTGATGAAATATATGTCCTCAACCTCAATGCTGAGTGACATCCCATCTATCTGAAAATTTTTAGACTCTAGATCCCAGTAATCTACCAGCAGATGGAGTAGTCTTGGCTTTTCCCTCAAGCTTGGAGTACTTGAGTCTTCATCCCTTTGTCCCTTTGGAGCACTTTGTGTTCTTCCCAAGCTTGCCTCTAATTGTGAGCTTCCTATCGAAATATGGAGGATTGAGGTGGTGGAGGCCCAGGTGGAGGAATCAGTTTCTCCAGTTCGCAGATGTGTCGACAGAGGTTGTCACTTGTGTAATATCTAATTTGATCAATAGAAATATCTTTTCTTGTCCAATAATGTGCATTTGAATGAATATTGAATCCATGGATATGTTTAATTGCTTATACATTGTTGATTATATATGCTAGAGTATATCTAACACCATATTATCGAGCATGCTTGTCTTGTTTGCTTTTGTTGAGAGCAAATTGCTAGTGCAAGCGGGATTGGAAAAATCTCAACGGGGATCTACTTCAACTGTCCGGAATAAGGTATGATTCGAGATCCTTTAGTGTTAGATGTTTGGTTTCTCTTGCATATTGGGAAGGGATTGATTTCTCAGGTATATCTATCTGTTGTGGTACACTCCAAGCCATAGGAATTTTCTCTCCATAACAACTTTGCTAAAATCTCCCTTTGATATCCGAAAAAATACCTTGAGCATTCAGTTGTTACTGTTGTTGGAGATATGCACCTTGTGATGAGTGGTTGGAGAACACCAGGATGTTAGGAGACCAAGCACACCCTTCTTCAAAAATATACAGGGGCCCCTATCACTGCTACTATGAGGTAATCCTTGGTTCATGTATAGATTAATATTTTAATGAAAAAGAAAAATTATTTGATTCGTTCAATGTGTGTGTCAAAGAGTGCATCCAATGCTAGTTTAGATTTGATTAATTGTTTTTAATATTGTTTGTTTGCATACTTAAAGTAGTTTTGGTTTTTGTTTGTTAGTTGTCAAGTTTTCATTCTTGAAATTATACTAGGGTTTCCATAAATATTAGCAAGTTCCTTTTGGCACATACAAGTTTGAAAAAACTAGTAACAATTTTGGTGACTCTAGTGGTTTCGATTCCTATTGATTTCTAATTTTGTTCAACCATCTCTTCCATTTATCTTGCTTTGTTGGCTTGATTTTATATTTAGCTACTACCGTCTATTATATTAGGACAAAAATCATCCTGAATCCACTCTTAGTGATCCAGTCAAGCCTCTGTCTAACTATTTCTGACTTTTTTCTTGCTGAGTCGCACGTGTCTGGCCTTTTTGAGTGACCTGAGTCGCATTTTTTCTTTGAAAAGTGCAACTTGCTCCCATAGGTTCATTTTATGCTAAGTTAGTGCCTATTTCCATGTTTTAGGCGACCTAGGTCACTCCATTCCCCCCATTAAGAATGACCTAATCCCATATTTTAGTTTTTCAGCAGTTTTTTCATCTTTCAAACCCTCTATTTGACCTTTTCCATTGTAGTCAGCCTTGGTTTTTCAATTTAGGATTTATTTTAGTCTCCTTTTTTTTCTATTTGCAATCGTTTGCTTGTTGTAGTGGCATTTATGCTAATATTTTTCCATTCTGGGAGCAAAGAAAAAGACTCATTTTTTAGTATTTGTTGCTTCTTTAGTTCTGTTAGAGATTTCTTTTAACTACATTATTTACTGTTTTCATGAGTTCTTATTGAGAAATCGATTTTTGCTTAATAATTTTTCTATGCATTGAAAATTGAATGCTTAGTCATATCCTTGTTACATTGAAGTGATATTTTTTCAAGAAAAGTTTGAACTTAGTATGGGAAAATTTTCATTTAGTTAAGCATTTACATTCTTAGTTAGTTGTTGTACACACCACATGTGCACACATCACACACCCTAAAATTAAATAATGCTTGGTTCATGACCTCAAGTGCAATCTATTAAAATTAACCTTAATTCAACAAATATTAACCTCACTTGTGGACTAAAAATAATATTGTAGATAGGTTAGGACACCAGGGATAGGAATCTAAATAATTCCCCTTTGTTTCTCACATCTGAGACATAGAGGTTGTCCTATTAGGGTACCAAAATCCTCTAGTACTTTAGATACACTTGAGATAGATTTGCGGGGGTGCCTCTCATTTCACGAGGGTTAGTAGCAAGATTGGAACCAAAAGGATGGGTGGTGCACCATTCACATTCAATTCACAAGATCATCCAGATCGTTGTCTTCAAACTGAAGCTACAGGTAACGTTTCCTAACATTTCTTGAATGAGGTAGCCTAGAGACCATTTTTCTTAAGTATCTTACCTAGAGGCCACCCCCTTCATGGGGGGATACCTAGGACAAACAAATTCAACTACAATCCCAACTTTATAACTATCATTTTGATCTTCAATTTTTGGGTCCAGATAAGATTGGTACCCCTATTATGGTCCAGTATTTGGAAGACCGGACTTGACTTCTTGCTTTTTTTTGTATGATAGAAGGGTGATGAACATAGAGAGGACACTATTTGAAGAATATTATATTTGGGTTTTTGTTTCTAACTAAGTAGATCTCTGTAGCATTAGCAGGTCTTTTTCCTTTTCTAGGACTGTTGCTTTTTGTTTTTTTTTCAATTTTGTTGAGCTCACCTCGCAATAGGTGATTTGAGCTTCCTTTTGGATTTTTTTCCACTTTGTTGTGCTCACCTTATGCACACTCAGTTGCATAAGGATTTTCAATATTTGGTTTATCTTAAACCCACACTTGTTCTAATTTAGACTTAGTCAACATAGATCCTTCAAGATACTCCCGAAGGATTCTGGATGAATCCCCTAAGCTTGGTACTTTAAATTATATGGTTAGTCCCTTGCACCATAACTCATTTCAACAAACAACACCATCACCTGGTTGTGACTCCTGACAGTCAAAACACCTGCACATTCACATATTATTGGCACTATGGCTACTAATATACCCTCGTATGGTGGAAAAATCCCCAATGACTTTTAAGGAGTAGTTGGTGGTGGATCCAGCCAGGGGAATCCCATGACTGGGAACCCTCCTATGGGAAACACACCTATGAAAAACACTCCCACCGAACCCCCCCCATAGGGAACCCACCCACCAGGAACCCCCCCATGGGGAACCCACCAACTAGGAATCCCTATGGGGAACCCTCCCCTAGCAAAAACCTCTCCCAGGGATCCCATGATTGTAAGCTTGAATTTCATGGATAGCATCAACCTCTCTAATTTGGAGAGGTTGGTAAAGGTGTTAGATTTTTATCATTCAAGCTAGCATTATGATCTTAGGATATTTAACTGAGAGAATAACATGCACATCAATAAACACAAGAGACAAGAGACACAAAGAATTTTCCTCAAGGAAAAAATAAAGAAGAAAACCTCGCAACTTCCTCAGAGATAGAATCAACACCAAAAGTAAAACCTGAAAACATAAAGATGATCTTCTGACAGCAGCAGTCTCTTTCTTGTTCCAACAACTTCTCCTCTCACTCATGCGCCCCAATGAGTGAATGTGTGTACGATAAATAGAGAGGCTCACTCTCTATTTATATTCTTTTGTTCACTTGAAACCCACTCCAACATGTCGGCCTCAGTTAACAATTACTTACTAGAGCCGACATCTCTAGGAGTGTCTAATAACCATAGTGCCCCACAACTTAAGGGGAATTTGCCTCCTTCGACCAACAAGGAGGGTTATCCTTAACACAACGGTGGGGACTATTGTCCCGACTTACAATGAATCACCTAGGGTTGACTTCTCTAGGATAGTCTAAGAACCCTAGGGCCCCACAACTGTGGGGAATTTAACCCTTGACCAATAGGAGGGTTACCCACAATGACTTGACATGACTTGTTTACATTATAGAACCTCTTGATAGGAACATCGGGGCATGAAATGACTCAAGTACATTACAGACACATCCCAAAATAAACATCGAGGTACAATACATAAGATATATGGATGAATACATTCTGAAGTTACAAATACATTAACATCCCTCTTAACTAGGAAGGTATTCCCTCGACACAATTTTTCAGCACTGGTCTTCTTCTTTGGATCATCCCGTCATCTTCATCTTCAAGTCATCTTTATCTTGATCTGGATCATCATCACTGGATCTAGATCATCACTCGATCTGGATCATCACTACTGGATATGGATCATCACTCGATCTAGATCATATCAGCTGGATCAACATCACTAGATCTGGATCATCACTCAATCTGGATCATCATCACTAGATCTAGATCATCACTCGATCTAGATCATCTCTGCTGTATCATCATCACTCGATCTGGATTATCACTCAATCTGGATCATTAATGGGTCAACATCACTGGTGCTATCTCATGATTCTTCTTGTCACAGGAAGTTCTACGAAGCCATCCCTTTTTCATGCTGGTTGCAGGCCTACCTCCTTGTAGGTATTTGGTAGCCCTTATATCTGACCCTAAGTCATAATGGCCAGCACTCACATCTGACCTTGACTCGTCAGAAAGGCACAACACTTACATCTGATCTTGAATCGTTAGAAAGGCGCTGAGTCCTAGACTGAGGGTTCCTGGTAACTGACCAGGTGCCTCCATTCAGAGAATGACAGTAGCCCTTACATCTGACCCTAAGTCAGAATGGCCGGCACTCACATCTGACCTTGACTCATTAGAAAGGTGGTAGCCCTTACATCTGATCATTTAGGAACCAATCCTACAATCACATCAGAATGGCTGGCACTCACATCTGACCTTGACTCATCAGAAAGGTGGTAGCCCTTACATATGATCATGTAGGAACTAATCCTACAGTCACATCAGAATGTCCGACACTCACATCTGACCTTGACTCATCAGAAAGGCGGTAGCCCTTACATCTGATAATGTAGGAACTAATCCTATAGTCACATCAGAATGGCCATGCACTCACATCTGATCATGTAAGAATACATCTTACAATCGTATAAAAAAGGTCCTCAGTCCTAGACCAAGTATTCCTGGTAACTCACCAGGCAGCTCCATTCCAAGAATGGAAATAGCCCTTATATTTGATCATGTAGGAACCAATCCTACAATCATATCAGAATGTCTCAGCACTGATATCTAACATGGAAGGATCCAATCCTCTCACCATGGCAGAATGGATCAGCCCTTACATCTGACCATGGAAGGAACCTAATCCTTTCACCATGTCAGAATGGCTCTAGGTCTCATCATTTCCCCTTGGAGGGAACCTCGATATGGAGAACACCAAGCTTCTTCCTGAAGTACTCAAACTTCACTTTGGCCATTTCTAGCATAGAATCACATCAGGCTTGATTACGTCCAAGGATGACCTGTGAGCTTTTCCAGGACCGATTACATCTGAGGACAACCTACAGGACTATTTACATCTAAGCAACCTACGAGCTTCACCAGGATTTATGCTCAGACAACTTGTCTCATCAACTATGCTAGAAATCCCTCTTTCGAGAGATCTCGATCTGGACCACATATTGGAGCTTCACTACTCCTCTCTCCCAAATAGAAAGTGGCAACATATTTCTCCACATCTGTACTCAGTGCCATGCAGGACTCCATCCTGTCAAACCAAGAGATCACACTTGATCCCATACTGAAGTAGCACCTCGAAGTTCTCTTCCTATCAATGGCACTTCCTGCCCAATACGAATCCTCATAACCCTCTAGGTTAGTCTTCTGATTCGCCTCATACTTGAGCCCATAATCAACTGTACCCTTTAGGTACCTCACAACATGCTTTGCAACCATCAGGTGAACATGTCTCAATGTGTTCACAGCAAAGCAAATATCTGGTCTTGTATTCGTTAGGTACGTCAAGGAACCAATCATCTGACGATACATCGTAGCATCAATCATATTTGGTGAAGAAACACTCAATAGCTTTAGGTTTGATGCCATAGGTGTGGTCATGGCCTTACAGTCCATCATCCTGAACCTCTTCAGGATCTCTACTACATATTTCCCTTGCCCCAGGGAAATTCCATCTGCACTCTGCCACACCTCCATGCCTAGGAAATAATGCATCGACACATAACAGGAGCATCACTGGTCTTCCACCTTCCACCTTGAAGCAAATGTTGGAGTCCACTTTACTCTCAGTAAATCCTAGAGTCACCAGTAAGCTATCCATCCTGTCATACCATGTCGAACCTCAGGATATTCTGCAGTCACTCCCTTTGAAGTGGAGCATCATACTCCCTTTGTCTTTCATACTCTATGCACTGAAACAGTCTGTACCGGAGTGACAAGTAGCTTCCCATGCTATTATTATTCTATGTATCCATCTAGTGTATAGACTTTCATCTTCAACCTTGTAGCAAATGTTAAGATCTTTATCAAGCTCATCATGTATGTGTTTCAACTCCCACTGGCTGCAAATGTATCTTCGTAGTCTATGCCTTCTTTTCTTGATAAGCCTCATGCTACGAATCTTTCTTTGTATCCCATAATGTTTCCATCTATTTCATGATGGAACTACGAACTTCCCTTCACGTATCGGTACTGCGTTCTAGACATCATTCTTCTTGAACTAGTCTTCCATTTCTTCTTGGTTACTTCTTCATGGCTGGAAGCTTCTACATCAATGATGTCACTGCATCCATCATATTATTCTTCATCTTGAACTGTCATTACTTGTTCTTCGGAACAAGTCTCATCCTTCTTTGCTTGTAGGTGATTATGTATGCGATCTTTCCTACAAGTCAAATGCATTAGTTGTATGGTTAGAAACATTTCATAAGGTATATTCATAATGAAAACTTCTTATGCATAAATATATGATCACGCAACTATTTTAGCCAATACAACATTCATCCATATCTCATGGAAACTTTTCTAGATGCCTTCCATCTCTACCAGGACAACATTGAGATTGTGCACTAATCCAATATGTCAGCAAAGAGGTTTCATTCTAGATAAGTAGAAATGGAGAGTTGTATAGCACCATGAGCTAGTTACCCATCATATGCATATTAGTAGTATACTGTCATTAATGAAAACATTCTATCATGCATAAAACATTAACTGAATATAAACAAATGCATAACAAAACAATATCATGAAATGACAATTGAATACTTATTTTTATTTGTTTCGTGGGTAGACTTCTTCTTGAGCCTTTAGCTTCATCATCTTCTACATTCATAATAACATCATTTATTATCCAAATGCTAAGATGGATGAGAGGTTCTTCAAGAGTTGAAATCTTCATATTTCTCATTGGTTGAGGGATCTTCTTTGGATGGTGAGAGCTTGATATTCAGTTGTTCCCATATTCTCTTCTCTTATTATGAGTCGAGCTTCTTCTTCTTGTGTGTGCTCTTCCCAGAGTCTGCTAAAAGTAATCACTTCCTTCTAGCACACATTTCTTGCATGAATGAATCCCATGATCCTGGGAGGCCATTCAAGGTGGCTATCACCACTTCTACATTCTCCACTTCTGCTTCAAGTTGTTCTTTGATTTGAGAGACCCTCGTAAAGTATGACTGTATGGTCTCTGCATTCTGGATCTTCACATTCTTCAACTGTTTTCTCAAAGTCATATTCCAATTTATGTTCTTCCCTTCAAGTAGTTTGGTTAAGGAATCAAACACCTCTTTTGATGTCTTTAGGGAAGACACTTGTGGTACAAGTTGATCCGTGACTGAATCAACAATGATCTTCTTGGCCTTGACCAAGTTCTTCTTGTGCAAGGCTTTGAGCCTCATCTCCCTCTGGAACTGGAACCTCTCTACTTATTTAGGTGTCCAATTCATTTTCTTCAGAGAGATCATATACTTCCATGCTTGGAATTTGTAAACTTCACCAAGATTATCATCAAGCTGATGTGATAGATCACTTTTAAATGAGAACCTCAAATGAAAATAGAAAAAGATTAGATCTTACCGATTTGAGGTGTCCGTCATGGTTCCAGAGCTGGCTGATCTAGGGTTTGTCAGAGAAACCCTAATTTTCAAAACTTGGAATCTTTTAGATCTGATTAGATAGAAATATATATCTCATCAAGTTGAGATTTCCAATATACTCCTTTTATGAAAACAGTGGAGGGAAGCTCCCAGAACAGGAAGCCCTAGTTTTCCATTTTCTTCTATAGAAATGCCTGTTACTGTTTCTGCGGTATCTCTAGAATTATTGCTCCTATGTGTCTGAAACTTTGTAATGAGGTATCCTTGCCTGTCGCTATTCCAAAACCATAGGTTTAATCAGAATTGGTTTCACCAATTGGGACTTATGATCATTTTCCCAAGGTGACCTGTTTCAGGACTGATCATAACAGCGAAGTTGTACGGACTACGATGTTGGAGTAGGGTCCCGCAGCTACAGGAGAAGCTTCCATTTTGGCGGATAGATAGTTTTGGTGAAGATATAAGAGATAAGGTAAATATATGACACCGTAGCATGTTTCTGGCTACAGATCAGAGCTAGAAACTGTGACTATCGGGACAGAGAAGTCAAAGAAGACGACAGTACCTGAGCGGCCGAGAAGAGAGAGCTCACCCACTCCACTAAAGGCAGCGGCCGAGAAGAGAGAGCTCACCCACTGCATTCAAGGCAGTGGCGGAAGACAGGAGGGCTCAGCTACCCTCATAAAGGAAAAGGGGCAACGAGGCCAAGGTATTGAAGACGAAGGATAGAAAAGGAAGCAACACCCAGTACCCACGATCAGCGCCGGGAAGCATGGAAGACTGCAGAGAGCTGTGGTGTGACAGAAAGTGGTAGTTCGAGTACAGATAGACTGACTATCATAATTAGGGTTTTTGGGTTACTATTGGGACAGGCCCATAGTTTTTTAAAGGTGAGACCTTCGGGCCACCTATAAAGGGATGAAAACTGTATTGTAAAAGGTTAGCTAGTCAGATAAACTGTAGCTATTCAGACAGTTAGCCAGTCTGAGAGTCCAGTAGTCTGTTAGCTCACAATTATTTTGTATTGTAATAGAGTCAAGTTCTGGTTCTGCTATTCAGTCCATAGTTACCTTACTGTAACCAGTAGTCGATTCCAGGAGTATGTATGTAACAATCTGCAGGGATTGAGAGAGAGAGAGAGAGAGAGAGAGAGAGAGAGAGAGAGAGAATATTGTAAGAAGGCAATATAGAGAAAGAGAAGAGATCTAGGAGAGAAGGGCTCCCAGTAGTGAGTGTGGAGTTACCCAGAAGATCTCTAGCTGCACAATAGGTTGTAGCAGAACTGTGTACTCTCTCAAGATCTAATAAACACAGTTCCGTGGACGTAGCTTCTACCCTGGAAGTGAACCACGTAAAACCAGTGTGTTATGCGATTATTTCATGTGATTGTGCTTTACTTAGTTGATATTTGTCATCTGTTACATGAATGTTGTATCTCAGTTAGTAAATGTCTATATGTCCTCATTCAGTTACAGCATTATTGAAGGTTAAAGGTGGATTTACATGTATTAAGCGTCTACATATGAGTTTATCAGCGCTTATTTCACACAGTAATAAGTCATTCTGTTAAAGTGTTTCCAGTATACTTATTCAGTAAGTTAAGTATAGCGGTGTGAGTGTGTTGAACTGTGGAAGTTCAATTCAGAGTGTTTAATATCTTGTTGAAAGTTAGCCAAGTCATTTCACCCAATGAGATAGCCTTTGGACCGTGAGGGTCGCAGTGGGCCGTACTATAGAAGATATCACGTTGACAGCAGGCGATATTGCACCGTCAGAGGAGCTGTGGTGTGAGATATCACAGAGCGTGGGTTAAGTAGAAGGGAGAGTTGCGCACCGCCCGAGTTGTTGCGATGCGATAGGAGTCATTCCCCTATCAGAACCCGCGAGTAAGAGAGAACCGCACATCACAGAGAGATATCACTGGCTGAGAGAAGCCGCGAGACCCCAGGATGCTACAAAACCTGGTTGAGGACACCTGAGTCTTCGGCCAACCCATAAGATCACTTCAGGTGAGACTTCAGGCCGTTTTGTGGTCTGTCGCTGAAAGGGCCAGTGAGCTAGGGGTATTGTTGGTATATGTATATTAGTAAACCCGGGTCTGCCCAGATAGCCAACAAATGGTTCCATTGCCGACTTTGAACACATTACAGAGCTAATGTTTTGTTGGCATCCTACTAGAGATGAAATCAACCAGTGGCTTGCGTCTAAGGAGAAAGAGTTTTCAAAACAAGAGAACAAGAGTCCTAGACTGAGTATAGAGGACTGGTTACAAAAACATATCGACACAGACCTGCATACGATATTTTTTGCGACCTATGGAAATGAGCTGTATGACTAGTTATCAAAGCTGACTGATCAGAATATATTCAGAAAGAAAAGAAACATCGTGTGGACACCGGAGCTGATTCACACCATGAAGAGCATAGACAATCCCATTACACGAGTAGTCGACTTCTGGCTTGCGAGTGTGCTAGAATGCTTTGTTACAGAGTTTGCAGTTGAACAGACAAAAAGCTTCAGCGAGGGTGAGCGGTACTTCTTCAAAGGATATCACGGTAAGTACCTAAAATATTTAAACTTGTCCATTAAGATGTTATTATATGAAAAAGGAGTAATGGATACAGTTTCAGACCAGTAAGCTAAGAAAGTGTGATGTCACAAGAGTTTGAGAGTGATTTTGATGATATTGAATGTACACGTAGTGGCAAGAAATATAAAGTAGATTTCAGCTCTTCCATATTTGAAAACAGTTCAGATAATACTAGACAGCAGAGTCATAGTAATACAGAAAGAACAGAAGGGGGTATCCCTTACCACCCTTATACCCCACAGAAAACAATCGGGACTCAGAACAATCCCGTAGGAACTCCATCTAGTAGTTCACCCACAACACATAATACCACTACATCACCTATATCTACACCGCCAAGTGGTAGTAACACAGCAAATCAACATCCACCACGTAGAAATAGAATGGGGGATGACATGAAGTTACCTACCTTTAAGGGTACAGGGGCAGAAGACCCAGAGCAGCACTGGTTTCTATGTGAAGCCATGTGGACCATTAAAGAAATCCACGATGATAATATTAAACTTGTACAGTTGGTCACCACACTTAGAGAATGAGCCTTAACATGGTATATGAAGTATACCTCAACGATACCCAGAACACTTATACAGGTCCATATTTCCATGATTAAAGAATTTAAGAAGCCCAAGTCCGAATAGCAGTGTATCATAGAGCTCAAAGACATTAAATAGTTACCTATAGAGTCAGTATGAGACTTTGATCAGAAATTCAAATCTCTCATAGACCAAGTTAGCTTTGAGTTTGCACCGGCGTAGCATAAGGAATGGTTCATCGCAGCATTGCTCCCGCATATTATACATCCACTAATGTAGCAGAGACTCCATACGCAGGATGAAGCATTGGAGATGGCAATGAAACTAGAGGCATTACCTCTAGCTGAGACCAGTACAGGTATGACAAACCTGCAAAACCAGTTAGCAAATCTCACGTTGCAGATGCATGAGATTAGAAAAGGAAAAGAGATTGCACAAGACATATGGTGTATCAAGTGTAAAGCACAAGGCCATACTAAAGATAACTGTCCAGTATTTGTTGAATACTTAGCAAGTGGGGCTCCTAACCCCTTAGCACAAACTCAAGGGCCATGGTGTGAACTATGCAGAACAAGAGGACATCCACCTCAGCAATGCCCTTTACTTCAGAAGTATGTATAGACACCTAGGAACTTATACTGTACCTTCTGTAAGTCAGTAGGACACAAAGACCATACTTGCAGAGCCTACGATCTCATGGTCGATAGAAAACATTACTTGTATAGAGTCCAATCAGAGACACCGGGTCCAGCAGCAGGACCACAGCATGAACCAGCTCCTATAGGCCGTGGAGGAGGATTCAGAGGACAAGTCCATGGAGGAGGCTTTGGCCGTGGCTATGGACTGATTACTTATTACAACTGTGGAGTTGTAGGACATTATGCTAGGGACTGTCAGAGCCCTACTACGACATGTAATTATTGCAAATCTTACAATCACGCTATAGAATAATGTCCTACCTTGATTGCCAAGATCAGGGAACCTAAGCCAACAGTACACCAGAAAATTCAGCTTATCACTGCTGAGCAGAAAGAGCCAGAACCAAGAGTCAACATTGTGACTCGCAGCGGTGCTTCCACTAGTGGGACATCGCAGGATACTGAAAAGAAAATAGGACCGGAGTGGGTGCGCAAAGCTACTAATAAATCAACACCACTCGACCTGCAGAAGAATAAAGAAACATTTCAGTAAGCTAAAACTTTATTTAATGAACCTATACAATCAGGACCCCAGGTACACCCGTCTAGGGGTGTACCGCAACAAACACCTTGTGGCCTTAGTCCTGTGGAGACATCGCAGGCTACCACATCAGGAAGATGCGATGAGGATGAGTCGACCGGAAGTGTACAATCCTTCCTGCGGAGTTGCTTGAAACTTGTAACAAATGAGAAAGCTATCAGAGAGCTTCAGTGCATCATAGATCAGTATCCGTGCAGCTTGCTATTCATAATATTATGGGCCATACAAGAACAGGAAGAGAGATGCGACTCACAGCACAAGTTGGAGAATTTGAAATGGATGAGGTAATCCTAGACTTAGGATCAGAGGTAAATGTTCTGACTAAGCAGACATGGGAACAGATGGGTAGCCCCAAGTTAACTAGATCGCCTATCCATCTGCGACTAGCCAATCAATAGAGGGTATCACCACTGGGTCGATTACCACAAGTGCCAGTTGACATTGATGGAGTTCGCAGTTTTACAGACTTTGAAGTTATAGAAATCATTAGTGATAGTAGACCATATCCACCTCTACTAGGTATTGATTGGGCAATTGATAACATGGCTATTATCGATTTAAAGAAAAGACAAATGACCTTTGAGGATACACAGATCTAGGTCATCGCACCGTTGGATCCTTTTCAGGGTCCTAGATATATTGAACCTATCCAAGCAGAGGATGGGGAACGTAATATGGAGAGCCTCTATCAGATGACCGCCAATCAGAGCGACTACATCAACCCAACCACAGAAGGAAATATCAGTTGGTGATGCGACAACTCATGTGCATTGGATTCGGATGTTGGTCTAGAGAACTAACACAACAGACTTTATGAAGTCTCAGCTCGCAGATGTACACATTTGACTAAATCACTACGATGGATCAAAGCAGAGCTTAAGGATATTCCATCGTTTGATGGCTTAGCGGATGTCAATGAATTTTTATACCAGTTTGAACAAGAAATTGCTTAAGAGCAGAGGATGTCAGCGATTGACCTTGCAGTAAAAGCCACACCTGTAAGATGGTGGCATGCACACAAGCAACATATCGCGTCATGGGACGACTTCAATAGATTGACGACGATCAGGTTTTCCAATGACAAAGAGTGTCTACAGAAGAAATATACAGGTGAAAGTGACCCTAGGTCACACATTCAGAGTTGTGAACAGAATTGGTCGGACATTCCCGAGGATGAATGGGTTCATCGATTCATTCACACTTTAGACCAAATTCCAAAGAATTGGTACACTGAGACAGAGTTGCACAGAGGAACAACTACATGGCCACTTATGATAGACAGCTTCGAACTCACTTTCGCTTTTGAATCTGAGTACCCAAGCATTAATCAGGCTTTAGATGTTATAAAGATTAATATCTTTGAGGACTGTACCCTATCAGTACATACTCAACCCGAGTGGGCCATCCAGTTAGAAGATGCACTCGAGTGCTATAACTTTGCATCAGAACCAGAGGAGGAGGATGAGGATCCTTGCAACATCAACATCCCAGAGTCAGAGGGCACTCGCGATGTTGATGGACCGAAGCTAGAGACTCCAGCTATCATTGAGCCTATTGATATTAAGAAGATCAACATTGGCACAGACATAGAACCAAAGTTTGCATCCATTGGAGACTATTGGAACGATGAAACGGTAGGACACATTGCAGATCTGTTACATGACTACCAGGACTTATTCCCCACTAAGTTCACAGAAATGAAGGGAATAGTTGGAGACTTGGGAGAAATGAGGATACCATTGAAAGAGGATGCTAGACCAGTTAAGCAGCGTCCATACAGATTAAATCCTCGGCATAAAGAAGAAGTTAAGGATGAGATCGATAAGATGCTAGCAGTAGGCGTCATTGAGCCAGTGGAAGAAAGAGAATGGGTTAGTCCCATGGTCGTGTAAGAGAAGAAAACCAAAGGAGAAATCAGAATCTGTGTCGATTTGCGCAAATTCAATGATGCATCACTTCGTGACCCATTTTCGACACCTTTTACTGATGAAGTTCTAGACAATGTGGGAGAACAGGAGGTCTGCTCCTTCACCGATGGATTTTCAGGCTATCACCAGATTAGAATCCATCCAGAAGATCGATCTAAGACCACTTTTGCGATAGAATGGGGCTCATTCCAGTATACGGTAATGCCCTTTGGTCTTAAAAATGCAGCAGCTATCTTTTCAAGAGTAGTAGTTGCTGTATTTAAATAGTACATCCATAAATTATTAGAAGTCTATTTTGACGATTGGACTGTATTTGGATTAATCGACAAACATATAGGTGATTTAATACTGATGTTAGAAAAATGTAGGCAATACCAGATTTCTCTGAACTTGAAAAAATGTATATTCTGTGCGCCATTTGGTATTTTGTTGGGTCACATTGTCTATAGACAAGGCTTGATGGTAGATCCTGCAAAGATTGCCATCATCCTAAATCTTCCAGCACCCAACTCAATCAAGCAGTTGAGGACAGTGCTTTGTGATACCGGCCCTACTATAGAAAATTTATCAAAGGCTATGCAAAGATCACAGCACCTATGGAAAAGCTGTTAAAGAAAGACGTGGAATTCCTATGGAATGAGGAATGCCAACAAAGTCTAGACACCCTTAAAGAGAAGATGGTTACAGCACCCATCTTAGTATTCCCAGACTGGACCAAGCCATTTCATGTACATGTGGATGCATCTGGCATCACACTGGGGATCGTCTTAACACAGCCAGGAGAAGGAGGTATCGATCACCCTATCGCATACTCAAGCAGAAAACTATCCACCGCAGAAAATAACTACACCACTACAGAAAGAGAAGGATTAGCCATGGTGTATGCTCTACAGAAGTTTAGGCACTACCTGTTGGATGCCTCATTCAAGATGTTCACTGGCCACTCCGCTTTGAAGTACTTGGTCAATAAGCCAGTGTTAGGGGGACGAATCTGGAGATGGTTACTCCTATTTCAGGAGTATGATTTTTAAATTATTGTCAAACCAGGGAGATTAAATGCCAGACCAGATCATCTGTCGCGGATAGACTCAAGAGAAGAGCCAAGTAACCTAGAGGACAACTTGCTCTATGCACAGTTGTTTTCTATTCATATCGCAGATGAGTACTATGCTGATATTATTCACTTTCTCACTACAGGATGGGCACCTGTTGAGTTTACCAAGCAGCAAAAGAAATAACTACCTGTCAAAGAAACATACTTCACTTTGATTGCGGGACAATTATATAAGCTAGGTCTAGACGAAGTCCTGCGGAGATGCATCATGCCGCACAAGAAAGAGGCCATTATCAGAGAAGCACATTCCGGTACCGCAGGATGTAATTTCACAGGAAAGCCGACTGCGCAGAAAATCCTGACCGCAGGATTATGGTGGACTACTTTGCCTAAGGATACTAAGGAATTTTGCAGATGCTGCATTATCTGCCAGAGGGTAGGAAAACCTTCGCAAAGAGATGAAATTCCGCTACGGGAATTTGACAAGTGGGCTATAGATTTTGTGGGTCCTATCAACCCACCAGGAAAACGAACTGGTGCGAGATACATCATCACAGGAACAAAATACCTCACCAAATGGGTGGAGGCTAAAGCAGTAAGGAATTGTGATGCTGCTACAGCTGCACAGTTCCTCTTTGAGAACATCATCAGTAGATTTGGATGTCTAGTAATTTTGATGAGTGATCAAGGCACCCATTTCTTGAACCACACTATTGAGGCCTTGACAGAGGAATTCCAGATATAGCACCATAAGAGCACTCCCTACCACCCACAAGCTAATGGTACGGTGGAGTCCTTTAACAAGATTCTAGAAAATGCTCTTACTAAGATCTGCAACAGCCAAAGAAATGATTGGGACCTCAGGGTTAATGCTGTGTTATGGGCTTATAGGAGTACATGCAAGAAACTTATAGGACATACACCTTTCATCTTAGTGTATGGACAAGAGGCTGTTATGCCTATGGAGTATATTATGCCCAGTCTAAGAATTGCTCAGATCACTGGGATGACAGACACATATACGACGAATGAAAGGCTAGCGCAACTGCTTGCCTTAGAGGAAGACAGGTTCATCGTAGGATTCCATCAGAAAGTGCAGAAGGTATGAGAGAAAGCTTGGCATGACAGGCATGTAAAGAACAAGTTTTTTTAGATAGGAGACCTAGTTCTCCTCTATGATAGTAAGTTTTTGAAGTTTCCAGGAAAATTCAAGACGCATTGGTTGGGGCCATACCAGATCTAGCAAGTTACAGATGGAGGTGCCGTTCAGCTCAACAAACTGAACGGGGAGCTTCTTCGCACTTTCATTAATGGCAGTAGGCTTAAGATTTATAATGCTAGACACTCAATATCCCAGCCTTAACTCAGACAGATATGAGAGTGCAGATGTCCAGTGTAGTTGAAAGGAGGCATCGCACCGGTAGTTAGTCTACACCGGTAGGTAAAAAGCATCCGCATGAGGAGAGTGTTTCTGTTAAAAAAAAAAAAACTATTTTGTTTGTTTTGCACAGGTGATGCAGTGTGACAGCACAGTAAGGCGATGATTCCCTATGCCACGTAGACACTTTCGGAAAAACACAAAGGGCCAGTCAATTCGCCTGACAGGCAGTTAATGAAGAAATGACCGATATACCTTACTGTAGATTTGGCAACATCATCATAAATTTTCCAGATCTAGTAAATCTTCGACGAGACCGGCACCTGCACATAGGTTTTGAGGGAAATTTGATTGGATTTCAACAATTAATGAGGATCGAAGCGACGGGTGTTGTCTCGTCCATAAAATTAATACCACCGACGGGTTCAGCCTAGATGACCGTTGCGTCCGGGATAATAGCCTTCAGCATAAAAGCAGAGATCATTCATTCAGGACGGTTAATTTTGCAAGATCCAAGAGCTATAGAGTAAGTTGTTAAGTTTTCCCTATGCAGAGCTAATTTCGTTACAGAGTGCTGTGATTTCCCTATTTCGCAGCCATTGCCAATCCAGAGTATTGCACCAAGTGGGTTCTGTCCGAGGAGGAACCTTTAGAAGACATTTTGAGACGATTCGAGCGTGGAGGCCTTGTGTCCGCTATGACGACACCACCTAAGGGTATGAAACCAAGTTCATCACAGGTCAGACATCCGCCAAGGATGAAGAGTCAAGCGTAGGATGTAGAAGATGTCATCAAAGTCTTAGCTGCAGAGAAGTAGAAAGACGAATCAATCACTGAAGATAAGAAAGCAGAGCAGAAGAATGATGAGAAGAAATCTCCAGCCAGGAAGAGAGTAAAAATGAAAAAAAAGAAGGCAACGGGAGAAGGGATATGACCTATCTCATCAGCTAAGAGAAGAACAAGAGGTTCCAAAGGTCAAGAATGAAAATATGCGGAACCTAAGCAGCGTGAATACCTGGAGCGAGTTGTTGAGAAGAAAAGTGAAAGGGAAAATAAACTGAACAAGCAGAACTTCAAGATGCAGCCAAAGGCTTGTTCTCGGAATGGAATTCCTGGTTTGTATACCTATCGCATAAGAAGGCTCACGACTGAATGAAATGTTTGAGAAGGCTGGAAGATACAAATTTTCCTTGTGATAAAAGTTCTAACCCAGATAAAGAGGAAATGATATCTGTGGAACGCTTCTCAAAAGCTTAAAGATCCTTAAGAGAGCTGCTCATCTACGGGAAAGATAAGAGGAACCAACCAACTAAGTTACAAAAACTATGGAGAAAGAAGTCGTAGGACTTTGGCAGAAACTTACAAAGACTTCGCAGGAAGCCAAGGAGAAATTACAGCAGGAGAATCCCGCTGTTAGTGGCTCGAGGATGAGCCACAAGTAAGTGTTAGGGGACTGTTGGAGTAGGGTCCCGCAGCTACAGGAGAAGCTGCCATTTTGGAGGATAGACAGTTTTGGCGAAGATATAAGAGATAAGGTAAATATACGACGCCATATCATGTTACTAGCTACATATCGGAGTCGAAAACTGTGACTATCGGGATAGAGAAGTCAAAGAAGATGACAGTACCTGAGCGACCGAGAAGAGAGAGCTCACCCACTGCACTAAAGGCAGCGGTCGAGAAGAGATATCTCACCCACTGCGTTCAAGGCAGCGGTGGAAGACAAGAGGGCTCAGCTACCCTCATAAAGGAAAAGGGGCAACGAGGCCAAGGTATTGAAGATGAAGGATAGAAAAGGAAGCGACGCCCAGTACCCACGATCAACGTCGGGAAGCGTGGAAGACTGCAGAGAGCTGTGGTGTGACGGAAAGTGGCAGTTCAAGTACAGATAGACCGACTGTCATAGTTAGGGTTTTTGTGTTACTGTTGGGACAAGCCCACAATGTTGTAAAGGCGAGACCTTCGGGCCGCCTATAAAGGGATGAAAACTGTATTGAAAAAGGTTAGCTAGTCGGATAAACTGTAGCTATTCAGACAGTTAGCCAGTCTAAGAGTCCAGTAGTCTGTTAGCTCATAGTTATTTTGTATTGTAATAGAGTTGAGCTCTGGTTCTGCTGTTCAGTCCATAGTTACCTTACTGTAACCAGTAGCCGATTCCAGGAGTATGTATGTAACAATCCGCAGGGATTGACAGAGAGAGAGGGAGAGAGAGAGAGAGAGAATATTGTAAGAAGGCAATATAGAGAAAGAGAAGAGATCTAGGAGAGAAGGGTTCCCGGCAGTGAGTGCGGAGTTACCCAGAAGATCTCTAGCTGCACAATAGGTTGCAGCAGAACTGTTTACTCTCTCAAGATCTAATAAACATAGTTCTGTGGATGTAGCTTCTACCCTGGAAGTGAACCACGTAAAACCAGTGTGTTATGCGATTTTTTCATGTGATTGTGCTTTACTTAGTTGATATCTGTCATCTGTTACATGAATGTTGTATCTCAGTTAGTAAATGTCTGTATGTCCTCATTCAGTTACAGCATTATTGAAGGTTAAAGGTGGATTTACATGTATCAAGCGTCTGCATATGAGTTTATCAGTGCTTGTTTCACACAGTAATAAGTCATTCTGTTAAAGTGTTTCCAGTATACTTATTCAGTAAGTTAAGTATAGCGGTGTGAGTGTGTTGAACTGTGGAAGTTCAAGTCAGAGTGTTTACTATCTTGTTGAAAGTTAGCCAAGTCATTTCATGCAGTGAGATAGCCTTTGGACCATGAGGGTCGCAGTGGTCCGTAATATAGAATATATCGCATTGACAGTAGGCGATATCGCACCATCAGAGGAGCTGTGGTGTGAGATATCGCAGAGCGTGGGTTAAGCGGAAGGGAGAGTTGTGCACCGCCCGAGTCATTGTGATGCAATAGGAGTCCTTCCCCTGTCAGAATCTGCAAGTAAGAGAGAATCACGTGTCGCAGAGAGATCTCACTGGCTAAGAGAAGCCGCGAGACCCCAGGATGCTACAGAACCTAGTTGAGGACACTTGGGTCTTCGGCCAACCCATAAGATCACTTCGGGTGAGAATTCAGGCCGTTTTGCGGTCTGTCTCCGAAAGGGCTAGTGAGCTAGGGGTATTGTTGGTATATGTATATTAGTAAACCCAGGTCTTCCCAGATAGCCAACATACCACGTGTCACTGTTTCATCTTCTAGGTCTGAACCTCATACCATAGAAATTAAAGTTCGTGACCATTCTGGAACATCTTCAGAAATTTCATTTGGACCTTTGTAGCCCAAGATATAGCAATTCGCCCCAGGTGTCCTGTTTAGGGATGAACCCTGGAGGAGGCTGGAACCCTAACTTGGAGGGATCATATCTCCCAAAATATAGTGAATCTGAGGCTGAATGTTGGAAACAATGTACATCAGGATTGTATCTTCCACCTCTGAAATTTTCAGCTCGTGAGCCTTCACCAATCTCGAGATATAATGAATCTATAAAAATTTATCAGTTTTAGTATTTTAGGGTTTTTCCAGCTCGGGGTCAAGCTAGGGTTTGAATTTCCTGGAGTTTCAACCAACCAAAAATATTGATCTAGGTCTCTAAACTTTGATTTTGATTAGGAGAGAAATCCTATGCCGAGCTCACTCAAAAATTCCTCTTCTATAGAAAGCCCTAATTTCCCGCACTGAAAACTGAAAAAGCTCGGAATGGAATTTTGCTTCGACAGAAAGATGTGCCCTTCAATGGAGATTCATCCTAGCATAATTTTGATGATGGATTGTGGAGAGGGACCCAAAAAGTGAGAATCCCTAGCTTCTGTAGCTACACAATGACTTCTTCTCAGGTTAGCTCTGATACCATGTTATATTTTTATCATTCGAGCTGGAATTATGATCTTAGGATCTTTAACTGAGAGAATAACATGTGCATCAATAAAAAAAAGAGACAAGAGACACAAATAATTTTCCTTGGGGAAAACATAAAGGAGAAAACCCCGCAACTTCCTCAGATATAGAATCAACACCAAAAGTAAAACCCAAAAACATAAAGATGGTCTTCTGACAGTAGCAGTCTCTTTCTTGTCCCAACAACTTCTCCTCTCACTCATGCGCCCCAATGAGTGAATGTGTGTGTGATAAATAGAGAGGCTCACTCTCTATTTATATTCTTTCGTTCACTTGAAACCCACTCCAACATGTCAGCCTCACTTAACAATTACTTACTAGAGCTGACATCTCTAGGAGTTTCTAATAACCCTAGTGCCCCACAACTTGTGGGGAGTTTGCCTCCTCCGACCAACAATGAGGGTTATCCTTAACACAATGGTGGGGGGTATTGCCCCGACTTACAATGACTCACCCTAGGGAGCCAAAACTATGGGGACTTTAACCCCTGACCAATAGGAGGGTTACCCACAATGACTTGACATGAATGATTTACATTATAGAACCTCCCGATAGGAACATCTAGGCATGACATGACTCAAGTACATTACAGACACATCCCGAAATAAACATCGAGGTAAAATATATAAGATATACAGATGAATACATTCCAAAGTTATAAATACATTAACAAAAGGATCCGATCTGACATGATCTAAATTTCTCCCCTATTCCTACCAAACTTCTGTCTGATATCCCAAAGTTTGAAGGGAAGGATGGGGAAGATCCCCAAATTTATATCATCTCATTTCACCTATGGTTCTTATCAATAACATCATATATTAATGGACTTCACCTAATCATATCATGTCATTTCACCTAACTGTTAAGAAGACGTGTTTCCACCTAGGCCTCCCATGTTCAAATCTAGAGGGGTAGGGTTGTCAAGTTTATGGTAAGTGGTGAAGTTTTCTTCAAATGTATTGGAGTTAGAAATCAAGAAACATATTGAGCCTGATCAACTCATATGTGAGTGCATTGTTGTTAGAATTGACTATTTTAACAAATATGAGAAGAAAAAGATGACATATGGATTTGGTCATATGTATCATTATCTCTTGGTTATGTATGTTATAGATACAAATGAAATATAGATACATGGTTTGTAGGTTTGTATCCTCTAATTGTTCTTTGATAAGTGTTGTTTAATGAATGTTGCATCGTAAGTCCTTATATTGGTAGAAAAAAGGATGCAAGGTTGAATCGAGTACATCATGTATTAAAGAACGAGTGGCCACAATGGTTGGGTACCTAGGTGTCTTGGTAGATGGAAAAATGTCCATATAATAGCCATTTGTATAGTCTTTATAGTTAGGTTGATGTTAGTCCATGGAGTTCAATAAGTTCCCAGTCAAACTATGTAGCATCATGGTGGTACATGTGTTTGGTACAAGGGTATGTTTAGTTATGGAGGATAGGGTACTACTAGATAGTAGAATAAGAGTTGCAGTGGTGAAACCAATAGTGTTGTTTTGGATGATAACCTTTTGTGAGTGTCATAGAAGTCCTACATTTACACAAATATGACATGCATTTTTCTCCTATGTATGTTAAGGATTGGTAAATGGAGTATGATGTCTAATTTTGTTGTTGTTTGTTTCACAACGAATGGTAATGACAAAATATTCCCTAGTTGTGATTCCAATGATATGAGAATTACTTTGTTTGCCTATGTTGATGGCTTGCTCAGTTTGTTTGAGCTAAACATCGGATGTCTTGGTGTGTTAATGTTGAGATGGAAATCTTGTTTGGTGCGTCCGAGTTTATATCTTGTTTTTTGTGTCCAAGTTGATAGTTCACTTCATATGTATGACATGAATAAAGGATTTCTTAGTGTGTCTAAGATAAGAACCATATGACTCCAATTATGGTGTGTTCAAGCTACAACATTTGGTCTTTGTGATGAACAGGTGAGTCCTATGTAACTATGGAATTTAGATGTGCATCGTCATGCATGTGCACATAAGTTGTATTGGTGATTTGATATTTCTTGCACATGAGGGAAAAACAATTCATATCCATGTCGCATAATCAAATTGATTCCATGAAGTGAGTACCTATTGTATTTCATGTGTATAAGGAGTTGTTAACACTTGGAGAAGTGAACTGTGTGTTATTTGAATGCTCTATGAGTGTACGATGTGTTGATTGTGGAATCTAGGTGATGTTATATGACTATATACAAGTTGTTATGTGTGTCATAGCAAGGCAATACTTAAGGTATATGTATCAATGAAGAGGTGGGGCATTCATTGCATTGATTAAATCTTGGAATTGATGATGGAGTTGTTTTGTAATATCCCAAAGTTTTTAATACTATTTATTTTCTTTCTTATTATTATTTTATTTTGTGATGCAATAAATAAGTGTCGAGCAAGGAATCTTTGAAACACTTAAGATATTGTGAAACTATTTTAAGGTGTCACTAGTATATGTGAACATTTTTGCCATGACACAATGCCACTATAGCAATGAACATGAGTCAAAAATTTCATGGAAAAATTCTCGTCGTTGTATCCACCCTTTGATCATTGCATCTCTATGGCGATAGAAAAGAGATGACATGTGGCATGAGTGAACAATGCTTTAAAACCCTATATTCATCGCTATAACGATGTTTTATTGTCGTAATAACAACCTGTTTCTACTGCAACTGCTTCCCCAAAATTTTTACATTTTAGGGCCCCTCCTTCCATTTTATTTTTTTACACTTATTTCCCAACTTAGTTAAGTCCTCCCGACATACTTAGTATTCCATAAAAAATCGAGCAGAAAGTTTTTTTTCCCTAAGCCTGAAGAGTGATTCTGGTAAAAGTTTACTTAGGCACGACCAAGAAACAAGCATGTTGGAGAAAATACGTTCTGATTTATAGATCAATGATTGTGAATTGCTTCGTTCAAGATCCAAAAACCAAGAGAAGGCAGAAGCGGAAGGGTGAAGTCAAAACACCTAAGTTCGCTTATGGAAAAGGTTACAAATCCGACTCTCGATTTCCACAGTTTCAAGATTCGACAGTCCTAAAGGTTTCCACACAAATCAATGGCTCAGAAGGGTGGAAAGGAGAAAGGTAAAGGAGAAAAGTTAGAGTTTAAACCTCGAAAAAATTGGAAAATACGACTTCTGAATTCCAAAGGGAAGAAGCGGAAAGTTAAAGTTTGAACCTTGTGAAATTTTGATGTTTTGGCTTCTGACACCCACTTTCCGAAGTGAGGAGGTGAAAAGGTGGAAAAGCCAGGTTTCGCTTATGGAAAAGTTGAATATACAACTTCCGATGTTACAACAATTGAATGCTCGATGCTGAGAGGAATCATTGAATATGGCACTGATTCATCAAAAGTTTTCACTCTATAAATATTTCACAAACCCTAACTTTGTTCGATGGGCTCGATCATGCCACTTGGCAGCAATCCAACAGCCATATAGCTATTCAACGCTTCCCTCCAAATTTATAAGGGATGAGAAATTGGGATTTTATAAAACCAGTATGCCCAAGCTTTCAGGTACTATAGTTTACAAACTAGGATGGACGCTTGCGAAATAGGATAAAGGCTACAACAGTGGACGGTTGAGATGAAGATATAGTCTTGGTTGACGGATGTAAGAGATTTCCTTGTGTGAAGGTGCGAATATGAAGAAAACCATTGCAAACTATCTAGAGAGGTTCTAACTGTCAATTTCAAAAAGAAATACTGAGTACCTACCATTAATTTCCCAAACTGATCCATCATGTGTGTTCTAGCATTTTTCATGATTTGTTTTTGTGATAATGGTGAATCTGCTAGATCATATTTTGTTAGGATTTCTGTAACTAAATGTGGCTCTATTTCGAGGTTAGCCTCAGGAGCCCATAACGCTATAGATAAGAGGTGTAGAGCACCGAAAAAGGACTTTTTCTTGGTGAAATAATTATGGACTATTGCTGTAAAAGAGCTACCTCTTTGCTAATAAGAAGGATCATTTTGCTAGAACAAAGGCCTACGCAGAGATTTAATCGGAATGTGTGAAATGCATACTGTAGAAATTTTTCTTCTTGCTTCCATACATCATACAGTGATATTGTTCTAACCTCTTGGAACTATTTCCTTGGTCATGAATGTCTGTTGTCTATATAAAGGTCTGTGTTGATAGGGTAATAAATGGTTTAACTATATTACAAATACCTCTAGTATTCTTTCTTCTGTGAATGTGCTTACTGTGTTGGTACAACTATCTGTTAGATCTTTATGAGCATTTACTGTATATTAATCTGAACTCTAAATTTTATCCCTGGTCGGGGAAATAATAGTTTGGTTTTATATCTAGATTAGACCTGCATTTAGCTTATGAACTTGCATATCATTCTTTAAACAAAAATATTATAAACGGTGGAATGGTTCGTAACCAATAAAATATTAAAGAACTTAATCTAGAGTATCCGAAACTGTGAACCGGACGGATTCCCCACACCAAACGGTTTTTGATCTAATTGGGACCATCCACTGGGTAGAATCCCTACTGTTTGGTACTTGGGATTTTACTAGGAATCAACAAAGTTGGATCTAGAAGGAGGGCTCGAGCCCGTGCACGACTGGTAAAGGATATCCAATTTTTAGAAAAGATTACAGTGGAACATCATCAGAAAATATTTTCCATGAAGGTTTTTTTTCCTGAGTTACAAGAACAAGAACAAGAACCAGAACAAACATGTTCTAGAGAAGAAGCATCAGAACATTTGTATGCAGTCCCATTTGAAAAAGTAGATCAGTTTAGGAGAAATACTAGATCATACATCAAGAAACTTGAAGGGTTAAAAGTTATTCCTGCGTTACCTAGAATGAAAACTTCCAAGAAAGTAACCTCATACACTAGGGATTCAATTCTTGTGAAAAATTTAGAAGAATTGGTAGATCTATCCATCAAAGAAATTGTTCATCCTCTGGATCAATTAGATCCAGAATCCCCTGCGGTTTTAGGATTCAGTCAATCTCCACCACAATATCCACCTATAATTATGGATGTTTAGCCTCCCTGCAAGCAACGACCTGCTGAACCAAAAAGCAAATGCTTCCATCCCGGCTATCGTGGAGAAACGTCCTGAAATTACATTTTTCCATACATAATAAAAAAAATCCTAAAGATTTGGAAGAAAGAGATCGATTTGCTAAGGAAGCGATGGTCTAGGCTCAGGGTCGGTCTAGGCTCAAGGAAATGGTGCTTTTTCTTATTTGCGGTTATCGGGATAAAGGCATGATCAAGAGGGCTAAAGGCGGTTATAACCAACCTACATGGACAGCAAGACCACCACTCAATTTGGATTCTCCCTTGCACGATTTACCTAAGAACCCAGAAAAGGTTTTACCAAAATTTGACACTGGGAAAGGTGTTTTTGTTGAAGATCACTTACATAATTTTTATGTGGATTTGAATCTCTTAAATGTTGATCATGAAGATGTGGTTTGCAGACTTTTAAATATACTTTTGAACCTAAAGCATCTTCATGGTACTCTAGTCTGCAAGCTAATTCCATGATGAATTGGGATAGTTTTGAAAATGCATTCTTAGGGAAATTTGGCAACCAAAAAATTGTGGCCACTCTCATGAAATAATTACTATCTATGAGAATGGAAAAGAAATTAAAGGTCCAAGAATTTAATAAGACGTTCAATATCTTATTGAATAAATTTAGTGCTGCGACTAAGCCAGCTAAAGAGTGTCTAATAGAGTATTATACTACAACACTTGATCCACCAATAGCAATGTTCGTAAAATGATTTGGTAAAATTACATTGGTAGAAAAATATGAAGAGGCCAAGAAAGTAGAGGCATATTTAGATAGCATAGAAAAGCATACACCAGAACCTGAATTGAAACATACCACAAGAAAAATACCTTTGTTGTTGACTAAGACCAGAGAAGAACATTCTAATGAGCTAGAAAATGTGGTGAAAATGGTGTAGAAGCTGTCAAATAAAATAGTAGACATGGAAAAGGATAGGGGAACTAGTTCTTATAGAAAGCCATTCAACCTGTATTACAAAAAAAGGAAGAGAGTGGACAACCCCAACCACCTATGAATAATGATACTATTTTAAATTTTAACAAGGAAGGCATGAATAATTTTTGTACCTTTCACCAAGAACCTCACTCTAAAAAGAGTTGTCCGCAATGGATTAATTCAATGACTCTGGTCATGAATAAATTGTTAGATACCCAACTAGCAGATCCTGAAGAAGATAAATCCAAAACTAATGATCCAAAACAAACAAATGAGGAAACCACGATGGTTTTATGGGATTGGGAACCTACTTTGTGGCTTAGTGAAGATGAACCTACGTAGGCAAGTCAAGTGTCATCAGTTAATGTCACATCGAGAAGTGGATCCCCAGTAATGGATGAAAGTATGTTACTGCCTAAAACAGACAGTCCCGGTAGGTAACAAGTCAATCAACACCTAAGCCTAATCTAGCAAATATAAAAGAGACAGTCCTAGTAGGTAACAAGTCCATAAATATGGTAATTAATAAACATGTGGAAACTTTGGAAAATAAAACAGAGGCTACTAAAGAACGGGGCATGGGGTATGAGATCGTAGAACACTAAGAAAACAAAGGAAAACATTTCTCTATTTGAACTATGTAATTTTCCTCATCAAAGGAATAAACTTCTAGAATTCTTTAATCCACAACCTAGTAGTATCCCAGATGCCATAGAATCTGATGACGAAGTGAATGAAGCGAGAATTGGGGGGATTTCTAAATCTCAGACTTTACCTTTTTTGTTATCTTTTGAGATTTTTAATCATAATGTACATAATTTTTCAGTATACGGGAAACCCATACCATCCCCATCTCGAATAATTCAACTAGATAGATCTGCTGTTAAAGTCATAGGGGAAATGAAAGATGTTCTGATTCATTTATATGCAGATCCCAAGGTTTGTCAGTTTATTGATATTATGGTAGTGAATATAGTAGAAGCATATGTATTAATGTTGAGTAGGGATTGGTGAACAAAACTAGATGGTTACTTTGCAACTGACTGGTCTCACATGTGGTTGCCATTCAACAATGTCCAAAACCAAATTAAAATACTGAGAGAACCACACTTGAAGTATAATGTAACTCGTTTATAGGGGAATAATGAACCCATGAATTTCTCTTCTTCAGTCTTGGGGAATTACTATTTGGAACTCGATCCAGGGAACTACAAGGCTGAAGAAGCCAGTTGTGAATCAGACACACAACCCGATCTCCTTCAATTCTCACAGGTTGATAATATTGATTGTAATATAGTCAAATTAGTGATTGACATAGGAGATGATAATAACCAATTAGAGTTAGATGATAGATTTTGGTTTCTGTATTTTGATGGTTCTAAAAACCAAGAGGTATTAGGGGCAGGTTGCATCCTGATTGATCCAGATAAGAATAAACACTTTCTCTCTTGTAGACTAGAGTTTGAATGTACGAATAACATTGTTGAACATGAGGGTCTAGTCTTGGGACTATAGAAATATATTGAACTTAAGGTTAGCAATTTAAAAGTTTTTTGGGTTTCTGAGATAGTAGTCAAACAAGTAAGAAACACCATTAATTGTCTGTCTACACATCTTAAACGATACCAGTTTGAGTTATGGAATTTGATTATACACTTCAATGCTTTCAATATCAATGCAGTACCTAGATTACAGAACGATGTGGCTGATTTATTAGCTACTTTTGCATCCAGATTAGTGCCAACTAATAACAAATGTTCCATTGAATTGATTTCCAGGCCTTCAGTACCTGAAAATGTTACAAATATGAGGGTGTTCGATGACGATGGAAAGATCATTAATTTTTTGACAAATGAAGATTATTTTAAAGAATCCATAATAGACGAAGAAGAACATTGGACGGGTTTACAAAATGAAGATCCAATTCAGGGAAATTTCATGCCTAAAGCGGTAATAAACCTTAAAGGGATGTTTGATTTCCAGTGTAAATTTCGGAAACCAACCAATGCGAAGGCAAATAATTCATCAATGCAACATGAGCTGGTCAATATGGGATCAGAAGCTGAACCTAAATATGTCAATTTGGGAAAATGTTTCTCTCCAGTTTAAAGATGTAAGTTATTCAAGTTGTTTCAACAATATAAAGACATATTTGCCTAGACGTATGAATATCTGAAGACTTATGAAACTCACATCATCCAACATGTGATTCCCATCAAAACGGGAGCAAAACCATTTCAGCAACAACTTAGAAAGATGCACCTAAAATTAAAACTTATGATCCACAACGAAGTAAAGAAGTTACTGGATGCAAAGATGATTTTCAAGGTTCGACATTCGGAATGGGTGGCCAATCTAGTCCCGGTGAGGAAAAATTCAGGAGAGATAAGACTGCGTGTTGAATTCAGGAACTTAAACAGAGCATCAGATAAAGATAACTATCCAATTCCACCAATGGAACAAATTTTACAAATGGTTTCAGGCTCAGAAATGTTCTCCCTATTAGATGGATTTTCAGGGTATAATCAAGTGTTAATGGCCGAGCAGGAACGATTAAATACAACATTTTGTACAAAGTGGGGCACATTCGCTTATAGAAGAATTCCTTTTGGCCTCATGAACTCTAGAGTCACATTTCAGAGGGCCATGGACATTGCATTTAGAGGTTTAAGTGGCCATTGTGTAGTAGTGTACTTAGATGATGTAACCATTTTTTCCAAGAGAAGAGAAGACCATGCTTTTCACTTGAAACATATTTTTGACCATTGTAGTAGATATGGTATATCTCTAAACCCAAAGAAAAAGCATCTTTGCAGTCCTTAAGGGAAAATTGGTGGGACACATCATCTCAAAATAGGGAATCTAAATAGATAAAGAGAGAGTTGAGGCTATAACTCAGATTCCCATGCCCCATAATAGGAAATCTATGCAATCATTTATGGGAACAATAAATTTTGTTGGGAGGTCTGTCCCTGATTTTGCTCAAATTGTGAAATCTTTGTGGCAAATGGTGAATCAGAGTGTACAATTCAAGTGGACTGACATTGAAAAAGTTTCCTTTAAATATATCAAAGCAGCAATAGCTTAGGCACCTTCCTTGAGGAGTCCAGAATTTGAAAAGGAATTTATTTCATATACCTTTGCTTCAGACAACTCTCTCGTAGCAGTGCTTACGAAAAAAGTGGAATTGGGAGATGAATACCTAATATCATTCATAAGTACTGGGTTACAAGGGGATGAATTGAATTACCCAACCATGGAAAAGAAATCATATGCAGTCTTCAAGGCATCAAATAGTTCAGACCCTTTATTCTAAAGAATAGAACAAAAGTTGTAATTCCTCACCTAGTTGTTAGGTCTCTTTTTATGCAAAAGGAATTGGGTGAACGAAGAGGGATTTGGGTGACTGACCTGTAGGAGTATGACCTAGAATTCAAACCAACTATCATCACCCAAGGTCAAGGGTTTTGTAATTTTATAAAAGATAACCAAACTGAGAAATATCCTGATTGGGAGAATGGAGCTGGAGTAAACTTGATTGATGTATGGACTATTTTCACTGCTCCTGAATCTTGGTACATAGATCTGGTGTACTATATTTAATAAGGATATCTACCGGAGCAGTGAAAATAGTTGACCATAGGGAAGATATGGACTAAAATTGTTTTATATTCTAAAGATTGTAGTCTAAAAATCCTATGTATTTTTTCGATAGGATTTTGAATAAATTTGGTCAGAAATTTTCATGATCCAGGTTATAGTTATCAAAGTTTGGAATTTTTGGTTCCCAATGAGTGTCTCAGGGTGTTCAAGCTATTTCTACCATCAAAATATCTACTAAAAGGTAATTAATGTCACACACTTTGAAAATCCATGGACTATTTTCATTGCTCCCGAATCTTGGTACAGAGATCTGGTGTACTATCTTTAATAAGGATATCTACTGGAGCATTGGAGCTCCAAGAAGAGAAGAACACTTTGGTTGAAGTCAGCCCCATATCAAATAATGGATGGAGTTATTTTCAGAAAAAAATTATGATGGATTTTTGCTCAGATGTCTGGAAAGAGAGGATGCCTCCAAAATAATTAAAGAATTACATGATGGACCAGCATGAGGACACTATTATGGGGATACCACATCTCACAAGATACTTAGAGCTGGACATTACTGGCCAAATTTGTTCAAACATTCCCATTCCTATGCAAGAAAGTGTGATGTATGTCAGAGGAGTGGTGGCAAATTGGAAAAAGCGGTTGGACCGTTACAACCTGTTACTATTTCAGATCCGTTTGAACAGTGGGGCATATATTTTATTGGGAAATTAATCTGAATTCTTCATTACAACATCAATATATCCTTACGAGCACCAACTATTTCACACAATGGGTGGAAGCGATTCCATTGCGAAAAGTGAACGAAGATGTTGTCATCAACTTCTTGCAAGGGAACATTATGATGAGGTTTGGAGTTCCAATTTCTCTTGTTTTTGATAATGCATATTATTTCTCATCAGTTAAAATATCTGAGTTTGCTTATGAAAAGGGAATTAAGTTGCATTACTCAACTAATTATTTTCCTCAGGGAAATGGTTTAGCAGAATCAACAAATAAGAACCTTATCTGAATCTTGAAGAAAACCGTTATTGAAAATCAGAGGAATTGGCACTCGACCCTTCCAAATGCACTATGGGCGGATAGGTTCACTCCAAATAATTCCTTAGGAGTGTCTCCCTATACTATGGTATATGGAAAAGAATATTTATTCCCCCCAAACATTATACTCCCGTCTTCCCAGTTAGATCATGCATCAAGAGGTTCCCGTAGTGAAGTCTTACATGCATGAATTAACACTTTGTTAAGACTGGAGGAACACTGATAAAAGGCTAAAGATAATTTCAACCAACCTCAAGGTATCATCAAAAGATGGTTTGACAAGAGAAAATATGGTACAAGAAACTTTGATGTAGGAGACCTAGTTTTGAAATGGGATGATCCTCACACAGAAAAGGGAAAACACACAAAGTTCCAACATTTATGGATTGGCCCTTGCCTAGTAACCAAAAAGTTAGGCACTGCAACTTACAAATTGCAAGATTTACAAGGACAGGAAGAAACTATTCCTGTAAATGGACTTTGTCTCAAACATTACTTTACTTAGAGTCCTAGAAACCCTTTGTACATAAATAAACTTGTTGTTACTGATTTTGTTTTCTAGTTGTTCATTTTCCTGTTTGTTTCACCTTATTTCATAGCCTTAGTTTGTTTGCTTTTAATAAACCAGCTCAATTTTTGGTGCTCGGAAGTATAGGCATCTGTTTAAACTTGACGTCTTTGGATGTCAGGAATTGCTTATGGGAAAGAGAAGATGATAAAGTTTGATCATAATGAGATTCTTTAACTATTGACAGATGATAGAAAGGGAGGCTAGTATTCAAACTCACATTTGAATAATTATAACCCCTATGAAATAACCAAGACTCATGAGGTTTGGAGTACTATATTGTGGTTTCATCCATTCTCACACTAGTACTTGTCTCAGGAAGCATATCATGATGGACCCATGGAAAGGAAGCAGGTCTGATGGATGTATGGTATTCAAAATGATCCCATTGCTACAATTAAGAAAATGCCAAAAGTCTTAGATTGAAAAGTCATTTTCTGAAATATTCAGTCTTCAATTACAGAAATGACATTGAAGAAACAAATCATCAGAACAAAAGTGTTGTAAAGAAAAACATCAGCAAGGTTCTTCTCCATCCATGAGCATGGTAAGAAAACAAATTTGTCACTCAAACAAAAGGACATTGTGGATGGAAGAACTTGTATCAAGATCTCAAAATGAAAGAAGCAATCAAATAGGAATCATAAGATTTTTTTCAGTCATAAATAAAGCATCAAAAGAATTCTTATAGCATGGGAATGAGGAACAAATGAATACTTCTGTCTTACTTTGTTACAATCCTGTGGATTTTTATATGATGGAAAATTAAAGGTAGGGGGTAAAATGAACTTCATACTACTGCCCTAGGAGAGTTATCAAGACACTGAACTCTTGGTTACCCTACTCCCAAAGAAGTAGTATAAAATATGATGCTTGAAAGTTGCGTCCTTGAATAAATATAGCTTAAATAAGTCTCAGGAAATGTAGTTAAGTAATTATTGAACATTCACAGTGCAGTACCATATGGAAATCTTGTTGTTCAAAGAAGGTTTTTTCAAAGATCTGTGTTCACCAGCTAGTCTCCAATTGTTGTTGCTGCAATTGCTTCCCCAAAATTTTACATTTTAGGGCCCCTCCTTCCATTTTTATTTTTTACACGTGTTTCCCAACTGATTTAAGTCCTCCCGCCATACTTAGTCTTCCCTAGAAACTCATGCATAAGGTTTATTTTTTCCCTAAGCCTGAAGTGTGATTCTGGTAAAAAGTTACTTAGGAACGACCAAGAAACAAGAATGCTGGAGAAAATCCGCTTTGATTTATAGATCAACGACTGTGAATCACTTTGATCAAGATCCAACAAACAAAAAAGGTGGAAGCGGAAGGGCAGAGTCGAAAAAGCTAAGTTCACTTATGGAAAAGGTTACAAATCTGACTTTTGATTTTCGTAGTTTCAATATGTGACGGTCCTGAAGGTTTTCGCACAAATCAATGACTCGGAAGGGTGGAAAGGAGAAAGGAGGAAATTTAGAGTTTAAACCTTGAAAAAATTGGAAAATATGACTTCTAATTTCTACTTTTCGAAGGGCAGAGGCGGAAATTTTGTTGTTCCAGTTTCCGACTCCTGCTTTTCAAAGTGTAGAGGCAAAAAATCTAGGTTTTGCTTATGGAAAAGTTGAATATCCAATTTCCAATGTTACAACAGTTGAATTCCCGATGCTTAGAGGAATCACTAAATATGGCACTGATTCATCAAAGGTTTTCAATCTATAAATATTTCACAAACCCTAAATTTGTTGGATGGAATTGATCATGCCACTTTGTTACGGAGAGAAATTCCTATGGCTTGGGGTACCACAACAGATAGCTTGAATTCAGAAATCAATCCTTTCCAATATGCAAGAGAAATCAAATATCTAACACTAAAGGATCAAAACTTGTACCTTATTCCAGACGGTCGAAGTAGATCCCCGTTGAGCTTTCCAACTTCAGCTTGAATTGATGAATCACTTCCTCAACAATAAGTAAGCAAGACAAGCATACTATATATATTGGTGTTAGATCTACTATAGGATATATAATCAACAATGTATAAGAATTTTAAATCATCCATGGATAAAATATTCATTCAAACATACATTATTGGACAGGAAAAGATATTTCTATTAATATAAAATCAGAGATTACAATGAATACAACCTCTGTCGGCACGTCTGCGAATCGAAGAAACTGAATCCCCCACTTGGGCCTCCACCACTTCAATCCTCCATCTCTCGATAGCAAGCTCACAAGCAAAGGGAAAGCTTGGGAAGAACACCAAAGTGCTCCAAGGGACAAAGGGATAAATACTCAAGCACAAGTTCCAGCAAGAATGGACTATAGTTTATTTGCTCTCAATTCTCTTATGCCTTAAATGTATCCAAAGGGTTCCTTATATAGATTTTCAATGGGGTAATGAAAGGTCAAATCCGAGAAATCTCCAAACATATGGAATGCCAGGAGACAAGTGAGTCGGATCCATGTCAAGGAAAACTCCAAAAGGATTTGGATTTTGTACACATCCCGATGTACACAGTTTTAGAGGTCAAACCCGCGTATATACACGAGAAAGGGTTTAAAAGTCGTGTATAGAAATTTAAGCATGTTTTTAGGGATGGTCTAGGAAACATCAAAGGACAAAAAATGGTCCAAGGGGTATAAGGAGTTTGCAGAGGGGAAGGGGAAGGCCATACAAGTGTGATTCAATTGGTGTGGTAAAATCCGCTAGAATAGATGCCCCCTAATGTGTGAGGTCAGAGGGGTCATACGATGGCCGAAATACATTATAAGTCCATCGTAGAAGTGGAGTGATGAAGAATCCCAAATGGAAGACCAACCACCCAATCAACATAGTACAATGATACAACTCTACATATAACTGCAAATAAATATAGCAGTCTCGGATACATAAGAGTACAATGGCCATGAATAGGCATGATACAAAATATGACATGTGTGGTCATTGCCATGTAAAATATACATAGATCAGAATCTCCATGATGAATATATACACAGGATCATGATCTCCATGAAAGCTGAAGATATATAATAGACCAAGATCTAGATAATGGCTGGAAATGTCTGACATATACTGGAATCAAGTCACGAGAGCTGAAATCTCATGAACACTGGCACGATTAAGGAGGTAGCATATATGAGATGCCACCAATATGGAAGGTATTATACACAAACTGATATGAGTACAAGTCCTACTATGTGAATAGAGGTTTCAAGGTCAAACATAGTAGTCCATCGTCTGATTACCAGTCATTGATGTATACTATTAACAGACGCGAGATCACCCACCGATAATGATAATGGGAATCAAGGTACTAGAGTGAAAAATAAAAAGTGTGAATGAATGTGTTGATTTTGAACACTTGAGAGAATCCATCAATCAGGGGACATTGATGTATTCCCAAAGAATTGTCGATGGCGAAAGGACCTGCCACTGATGACTATAAGTCTCAAGGCACTCAAAAACGACTCTAGATTCCAATCCTAGAATAAATGATCTGAGGTCGATGGGACGAAATCCGCTGGAAGGAGGGCGTTAAGGAATCCCCCATCATGAAACGCAAGGTACTCAAAAAATATGTATGATGTGGAAGGACTCGATCATAAGGTGCACGAACCAGTAACTGTATCGAAAATGGCTGACATGCAAATTCAAGATAATTGAGGAATGACCGACTCAGGTTTCAACTTCCTTCGAACAAGAGCATAACGGTGAATGGTGACTGAATGTAGGCAGCATAGACTTGATATACAAAACTAGGACATCTCTATGACACAGGAGGCATCGACAGAGGCTGCATGGGGACTAGAAGCTTAACCAATCGGTGGAGATAAACTCAGATAAATGAGTACAGCTCCTAAAGTCAAACTATAAAACCAACCAATGGATGTGATATACAATGCTCTATTTGAAGACGACACAACTCGACAGCTACCAAAGATAACATCTTTCCTTGTCCGGATTTTTTGGTTTTTTTAATTTTTTTGGACTTTTTCAAATATTTAAAAAGCTTGAAAAATAATAAAATTGCTTTATAGTTACAGACTAGGAGGAGACAAGTGTCATATAGGAAAACAAACTAGTTCCAAGCAGTGGAACATACCTATGCTCAATGCAAGGATACATCTGTAGGATAGAGACAGTCGGGGGAAAGTCCCCTCCCGGTAAAATAGGGAATCAAGCTGCAAAGGATATAAAATATGGATCTGCATGGCTAGACATGAGACAAGCTCAGGCTATATGGCTGAAAATTCAAAGTCAGGGAAGCCAACATAAGGCTCAAGAAGGAAGGAAAAGCTCATGATAATGCAATTACAACTTGACATAAGGGAGTCCTAAGGGAAATAGGCCAGAAAAATATCAAGAGGAGTATGCGGCGCTTGCAAAATTCCATGGCAATACTATACAATGGACTCCCACACCCTAAGGGACAAAATGTCATCATGGGATAACTAGGGTACCCATGTAAGGTCAAGCTCTACCATTCACATCATGCCACTTCTAAAATAGCAAGAAGGTTCCGTGACACTAAGGCTATAATGAAATGGTCATAAGGTCATGCAAAATGCAATCGGAGGTGCTCCTAACCTATATGCCAGTTTAAACATCATAACTGTAATGGGCACGAATGGGTCAAAGAAACGATCGAAACGTCGCTCAAAATTGTTTTAGACATCATAAATTAGTCCAAAAACGGTCCAAAAGGATTAGAAACAGTCCAAACTATAAAAAAGGGGGTAAACATTTTCAAAAATTTGAAAAATTTCTATAAATAGTAAAAAAATTCAAAACATTATATAACATTTTAAATTTTTACCCAATTGAGCTCAGAACTTCAACAACGAATTCCAAGAGATTTAGCCATCGGAATCCACTACTGTTTTTTCCAGGTACTTACCCATGCCCTGCTCTTTCATTTTGATGCAAATTTTATCAATTTCCATGGTGTATTTAGGATTCTAGGCCCACCTTAAATGTGCGCCTTAGCCCACGCAAAAATCAAGGGTTTTTCCACGTATAGGGCTGGATATACACAGAAAATGCCCTCAAAGTCATGTACATACGTGACTGTTTAGCAAACAGTTGCGTATGCGGCCACACTCAATGATTTTTAAGTATTCTAATGGATCAAACTCAAATTTTATGTGCAGGATGGTTCTAGAATGGAGAGAACGTGAGCACGGTGATGTAGAAGGGGCAGTAAGGGCAGATCTAATGGCTCAACAAGCTTTGCGGTCATGCGGGCTCTACAATTTTTGGTGTCTTGGTGGTATATGGGCCAAACCAAGAATGATGTAGATGCTAGTAGACTACTAGGATCTAGACTTAGAGTCATTCTAGATAGACAGGATGTCCCTCACCATAGAAGTGGAGGACATATACTTTATTACTGGACTTTCTTGATGGGGGGAAGTGGTGAACCTACGCTCTTGCAGGCCCAAAGGTGGCCTGAATATAGATGAGTACATAGCAGTGTACTGTTATCCGAACACGGAGAAGGTGGGGATTTAGATCCCAACTAACTTCATATAGGTGGTAGGCCTGAAGGCCATTCTACTAACACTGGGCAGGATAGCGGGGCTAGCCTCACTCCACCAGGCCTCGCGGTCATTGATGTTCTATGTCATGGAGTGCATGAGGCCCACAGTTTATGACTAGAGTACGACATTGTTGAGCAACATGAAACAACAACTCAACGACTGCAAGATGGGCAGGGTGTGAAAGTTTGGTTTCAACAGCATACTGAGCACGTTCTTCTTCGAGCGTGTTCCAGGATTGAGCCGTAGAGTTGACGTTCCTCTACACGGGGTTCGAGATACGGCCCAACGATGTTGGTAGATGCGATGAGCAGACTGGGTGGAGGTAGGGTGTCCAACCCCTATCCAGCTGATTTATTTCAATGGTGGCGACGACAGATAATTGCCATTGATGATTACCCCTATGTGGGGATAGAATTTTGGGGAGACCCCGACATGCCGCTACCACCAGGATTGGCATACGGTGACATTGGTAATAAATCTCGACCCTCTTTTTAAAAATTTTGAGTTATTTAATTTTTTTGTGTTTTCTGATTATATGGAATCAAAATACATGTTTTTGGGTGACAATACATAGTGACATCTACCATATGCATGCAGATGTAGGACCATGGAAAACTGAAGGCTTCCCTCGTCATAGACAGAGGGGAAGAGGAGACGACATCATGCATGTGGATGCGGAGCGGATGCTCCAAAGCATTCATACCAACTTCGTGAGATTGACACACAGGGTACCCATGGTGTAAGTCGAGGACTTGCCTGAGGCCATGTAGTGCCAGGTGGTGGGTGTACCATGAGCATGGGTGCGGTTATTTCGATGGCTAGCTAGAGCCGTGGTGACATTCCATGATCACAACTCCCCTCCTCCTCCACAGGCTTAGATACCTGGGAATGATACATTTTGTACTACCATGTATTTATAGTTTGGTGGCTCGAGAGCCTCATTTTTGTATTATGACACTATGTATTACCACATTTTGGGTGTTTATAAAACTTTTATGATGATCGATTTATTTATTTACATGTGTAAAAATTTATGTTTGTGATGAGCTTATTGTGTATAAAACAAATGCCAATCTAACACGTAGTTAGCATATGAGTCAGCAACTTGATTATTAATTCTTGGAACATGTATGTATGTTATATTGTCAAATTGTCATTCTAACAATCTCACACGTAAGAATCTTCTTAATAAAGTCGGATCTCTAACATGGTACAAACCATTCAGCTGTGACACTACTAACTCTGAATCAAGTCGTACCTCAAGAGAGAGAACACCATGTGAAATGGCATCCTGCAGAAGCTCAATAACGGCACTATACTCAGAAACATTGTTTGAAGAGGGTCATAAACATACACCTCCTAAAGACAATACCTGACCCATAGGAGTATAAATCACCCAAGCAGCAGAGGCTGAGTGTTGAGTGTGACGGCTTGCATCATCCATGAATCCTATGAAGGTGGAAGATTCCATTGAAATCTACCAAAATAAATGGAAACTAATGACAAACTCGATCACCATAAGAAAAAGACCTACCAATGCAAAACTGTACAATAATATGCAATAACTAGCCTTGGCTGAAAATCATGCATAGTAATTTTTGAGATAGGGCCCATTTCTAGGCTCTACCAAGGTCGTTCCCTCATAATCCACTAACTCATAAGCACCCTTATCTAACACACATTTAATGACGTAAGGACCAAACCACATGCGGTTAAACTTTCCTACCCCCAAGGGTTATTTCGGTTGATCCCACAAAAGGACCAAGTCTCCCTCACTAAACCTCCTTGGACGGACAAAATTATCATACTGCACCTTAATGCGACGCTTATTCACTTTTAGAGCCTGTTGGGGCCCCAAAATTCACAGGCAACAATAGTAAGGGATTCTCCCCAATCAACGTTCCCAACTAGCCCGTTGACTGTTTGGTATAGGGAATTCGTCCAGCATACGGTCCGGCTACCGTAGGTCAAGTAACAAAACAAAGGCTTTACCGGTTGTGGCCCGGTCCACCGGATTTTTGTATTTTGACTTAGATTATGAAATGCAAGTGCCTAATTAACATGCAGGGTGATAATATGCAAGGAGCAGTCACAATGTGATGTGCAGGTTCTTACCTTGCGTCTTAGACTCACTAGCATTTGAACCACATATAACAATAAAATAAACTAACTACCTAAACTATCCCTAGGGAGCATAAATATCATTTGTTGGTGAGTAATACATTTTGCACATGCATTATGAAAAGTTACAGATAGCTGATACTTCTTTCAAAACACATGAACAATTACAGATATTTAAACAACCAGATAGCCAATCGTTTTATGAACAACACTTATTACTCACAGTGGAAAACATCACAAAATATACTGAAGAACATTCAACAAGAACATAGGTTCAAGAAATCAAACACTCTCACAGTTAATGAAACACAGCTGAAAACGAAATAGTTCCCCTTCAACATTGTTCATTTAATCACGTTGATACATTCCACATTTTGCTTTCTCCAGCAGGCAAAAAATTGCAGTTTCTGATTGTAAAATGAAATAGTTCCTCTTACAAGCCAAAAATGGTCTACAAATTTTCGCGGAAAAAAGCCCTTTCTAAGTCCTTCTTTCAAATATTTAAACTACCACTACAAACCGCTTGGGCTGCTTCCCAAACGTCTGATTCTTCAGTTCCTCAACGCTTCATATTCCCCTATGTTGTCTGTTATGCATCCATGAGCTATTTTGTAACTGATAGCTCTTTTGGGCCGTTGATTTCGTCGCCTTCTGACCACGGTTCGACCTGAGATACAATGCCCAGCAACACCTTCGTATCTTGGTAGTCTGACCAATCCCCTGAGTCCACCTGCAAATACACCAAAATGCATCATTCATAGGATTGGCGTTTTAAACGTTAAAATTGAACAGCTAATCCACAAGAAATAACGACCCGATGCACCACCGTCATTCTACAAGTGCCGACCATACTACCTTGTCCTCCTACAGTCTTGTGATAGCAATACAAACGGCGGAAGAAGGGAGGAAACCAACATCGGAAGCCAAACGGCTTTTTCCGGCCGCAACGGTGGAAAATTAAAGGCTCCAGGCATGCGACGGGAGGGAGGGAAACTTTAAAAATCCGAAGTCGGAGAAGTTTGGACATCGGAAGCCAAATGGATTTCCTAGCTGCAATGACGGAAGAGGAAAACTACGGGCAAGCGGCGGTGGGAGGAAACTTAGTCGGACGTCGGACGTACTTCCACTTCAGAGGCCAAATCACTTTGGGAGCCGCAACGACGGAAAAGAAAGGTTAGAGACAAGCAATGTGGGCGGAACAAACTTAATCGGGGATTGGAAGACTTTACATCGGAAGTCAAAAGACTTTCCCATCCGCAACGGCGGAAAGGAAAACAAGAAACAACACGCATCGACAATCGGAACAATTCGGACTTCGGGTGCTAAACTGCTTCGGGAGCTGCAACGACGGAAGGGAAAAGGAAAAAAGCAGTCGATTTATCATAGTGTGATGCCCAATTTAACAGAAAACTTAGGTGTTTGAAATATTTTAAAAGAAAAACAGCAGAGGTTAAAAACCAATCCTACTTCCAAAACCATGGACTCGCAGAATAAAAGATCCGACATCATCAGCTAGTGAGCCGAACACCCATCTGCGATCAATCACACAACCCAAATACATGCAATCCTTGAAAACAGCTGAAAATCAGTCTGCAAAATCATTCAAAATTAAAACCGGCCAAAACTTCAAAGGACCCAACGATTAAAACAATGCAAAATCATGAGGAGGGGCTCGAAATTTAAGAAATTTGGGGAAAAACAGTTGCAGCTGCAACAATTGGTGATAACCTGGAGAACCTAGATCTTTGGGCGATTAATATTTGAGTAACAGACTGTTTAACAACAAATGCATCTCATTGAATTCTTTGAGCTACCTGGATTTCTCGAATGCCAAAAGTGTGTGCCTTTAACCATTGATAATAGTCCAATAAGGGAGAGTGGAAACCAAGATTTTCAAGTCCAGATAACTCTGTTGAGGCCGAAAGATGAGTTTCATTATTATTCTTGTCTTTAGGTAACTGACAACTTGGACACCACAAGATTGTAGCGGATGGTAAACAGAGATATTCATTTGTTCCACATTCCCATGCCATTTTAGCACTTTTGTGCTTTTGGGACCTTTGTCTTTTTTCATATGAGTCCTCCTGTATGCCTTTCTTACTGAATTTTAATTCAGGATCCTCTATCCCATAGTGTCCTTTTGTGTGAGTGGTGTACTTCACGTTCAGCTCATGGACGGAGGGGATCTGTCGGCCATTTAGTACTTATGATTCAGCATTTGCTTTGATGTATGATGCTTTCATAGGAGTTTTCTTTTGATCCTTATTTGCCTTTTGGCATTCATTTATTGGCATGGGATCATTTATATTTAATATACTGTTCACCTTTCTCCTTTCCATGGGTCCTCTGTTGTCGCTCCTTAGAACATTTTAAGTGTGATGTGGATGGAGCCTCAACATAGTATTCTAAACTCTTCGAATCCGGTTTATTTCACCAGGGGTTAAGCAAGACTTCAATGCATACAGAATTATTCGAGAAAACAACTAAACTGGAAGAATTTCTTTTATACAAACACACAGTCTGAGACCCAAAATTGTTTATCATTCCCAAACATTTTAATGTTCTCCATGCAACCGCGGGTTCATTCCCTTTATTAGAATCAAGAAAACAAACTAAAACAAACTATAAAACATGACTCAAAAGACATCCAAACAGATTATTTATATACAAGACAGGAGAAATCAAAGAAAATCAGGAAAAATAAGGCTTGAGAACCAAACCATTTACTGGTAAGTTCTCTTCCCACCCCTGAAGATCCTACAACTTGTAAGTAGAAGGACCAAGCTTTGCTGCAATTTGAAAAGGGCCTACCCACAATTGCTGGAATTTAGTATGCTTTCCTTTCTCATCATGGGGGTGATCCCATTTGAGGACTAAGTCTCCTACTTCAAAGTCTTTTGTTCCAGCTTTATGTTTGTCGAACCAACTCTTAACTAGCTCTTGTTGTTGCTTAAAGCGTTCTCGGGCTTTAGATCTAGCCTCTTCTGCTTCCAGGAGATTATATATTCTTATTTGCAACACTTCATCCTCCGACCCACTAGACTCTTGGGCTAAAATAGAAGACGACATCATGATGTTGGGTGGGAGAATGGCTTCTTTACCATACACCAGGGTATCAGGTGACACTCCTATCGCAGACTTAGGGGTGACTCTATCAGCCCATAGGGCGTTTGGTAGCGCAGAGTGCCAGCTCCTCTGGTTTTCTATCACAGTCTTCTTTAGGATTCTAATCATATTTTTATTAGAGGATTCAGCCAGGCCATTTCCTTGTGGATAGTAGTTAGTAGAATAATGCAATTTTATCCCTTTATCATGAGAAAATGCAGTCAATTTAATTGATGAAAAGTACTTAGCATTATCAAAAACTAATGAAAATGGAACTCCAAACCTGGTCATGATGTGGTCTTGTAGGAAGCTGATGAATTCGTCTTCATTTATCTTGTGCAGCGGGATAGCTTCGACCCAGTGGGTAAAATAATCAGTGACGGTCAGAATGTACTTGTGCTGCAGAGAGGAATTCAGCTTTATTTCTCCAATTATATCCAACCCCCATTGTTCGAATGGTTTCGTGATCATCACAGGCTTTAGGGGTGCTGCTGCTTTAGGTTGTCTCCCACCACACCTTTGGAAAATATCACATTTCCTGACATGCGCACGTGCATCTTTGAAAAGTGTAGGCCAATAGTAACCGGCCCTGAGGATCTTGTGGGCTGTAGTGTCTCCTGAATAATGTCCCCCAGTAGGACCGTCATGCAACTCTGTCATTGCTTTCTTCGCATCTTCCTTTTCTAGGCATCTAAGAAGAACCCCGTCATAATTTTTTCTAAATAATATTCCCTCCACAATTTGATAAGATGCTGATTTAAGACGTCACGCTCTTCTTTGCTTGGAATTCCAATGTTCAGGTAACAACCCTGCCTGCAGGTAATGTACGAGGTCTCTATACCAAGAATCGGGAGCTGTAAACAAAGGACATACACCCATTACATGTAATTCGGCCTCATCCTCCCAGGCTTGTTCTTTATTGTTTCCACTTCTAGTCATCAATTTGCACAACCCTTGACCTTTAACTATAGAGGCTGGCTTGAATTCAAGGTCATATTATTGAAGAGTTGTTACCCAGTTGCCCCTTCTTTCTCCTAACTCTTTCTGTATGAGAAGGGATCTTACAGCTGGGTAGGGGACTATTACCTTGGTTCGATTCTTTAATATGTAAGGCCTGAATTGCTTTACTACCTTAAACACTGCATAAGCTTGCTTATCAATGGCTGGGTAGTTCAATTCAGCCCCTTGTAGACCAGTACTCATAAAGGAGATTGGGAATTCATCCCCCCCTTCTTCCTTTTGGGTGAGCACGGCTGCTAGTCAGTCCTCGGATGCAAATGTATATAGAATAAAGTCCTTATCAAAGTCTGGGATTTTCAAGGAGGGTGCGTGTGCAACAACAGTTTTAATTTTGTTGAAAGCGTTTTTCTCAATTTCAGTCCACTTGAATTGTGCATTCTGCTTGACCATCTGCTGCAGCGGTTTAATAGTCTGAGAGAAATCCGGGACAAACCTTCATACGAAATTTATGGTTCCCATGAATGATTGCATCCCCTTTTTATTATGGGGTAAGGGGATTTGCTCAATAGCCTTAATTATTTTTGGATCAATGGAGATCCCTTGCTTTGACACTATGTGACCAAGCAACTTGCCTTCTGTGACAACGAACACACATTTCTTAGGATTGAGTGAGATGCCATACTTTCGACAGCGTTCAAAAATATGCCTTAAGTGAAATGCGTGCTCTCCTCTTTTTTTCGAGAATATCGTAATATCGTCAAGGTACACTACAACGCTGTGGTCGATCAATCCATGGAAAGCTATGTCCATAGCTCTCTGAAATGTTGCTCCTGCATTTATAAGCCCAAAAGGCATCCTTCTGTAGGAAAAGGTTCCCCATTTGGTCCTGAACGTTGTCTTCAACCTGTCCTCCTCGGCTACTAATACTTGATTGTAGCCAGAGAAACAGTCCAATAACGAAAACAGTTCAGAACCTGAGACCATTTGGAGCAATTGCTCCATGGGTGGCACCGGGTAATTATCTTTATCAGAAGCTCGGTTCAGATTTCTGAAATCAACGCATAATCTGATCTCTCCATATTTTTTTTCTAACTGGTACCAGATTTGATACCCACTCAGAGTGTTTGACTTTAAAAATGATTCTAGCATCCAATAATTTCTTCACTTCACTCTGAATCAGTGGTTCCAGCTTTGGGTGCATTTTTCTCAAAGGCTGCTAATAAGGATTGACGCCGTCTCTAATGGGGATGACATGCTTTATGATGTTGGTGTCATATGTTTTCAAATCTTCGTACGTCCATGAGAAAACATCTTTATATTGTTTAAATAGACTGATGAATTTGTCTCTTTCTGCTGGTGAACAACTCTTGCCGAGATTCACAAATTTTGGATTCATCTCAGTCCCTAAATTTATCAGCTCGAACTGTAGAGATGAGATGTGGGTCTTCACGTTGGCTGGTCTTCTGAACTTTTCATTTAAATCGAACATTTTTTCTAACGTTCTGACACCTTTAGGAATGAAATTGTCATATTTCATCTCGGCTTGATGCTCTTCATCGTCTATGATCGCTCCTTTAAACACCTCGTCATTTTTCAAACATTCTATGATTTGCTGATCATTGTCAAACACCCGCAAGTTGGTGATCATATCCGGTACTGAGGGCCTGAAAAGCAGTTCAACAGAACACCGATTATTAGTGGGTACGAGTCTAGCGGCGGATGTGGCCAACAGATCAGCAGCTGCGTTTTTATTTCTTGGAATTGAAATAATGTTGAATGCATTAAAGTATTTAAGTAAATCCCATACCTCATTCCGGTAAGCCTTTTAGTGAGAGGAAACACAATGTATCTGATTCCGGATTTGTTTCACAATAATTTCAGATTCTCCAAAAACTTTTAAATTACTTACCTTTAATTCAATTGCCTTCTTTAGTCCTTGTACCAGTGCTTCGTACTCAGCTGTATTATTAGTACACTCAAACTCTAATCTACACGAAAGGAAATGTTTATTATTCTGTGGGTCGATCAGGACACAACCAGCCCCTGACCTTTCTAATGTCTTAGAGCCATCAAAAAACAAAATCCAAAAATCACAAACTAATGAAGGTGAATCTACTCCTACTGCTAAGCTCACTATATTACAGTCAATCTCATCAGCCTGTGAGAATCGAAGGAGATCAGGCTGAGTTTTTGATGTGTTGCTGGTTTCTTTCACTTGATAATTCCCTGGTTCCAACTCAATAAAATAGTTTCCCAGTACAGAATCCACTGGTACATTCTTCTCCTCTAGCTGAATAACATTGTACTTCATGTGAGGCTCCCTTAAAATCTTAATCTGGTTTGGACTCCCTTTGTATGGCAACCAGATATGGGACCAGTCTGAGGCAAAATATCCATTTAATTTGGATGACCAATCTCTGCTCAGGACAAGCCCGTAAGCGTCTGGTATATCAGCCACCACGATGTTAATAACCTAACAAACTTTGTCGTTAGATGCCAGACGGACTAGGACATCTTCCAGCTCACCGATCACCTTTACATCCGTTCTATCGAATTGAACCACTCTCCACATGGATGGCTTAGGCTGCCCATTGATCTTTTAACATACTGATATGGGCATGACATTAACTGATGCCCCTGAGTCTACCAGACAATTGTGCATGTTATGATTGAAAATTTCAAAGGTGAGGAGGAACGGTGGATTTTTGCTTTTAGACTTACCCCCAACGCTGGTTTCTCTAATTTCTTCTTCTTCCTGAGGTCGATTATCCATAGGTAGCTTCTCATCTGATGCTTCAAGTGCTTTCAACAGTCTCTCTTTTTGCTGCGGCACTTTACACATTTCGAATAGTGGCACATTTGCTTTCACCTTTTTTAAATCCTCCACTATGTCATAATCCATCGGCTTCTCAATGGGATGGGGTTTATCAGCATTTTCTTCTCTTGGCTTGGTGCGCGCCTCATTCTGCCTAGGATCTTGGCTGGTAATGGCGAATTCTGGAATCTTATCAGCCAAGGATTTATTTTGAAATTTCTTCTTAACATTCCTCTGCAGCCTCTTAATCTTTGGGAGTATAAGACTATCTTCCTTGACCGTCCCTTGGCTCCTTGTGGCTACGTTGGTTTCCATAACGTTCTTGTACCCCTGAGTCTTTTCCTCTTCAGCATCAAATAACGAGACAGAATTCCATAAAGCCATGGTTTCTTCTTCCTGTTCTTTCGTAGAAGTAGAAGCATAATTTTCTTTTCTTTCTTCATCTTCTTCTTTTGTTAATCTAGAATCCAAACATCTGATTCATTAGCAACGTCATTGAATTTATCCATTGTGGACAATTATTTTTAGAGTGGGGTTGTTGGTGGAAAGTGCAAAAATTATCCATCCCTATCTCTGTTAAATTCATGGATGCCGTATTGTGCGGAGGAGGTTGAGACTGACTGTTGTCCTCTCTTTTCTTATAATATGGCTTATAAAACTTCGGTGCTTCCTTCTCTTTTTCCAAGTCTATGATTTTGTTGGAAAGCTTCTGCATCATTTTGGCCATATTTTCCAGATCTAGAGACTTTTCTTCCTTAGGTTTAGTAAACAATAAGGATTTTCTGCCTGCACCCTTTTCTCCTGACTGCTCTGGATAGTCTTCAATACTCTCTCTTTCAGCTTCCACTACTTCAGCCTCTTCATAGGTTTCTGTCAACGTAGGCTTGGCCCTGCCTTTGGAAAACATGGCCAGATCAGGGCCTAAAGCTGAAGTATAATATTCAATCAGAACTTTGTCTGAAGATCTATCCGTTTCAGAGAAATTCTTGAGATAGGCTGCAAACCTTTGTGTGAAACTATGCACCTTTTCTTTTCTTTCTTTCTTCAACACGCACAACCCTTTCCTGAGAGCCGCATGAGTTTTCTGAGTTACATACTTACTTTTGAAAATTCTTTCGAAGGTATCCCAATTAGGGATGGAGTTAGCAGGCAACCCAAAGTACCATGATGCTGCAGCTCCTTTAAGGGTATGCAGGAACAGTCTGCAGACTACATCTTCATGCTCCCCAGCCCTCAATCCTTCTATCGCCAAGTAAAAACTCTGCAGATGATCATCTACTAGTATCTTCTCATTGGGGTCGAATTTAGGCAGCAACTTTTCAAAGGATTGAGGCAAATCATGTAACAGAGGGGTCAGGTTTAATGGTGATCTGTCTCTCCAAGCAGGTGGCAGATTTGGCGGGTTAGGTGGTTGGTTTGTGTTTACGCCAGCCATGAGTCTGGGTGGAGAGTGAGGAGGTGAACCAACTGGAGTGTGAGCAGGAGAACTGTGAGGGGTTTCTGGGCCTTCTTGATTCAAAGGTAGCACAACTTCCTGTAAGGCTATTTCTACAAGCTCTTCCCAGTCTTCAACCAACACTGAGCCTTCCGCTTCAGGACGATCTTTCTTTTTATACTCTCTTCTGGGAAATTCAGGGATGATTGGCAATCCTCCAATCTTCTTTACATATGCCCTGGTGTGTCTTCTCAGATCATTAACAATTTTGTTTCCAACAGAGTATAGATGTTCTCTTTCTTCTGGAATTGGATTATGAAACCCACTGCTTTCAGAATCGTTACCGGTGGAATATTCTCAGGAAAACGGGTTTCCTCGGCCAGACTTACACTGGTGTCCCTCCTTCTAGCGCCAAAACTGTTGGGGACCCAAAATTCACAGGCAGCAACAGTAAGGGATTCTCCCCAATCAACGTTCCCAACTAGCCCGTTGACTATTTGGTATAGGGAATCCGTCCGGCTTATGGTTCGGCTACCGTAGGTCAAGTAACAAAACAAAGGCTTTACTTGTTGCAGCGCAGTCCACCGGGTTTTTGTATTTTGACTTATATTATGAAATGCAAGTGTCTAATTAACATGCAGGGTGATAAGATGCAAGGAGCAGTCACAATGTGATGCGCAGGTTCTTACCTTGCGTCTTAGACTCACTAGCATCTGAACCACATATAATAATAAAATAAACTAACTACCTAAACTATCCCTAGGGAGCAGAAATATCATTTGTTGGTGAGTAATACATTTTGCACATGCATTATGAAAAGTTATAGATAGCTGATACTTCTTTCAAAACACATGAACAATTACAGATATTTAAACAACCAAATAGCCAATCGTTTTATGAACAACACTTATTACTCACAGTGGAAAACATCACAAAATATACTGAAGAACATTCAACAAGAACATAGGTTCAGGAAATCAAACACTCTCACAGTTAATGAAACACAACTGAAAATGAAATAGTTCCCCTTCAACATTGTTCATTTAATCACGTTGATACATTCCACATTTCGCTTTCTCCAGCAGGCAAAAAATTGCAGTTTCTGATTGTAAAACGAAATAGTTCCTCTTACAAGACAAAAATGGTTTACAAATTTTCAAGGAAAAAATCCCTTTCTAAGTCCTTCTTTCAAATATTTAAACCACCACTACAAACCACTTGGGATACTTCCCAAACGTTTGATTCTTCAGTTCCTCAACGCTTCATATTCCCCTATGTTGTCTGTTATGCATCCATGAGCTATTTTGTAACTGATAGCTCTTTTGGGCCGTTGCTTTTGTCGCCTTCTGACCACGGTTCGACCTGAGCTACAATGCCCAGCAACACCTTCGTATCTTGGTAGTCTGACCAATCCCCTAAGTCCACCTACAAATACACGAAAATGCATCATTCATAGGATTGGCGTTTTAAATGTTAAAATTGAATAGCTAATCCACAAGAAAAAATGACCCAGTGCACCACCGTCATTCTACAAGTGCCGAACATACTACCTTGTCCTCCTACAGTCTTGTGATAGCAATACAAACAGCGGAAGAAGGGAGGAAACCAACATCGGAAGCCAAATGGATTTTTCCGGCCGCAACGGTGGAAAAGTAAAGGCTCCAGGCATGCGACGGGAGGGCGGGAAACTTTAAAAATTGGAAGTCGGAGAAGTTTGGACATCGGAAGACAAATGGCTTTCCTATCTGCAACGATGGAAGAGGAAAACTACGGGAAAGAGGCGGTGGGAGGAAACTTAGTCGGACGTCGGACGAACTTCCACTTCGGAGGCCAAATCACTTTAGGAGTTGCAACGGTGGAAACCGAAGGTTAGAGACAAGTGATGCGGGCGGAACAAACTTAATTGGGGATCAGAAGACTTTACATCAGAAGTCAAAAGACTTTCCCAGCCACAATGGTGGAAAGGAAAACAAGAAACAACACACATCGGCAGTCGGAACAATTCGGACTTCGGGTGCTAAACTGCTTCGTGAGCCGCAATGGCGGAAGGGAAAAGGACAAAAGCAGCCGATTTATCATAGTGTGACACCCAATTTAACAGAAAACTTAGGTGTTTGAAATCTTTTAAAAGAAAAACAGCAGAGGTTAAAAACCAATCCTACTTTCGAAACCGTGAACTCGCAGAATAAAAGATCCAACATCATCAGCTAGTGAGCCGAACACCCATCTGCGATCAATCACACAACCCAAATACATGCAATCCTTGAAAAAAACTGAAAATCAGTCTGCAAAATCATTCAAAATTAAAACCGGCCAAAACTTCAAAGGACCCAACGATTCAAACAATGCAAAATCATGAGGAGGGGCCCGAAATTTAAGAAATTTGGGGAAAAATAGTTGCAGCTGCAATAGAGCCACCAAGGCATCTCGATGCTGGTCATCAAGTTTCTCTAGGTGGACCAAACGCTCCTCCAATGGGGAAGTGTCTGGTAAGAGCTCTATGTCTAGCTTCAAAGAAGGAATCTCGCACTCAACCGACAATATCAACTCCACTCCATGTACAAGCTGATATGGAGAAAAACCCGTGGCGGTCTTAACAATGGTTCTATAAGCCCACAAAGCAGGATATAACATAATGTGCCAATTCATCTTGCTTTCTGTGATGGTTCATTGGAGAATGGATTTGAGTGATTTGTTCACTGCTTCTACCTGTCCATTCACTTGAGGGTAATAAGAGGAGGAATGCTCCTGCTTATATCCTAACTTCGATGACAACTCTTCCATCATACGGTTTTGAAAGTGTGAGCCATGGTCGGTGACAAGCTCCTTCGAAATACTGAATCGAGTAATAATCTGGTTGAATACGAAGTGTGCAGCTGTCTCACCGTCGGATTTAACTGTAGGCATAGCCTCAACCCATTTCGTGAAGTAGTCAACAACCACTATGATATGATGATGCCCCCCAGCCGAAGATGTGTTGAAATTCATGAAATCAAGCCCCCACTTAGTGAAGGGACCAATGGTGATAATGGGATGTAATAGGGAAGGTCATGAGCGCATATTCCATGCAAACACCTGGCAAGGGTGGCACTTCTTGAATGCATCTACACAATCTTTAAAGATTGACGGCCAGAAATAACCCACTCTTAAGATTTTTTGGGCTATAGAAAGCCCAGATAAATGACCACCACATGCTCTTCATGGTAATCATTCAGCATAAGCTCAGCCTCCTCATGGGTTAAAAAATGACATAAAATGGAATCTACCCCACAGCGGTATACTGTGTTATCCACTATGAGGTAATTCTTGGATACATGACATAATCGTCATCATTCATCCCATGAGAGGTGAGTGGGGACCTTCAATGCTTGTAAATATATAATAATATCCCCATACCATGGGTACAAAGTTTCGATTAAGAAGATGTGCTCATCGATAAACGTATCTTCACAAACCATCTCCTCGGCTTCGCTTGGGAAATCCGATATAAGCTTTGCAAAAATTAACGATTTCTTCGATTTTTCCGAAACAAAATTGAGGTCGAATTCTTGCAACATGACAATCCTTTTATTATATTTCCCTCGATCATCCTTTAAGTGAGGACGAATTGAAACGAATTGACATGGGCTACAACCAAGGTCTGGCGAAGGATAATATAATGTCTCAACCGTTGAACCGCATGTACGGTAGCTAAGGCAAGCTTCTCCACATGGGAATAATGGATCTCCGTATCAATAAGATTTCATCTCAGATAGTATATGACATGCTCTTGGATCTCCTCATCCTCTTGAATCAAAACCATACCAATCGTCTCCATGGATGCGGCCACATAAAGTAGAAAATCACGGCTATAGTATGGGGGACTAATCACCTGGGCCGATGCTAGGGCTCGCTTAAGCGCATCAAAGGACTCCTGGGCTCGCTCATCCCAACAAAAGGTGGTGTCCGTTTTCAAAAGACGCATAAAGCCTCTAGTCAAATTGGCAGATTTGACAACGAATCTCCGTAAGAAGTTTGCCATGCCTTGCAAACATTGAAAATGTCTAATGTTCTTCGGGGGAGACAACTGAAGTATTGCCTCTACCTTCAAAGGGTTGACTCTCATACCCTCATTGGAAACAATGAACCCTAATAAGCAACCAAACTTCACGCAAAAGATGCAATTGTGAGGATTTAACCTGACCAAATAATGGTGGCACCTTTCGAATACTAATCTCAAATGATAGGAATGACGCATTGTCATACGAGAATGAGCAGCAAGGTCATCCAAAAATACTTCGATAATAAATTTGAGATCATGGAAGATCAAGTTCATAGCCCACTGAAAAGTGGCTTCGACGTTCTTAAGGCCAAAACGAATCTTTCGATATGCAAAGGTTCCCCAAGGACAAATAAAGGCGGTCTTATGTTGGTCCTCGGGTTTAATTTGTATCTAATTGTATTCGGAAAAGCCATCCATAAAGGAAAAAACCTCACTACCCACACACTCATCCAAGATTTGATCAATAAATGGTGTGGGGAAATTGTCTTTAGGACAGGCACAATTCAAGTCATGGAAATCAGTGCATATACGGATCACTCCCTATTTATTATCTACTGGAATAGGATTTGAAACCCACTCCGTCAAGGGAATGAGATAGATAAAACTAACTTTCAATAGTTTTTCTATCTCTGCCTTATTCACGGGTGCTTTCCTAGGATTCATTGCACACAAGCGTTGTTGAACATGCTTAGCATTGGGATAAGTTTTAATCTCATGTTCAACAATGCGAGGGTTGAAACCTGGCATTTCATCATAAGACCAAGAAAAGATATCACAAAATTATTTAAACAGCTCGGTGTATTCTTGAATCTCAGCATGGGAACATTCTGCCCCAATATAGACATTCTCAATCCTGCCAGGATCGCGAGAGATATTGATAGGAATGGTAGGAGATATATTTTCCATGTTCCCATCAGCCATCGAACCAAGAGAGCTTAATGGAACCATGGCACTATCAATTCTCTCATGAAGAACCTCCTTAAATTCCTCACGCTCCAAGTGGTCAAGCTCAGGAAGAAAATAAGATCTATGATGCAATTCTTCCCAAGGTAGCTCAACCCCTGACATGGCCTCAATAATCGCTTCATCTGAAGGAAAAACACTATCAAGGCAGTCATGTGTGTGAGAAGACTGAACTGCCCATGTAGGCAGCACATATAGGTCCTCCTCCTCTATCTGCAAAGAGGAAGGACTAGGCTATGCAACACATCCAATATTAGCTTAATAAGCTATCATAGTTGCAGGCAACGGCACGTCCGTCACGATGGGCTCACTCAAAGTATTCGGTGTGGGAAGAATCCAAGGATCTTCCATATGACTCATGCGAAAAGACACCGATATCATAGATGTCGAAGCCTCACCGGAACTAGACCCTATCATAAGGACAAGTGCAGGACAACTAAAGCTTCCCATAAGGGATGGATACATGCCTACACCCACACTCCTAGTTTCCGGCTGAGAGTGCTCAACAATTGGGATCGAAGCTCCCGAAGATGCGGTAACTGACGGATTCTTGAATGACGTTTGATCAATCGTAACTATCTTCCCATTAAATGGAAATCATATAACACGAAATAGAGAAGAAGCTACAGCTTGCATACTGTACATCCAATTCCTACCCAGTAAGAGATTATAGTCAAGGGGTGCATCAACCACCTCAACCTCTATCGCAATGATCTTTCCTCCCAAATGGACCTTAAGGGAAGGAAGGATCCCATGCAGCCTAAATTGACTCCCATCAAAAGCAGTCAACATAGTACCAGATTTAGACAACTCAGGGAACCTAAACCCTTCCAACATGATAAAGACATCACAGAAGTAGCAGTGCCTTCGTCAATCACAGTGCGCTTGATGGTCATGTTAAGACATTCTATATGAATCAAAAGAGACACATAGTAAGGCAAGTGAGGCTGCAATCTTGCAGTTTCAAATTTAATCACGGAGGAATATTTATCATCATTCACACCAAGGGTAGAAAGCAAAGCCTTCCTTTGCGAAGGACAACTCTGAAGTACTTCGAGTGTAGATATCGCACAAGGAGTGTGGCCTAAATCCTCGACAACATAATAGTTCTGGGAGGCTTGGGCACTGGGATTGTGCCCCAAACGCTTAAGGACTCCCTTAGGAATGTGAGGTGTAGCTTCAGGTTTATCCACATGTTTTTCAATACGCAAAGGATTCCCTGGTGGATCAGGTTCCTTTCTTGGGTTGGGTTGTTATGAACCATAGTCCTTTGCATGGGTCACAACCTTTGTAGCACACACCATGTTGATGCAACCATGACCACTAGCCTCCAGTAGATCTTGATCACCACCAGATTGATCATGGGTCCTTGAGTTCATGTTTTGATTATGAGGTAAAGGGTTGGTCAGCACAGCTAGGCCATGCGCTAAGAATCTCGAGTCTTCATCGATATGAGGGAACAAGTAAGTGAGGTGATCCTCCTTACATAATTTGCAAGGAAATTTAACCTTACGTTTAGATTGCTTGTCCCCCCCAGCATTACGGGTGTTCTTCTCATTAGTATTAGGATTTTCATTCCTATTCCCACCCTTACGATTGTTCTCACCCTTCTTTCTATTCCTTCCGGGTTGCTAGTTACCCTTCTGGTCTGATCATTGCACCTAAAGCACACTCGCTGTTTGGGTGGGTTTAGATGAAGACGTGGCTTGTCCCAAAGTGGATTGGTTGGTTGACAATTCACTGACCTATTTCACAACCGAATCCACAGGTTTAGCACTCACACAACCAACAATGCCATCGGCATGTGGTCCAGGTTTAACATTGTGGTTGAAACTAGAATGCGGAGCATTGGGAATGATCTCATATAACAAATCGGATTGAGCATAAATCAAATCCAGTTCCTGCGCCATAAAAATGGCTTGTTCCTCATTTTGCACTCCAAATGTAGAAACATCCTTCGCTATATAAGGAAATAACGACTTAAGGAACCATTCGAGGAGGAATTTCGGCGGTATAAAGGCTTTAATCAACCTCTTACATCTACGCCACTCTTGGATATGGTATGAGATATGCGTGGCTTTATCCTACCAAAATGTTGACAAGAGTTCCTTACCAATGTCATAACACACTAGTAGTTGGAAGTGGTTAAGAAAAGTCATTGCTAGGTCATCGAAAAAAGCGAATGCCCCCCTAGGTAACTCTATATACCATTTCGCGGCAAGCCCTATAAGGGTGCGTTGAAACAGCCTTAAACAGATCAAATCTTTGTGTAAGGAATTTGAAGAGCACCATGGGTGAAACGTTGTAACATGTTCGCTCGGATCCTCTCCAGGTTTGCCCTCGAATTTGGGTATGTCTGAGGGAAGCTTAGTAGGGATATTCGTCCAAGCCGAGTCATGATATATAGGATTGTTCGTCAATCTTGACAAGTCAAGAATATTTAGCGTTGTGAGGAAAGGGAGCCTAGGATGAGCAGGTGGATGCGTCGCTCCCTGATAGTGTGGGTTCACATAGGTCTGATTAGCATAACCACCATGGCCTTGGCCATAGTTCCCTCCTCCCGTTTGACCCATGTAGGGTGGCATGGAAACACCATAATGTGGTGTACCTTGACTATTTGGGGCTACAAAGCCATAATTAGGAGAGTAAGAGGGTTGTTGATACCCATACCCATGGGGTGAATAACCGTGTCCATATTGCGTCCCATAATAAGGTCCATAAGACATCCCATGAGATGTCCCATGAGACACTCTGTAAGTAGGAATGTAGGTTCTGGAAGTCATGACATGACCTCCAGAAGTAGGAATACGACTCCCAGAAACAACAAGAGGTACTTGAACTTGAGACACAACTATGCGAGTAGCAGCAGTACGGACATGACTCGTAGTGAAATTCCAACCTAAAGGACCATGTGAATGAGGTGGAGGAATGAAATTTGAAGAAAAAGGAACTGAGGATGAAGGGATCTATGAAATAATATACATGGTGTTCCCTATAGTCACTCATCTTGGCTATAATATCCTAATAGGATCACTAACCCTAGTTCTAGGAGGAATATGTGATGTAGCTTCCACCGCCGGGATGGAAGGTGCAATATGACTCGTGGTCCCAAACCTCTCCACATGGTAAGGAATGGGAGTGCCCCTAAGCGTAGTGTTAGGTTCAAACTTTGACTCGACATGAAATGTCAAATCATGTGTGGGAATACCAGACATACCATAACTACCATAACTGGTGCTCGTGGGTTCATACTAAGTCTCATCGTCTGGAATTCCATACCAGCGATGCGTGAATGGGGGATCATAGCTAGAGTAAGTAGGTCTATCATGAAAAGTACCTATCTTATAAATTACAGGACCTAACTTAGAAATTACAAGCATATTAGGTGAAGGATCATAGGTAGGAGTAAACTCCCCATCATCCACTCGAAGTGGAGAAGAAATCTGAAGAATACCATATTCAGGATCTCCCATCATGTGTGAATCAATGTGTGAAGTAGTCCGCCCAGACCCTCTGTTTCTCTCTCCCAAAGGAGGAGGAGAGGTAGAAGGCGAAAGTCTTGGTAAACGATGAGAATGGTGAGTAGCCGCACTCGAATCCACAATGACTCAAAAATATAAAAGACTCTCTAATTACGCAAACCTTAAGCAAGCTAACATGCACAGAGCATACACCAATAAAATATAAATCCAAACACAAGCAATCAAGGGCATGATAAGTGAGCTCTCGAATGAAGCAGGTATGTCTCGCCTAGGAGAGGCTTGAGACTCCCATACACAACAAGCGGAGGTATGTAACCAATTATTGTGGCCCTTAGCTTCAACGTGTAAAGCGACTATGCTGTCTGACCCCAACCTAGCCGGGACACCCGCAGAATAACCCTTGCAAAGTACCCCCTCGGTATCCTAGGTAAGGCAACTAAGGTCACCTCAATATAATCAATGCTCAAGAGGATAGTCGCAGGCGGGATTGGCCATATGGGCAGGGGAGCAAAGCCTGAAACTCTCGAAAGAGCCCCCAGATACGAATACAATCCTAGAAATATCTCCAGTGCTACTCAGTTATGACTAGGGGTCATCCCAATCAATAACCGCTCACACTTCCTCGTGCTTAACTCCCTTTTGAGAGGAGGATCCTGAGAAACACCAGTTATACCAAGGAATTTCACACTCTCACCTGGACAGACACATACATGTTGTTGTTTAGTGGTCTTGGAGAATTTAATCACAATGAACTATTCCAAGACCCTAAAACCTAATCTTGTTGGTGAACCCTATCAAATAAAATAGTGTAGTTCATTTTAATTAAGCGTTGATTTTAATTAGATTTATTACTCAAAAAAGGTAGATGGCCGTGCAACCAATGGTGTTATGACGCAACATGAAGCAAAATGCACACCTAACAATCAATGCAAATGCATTGTGTCCATGAAAAATAGGGTATGCTACTACGTGAAATGCAAAGTTTTTCTTCAAATGATAAGTGCAATCATTCCTATATGAAATCTTGACTAATACTTCAAAGCAAAACCTAGTGCAAGTACTATGCAAAATGCAAGATGCAATGCATAATGATAATCAAATATTTTCGGATTTTTTGAAATAAAAAATGAGATACTAAAGCAAAATAATGATTCTACAACCCCCAAACTCTGCAAGCGTGATCATGCAGCACTCAAGCAAAGTACTAAGGTAAAAGAAATCTAATGCACTAATCCCAAAACAAAAAATTGAAAATGTAATGACAAGAACATTCTTAAAAAAAAGAAATTTACCCTAAAAAAAACGTCTCTGGTCAGAAACAGAAGTGTATACAGACTCCAGTAGTGTCAGCAATTATCAAAATTCACCCAGCAACAATTAATCTTCATCTGTAAGGAAAAACTAAGGGCATACGCGACTGTTCACAGTAAAACCACATATGTACGCAGATATATCAATGAAAACCGTGTATATACGCGACTGTGAGTTAAAAAATCGCGTACAAGAGGAAAAGTGCATAAAAACAAAGGCAAACAGACAAGCTGAGATAAACTTCACACCAATCAGACACTACCAGGCATACATGCCCCCAGACCCGACACAGAAATAGAGAAAATAAGAGCAATTCAAAGTTTCCAATTCTGTTATGGAGAGAAATTCCTATGGCTTGGGGTACCACAATAGACAGCTTGACTCCAGAAATCAATCCTTTCCATTATGCAAGAGAAATCAAATATCTAACACTAAAGGATCAAAACTCGTACCTTATTCTGGACGGTTGAAGTAGATCCTTGTCGAGCTTTCCAACTTCAGCTTGAATTGATGAATCACTTCCTCAACAATAAGTAAACAAGACAAGAATACTATATATATTGGTGTTAGATCTACTCTAGTATATATAATCAACAACGTATAAGCATTTGAAATCATCCATGGATAAAATATTCATTCAAACATACATTATTGGACAGGAAAAGACATTTCTATTAATATAAAATCACAGATTACAATGAATACAACCTCTGTCGGTACGTCTGCAAATCAAAGAAACTGAATCCCCCACTTGGGCCTCCACCACCTCAATCCTCCATCTCTTGATAGCAAGCTCACAAGCAAAGGGAAAGCTTGGGAAGAACACCAAAGTGCTCCAAGGGACAAAGGGATGTAGAATCAAGCACAAGTTCAGACAACAATGGACTATAGTTTCTTTGCTCTCAATTCTCTTATGCCTTCATTCTATCCAAAGGGTTCCTTATATAGCTTTTCAATGGGGTAATGAAAGGTCGAATCTGAGCGATTTCTAGGCATATGGAAGGCTAGGAGACAAGTGGGTCCGATCCATGTCAAGGAAAACTCCAAAATGATTTGGATTTTGTACACATCCTGATGTACGCGGTTTTAGAGATCAAACCCGAGTATATACGCAAGAAAGGGTTTAAAAGTCACGTATAGCAATTTAAACATGTTTTTAGGGATGGTATAGGAAACATCAAAGGACAAAATATGGTCCAAGGGGTCTAAGGAGTCTGCAGAGGGACAGGGGAAGGCCATATAAGTGTGATTCACCTGGTGTGGTAAAATCCGCTATAACACACTTCACAGCAATTCAATAGCCATATAAATATTCAACACTTCCCTCCAAATTTATAAGGGCTGAGAAATTGTGCTTTTATAAAACCAGTATGACCAAGCATTCAGGTACTATGGTTCACAAAGACAAGATGGGAACTTGCGAAATAGGCTAAAGGCTACATTAGTTGACGATCGAGATGAAGATATAGTCTTGATTGGCGAATGTAAGATATTTCCCAGTGTAAAGGTGCAAATATGAAGAAAATCTTTGCAGAATGACTGGAGAGGTTATAACTATAAATTTCAGCAAGAAAGCCTAAGTACATGTGGTTAAATTTCCCAAACCGATCCATCATGTGCATTCTAGCGTTTTTCCTGATTTGTTTTTGCGATCATGGCCGATCTAATAGGTCATATTTTGTTAGGATTTATGTAACTAAATGTGGCTCTATTTCAAGGTCAGCCTTGAGATCCCATAACACTATAAATAAGAGGTGTAGAGCACCGAAAAAGGACTTTTTCCTGGTGAAATAATTCTAGACTATTGCTATAAAAGAGCTACTTCTTTTCTAATAAGAAGGATCATTTTGTTGGAACAAAGGCTTGCACAGATATTTAATCAGAATGTGTGGAATGTATACTGTAGAAATTTTTTTTCTTGCTTCTTTACATCATATAGTGAGATTGTTCTAACCTCCTGGAACTATTTCCTTGGTCATGAATGTTTGTTGTCTGTATAAATGTCTGTGTTGACAGGGTAATAAATGGTTTAACTATATTAGAGCTACCTCTGGTATTCTTTCTGCTATGAATGTGATTACTGTGTTGGTACAACTATTTGTTCAATATTTATGAGCGTTTACAATATATTAATCTGAAATCCAAATTTGCTCCCTGGTCAGGGATATAATAATTTAGTTTTAGATCTAGATTAGACCTGCATTTAGCTTAAGAACTTGCATATAATTCTTTAAACAAAAATATTATAAACAGTGGACTGGGCCGTAACCAGTAAAATATTAAAGAACTTAATCTATGGTAGCCGGAACTGTGAACCAGATGGATTCCCCACACCAAACAGTGTCTGATCTAATTGGGATCGTCCACCGGGGAGAATCCCTACTGTTTGGTACCTAATATTGTACTAGGAATCAACACAACGTTAATGTGTCACTATATCAATGTTTATGAATCGATATAGCAACGTTAGTTTGTCGCACAACATGACGGAGTTTCTATACAAGCGACATATCATCGTCGCTATAGCCACGAAATATTTCTTCCTAGGAAAGAAACGACCAAGTCTTATCCATCGCTATAACAACAATTTCGGGAAAATTTGTCATCGCTATAGTGATGATGTCTATGTATTTAAAAATAAAAATTATTGCAAAGAGAATGGTATTGCAAATCATCTTTCAATAATGTAAAAGAAAGGTAGTTGCTTGACATCTCCACTTATTTATTGTTTCTTTGTGTATTATGAAGAATATGTTACAAATCAAGAGGATGTTGCACTAAATAATATGTGATTTGAGACACACTTTCCATCATGTCAGCAAGCCATGCCACCATGCCCCAAACATGATGGTTTCTTAACAATTTTTAAGTGAGATCTCTATGTCAACCAACCATTCCAAGAGTCCACCAAACTGAAGAAAGGTTACATTAAGTTATAATCCATAATGAGAAACATGCATAACTAACTCCCACACCATGGGCCCACCATTATAATTTCCAATTGACCCAACACAATATAAAATTAAATTTTATATCCACAAAAAAAAAAACTTGGTGCATTTCCCACTTTCTTGGTATATACATGAGGGTCACAATTACATATAGAAAAAAGTTATGTCAAGAATAAAGGTATCATGACAATATGTAAAAACATTGTGTAAAAAGACTTAGTATTCATAGAGATATGTAAGTAAATATGTGACTACTAATAATATTGCAATTGTAATTCTAACAACAAACACTATCTATTGTAGTCAGAATATTTTACAAGGATTAAGAGTCAATGTAGTCCACTACTTTTATTTGATTGTTAAAAAAATAACACATGATGGAAATTATATATATTACCTTCTTTTCATATGTTATCCTAAACCAACATAATATTATCTTAGAATTTGCTAGGAATGTATTCTTCACAAAATAGTATGGGCCTTTGAGAATAATACTATTTTGAATTGACCTACTACTATGGTAAATTATTGGACAATAGTAAAAAGAAAACCCAAATTAACTACAGACTAATGATGATTACAAACACTTGTAAACCACCACAAGAAAGGATAGAAAAAATATGACCTTGTGATCCAACCTCCAATCTTCATGATTCCTCCAACATACTGTTGGCCCTGATGTATCTCTCAAAAGAGTCATCACTTTAAGCCATGGAATACATGACTTATGAGTGAAAACACGAAGTTGAGAAATAATTTTATGACAACGGAGCGAAAAAAAAAGAAGGTGTGCAGATGAACACACGAAAAAATTCAACCTCAAACTCTAGGCCGAGAGTTTGTGAGAGTTAAAATTATCGGCTAAGAGTTTAATAAAAATCTAGGCCGAGAGTTTCAACCAATCACCGCGTTGTATTTTAAAAAAAACTATCAGATGAGAGTTTGAAAACTATCGGATGAGAGCTTGAACTAAACTCCTAGCTGAGAGTTTGGAAGATATTTTTTCGGCCGAGAGTTCATGGTCAACAAAACCTGCGAAAATATTTGGCATCTTTCTGGAACGTGCAGCTTCAACAAGCCCAAACCCCTGCAAATTTTAAATATCATTTGTCAAACTTGGTAGCAATGGATTCATCTATAAATCTAGGTTCCAATGATATAATAATTGTTTCATTTCAATTTGAATTTCTATTTATTAATAAAAAATTTCTAAACCTTATCCCTTACGAATTTTATGACTCTAAAAATCACCCGAAATGAAAATTCAATATCATAACAAAGACGACACCAAAGAATTTGATATCTTCATAGAGATCATAATTGCATTGTCCTCTTCAAAAGGGTAATTTTAGTTTTTCCAATAAGACTCACACTAAAAAGAAAATTGAAGCTCACCAACATTTGTCGATAATGCACCATTTTCTGAACTTATTTTGTTTCGATAAATAATAAAAAATAGTTCTCAAGTCCGAAAAACCTCCAGATATATTCCATGCACAATTTCAATCTGTGTAGATTATGAGTAAAAATTCCCTTTCCCTAAAATGAATAACTATCTCTAAGAAAAACGTGGTGCACACAAGTCACTCATTATTCATACTTAAAATTTTAAAGCATATGTCGTTGGTGGACGTCAAATTTGCCCCACTATATGCCGATTATATTTTTTTTTAAATATGAGTACGCAGCTAATTCAATTCTCTAAAACTTGTGTGTTTAATTCAAGGTTAAATTCCTAAGGGAGATATCTGTTTGAAGGGGTTGAAGTTGAAAAACATAAAATTTTACAATTTGCTTTGTCAAAAAACAAGCAAAAGTGTTTCAAACACTTCATGTTTTCACCCTTATGTACAACTACTGAGCATCTCACACAGTTCCACAAGATAGATTTTGAATAACAACCTATCTATTTGTACATGTGAATATTTTGAATAGCAACTTCATCAAATGAGTCTAAAAGATAGAGGACCTGTAAAGAAAAACAATATGGCACAGTTGTCATGTTGTATGTATCACTACAATATAATAAAACTAAGTCATTTTTCTGGAAAATAAAAATCATACCTCAATATCATTCATGTCCAACATGTCCCAGAAACAATGAGATACAATAACCATTAAAGTATTGAAAAGAATAAGAGTAATAACAATACATATTTATATGAAATCTAAGTTGTTAATGAAAGACAACAATATATAAGATCTAAACCAATTATAAACTCAACATAAGATGTTAGGGAATACCTCCCTTATCCTCAGAAAAAATGCTTTTAAATAGAATTCAACCTCTTAGCGTTAGGTTTCTTGCATGAGACTCAACTAGACCAATATACTCGTGAAAGAAGAGAACCCAAAACTAGAAAATACCCTAAAATAGATCATCCAACCCTCGCAAATAAAAAACAGTAGAAACACAATAGTATGCCCAACTCACAATAAAAAACGACAACAAATTACTCCAAAAAAGTCATATAAGGTAGCGCTATGGTGGATGGCACCTAAGGAGGTCTCTTAAGGTCAATGCAAGGGTGTACAACCCCCCTAAGGGGTCACGCTAATCATCAACAAGTTGTACATCAACATTTAAGGGTTGTATAGCTAAACGTTACCATGCAAGGGTCAATCATGAGTCACCTCAAGGATAAACATCACATACAAGTAAACATGTAATTCAATGTAACATAACAAGGAAACATGACATCATACTAGCCTCATGCACATCAATTCAACATGAGGGTAGGTTACCCGACCTTCTCAACTATATGTGGTCATACAAGTCTCATGTGTCTAATTCAAAGAGTGGAAGCTCATTATAATCATCATCACTAGATAAAGAATCTCATGTGGTCATCTCATCTTTCTCAAGTTAACTCAGAAAGGGGCGGGAAACCCCTTGAGGATAACCATAGTCCTCAGAAGATGTCACACATATTAAAAAATAAGCTGTGCAACAAAGTGAACAAAAATTTCACATATAAATTGTAAAAAGCACAAATAAAGGTATATTAATTATTTTAATTAGCACAGTGCTATCAAACAAAGAGATTTAATAATCATTAACGTACTGCAAACAAAAACAATAATAACAGTAGCAATATATATCATATCTAAGTTGTTAATGAGAGACAACAATGTTGAAGTAAAAATAACATGAATATATCAGATCTAAACCAATTATAAATGATATGAGCATCTCATCTTCCTTAGGTTAACTCAGGAAGGGGTGGCCAACCCCTTGAGGATAACCATATTCCTCGAAATATGTCACACATATTCAGAAATATAAACAAAGCAATAACATTCACATTATAAACCTCAATTCTAAAATATGACCATGCATCGACTAAATCAATAAACTTGAAACAAAACTGTAAATAATTCATTTCTTTACCCAGTCAAATACAAATATTAAATGTATACAACTACATTTTTCTTTTGTTTTTATTCTTCTTCATAAATTCCAAGATGGGGACATCTAATTCATTGTCATTTCCCATTGTATTTGGTGTTCCCTCTCTTTCTATTAATTGTGTGGGAATTCTCTCTTGTACCATACTTCTGGTACGTAGAATAGTAGGGTGCGAAGGTCGCTGGAGAGGGGCATCATCTACAAAAACTAAGACAATTATATAGATATAAATGTGTGGTTATTATTGAGATATGTATTTCATTATTTCCAATATCATTACAATGATCATTACGTGTTGGCTGACTAGTTGAGGCAACTAGAGTCTTCATTGGTTCTGCCATTTGTTCCTCTTCCAGTTGAGCATGAGTAAGTACATGCTCTTCCATTCACAGAAGAAAATTTATTAGTACATGTCATCAATTATATATTTAAAATCATATTAAATACTTATATTTTATAGCATATATACCTAAATGTATAGAATGCTCTCCACCACCATGAGGAAACTCCCCACCATCATGTGATACCTGTTTGGTACCACTATCCTCATTTCTTTTGTTTCTCTCACCCTGAAAACAAAAAAAATACATTTATTTTTTGATTTAATCATTCATGAATATATTACGCAAGTACATTATAATGATGTCCTTATTGGTTTTATTTACCTCTGTGTGCGTCAATGAGAAAATTGGGGTTTTCCACAATATTTTTCGATGTTCCAATACATGTTGAAAACTGTACTTGAAGCCGAGCCTCAAGTCTTCTTCAATGGATTCCTCTTGAAAATCATTTCCCTACAATGCATAACACCATGAAAATTGCTTGTGATAAATCAATTATTTGTACAATACATTTACAAAAATTTTGGCTACAAATAATGTTCGTTTCATTCTTACAATTCGTGCTCTTAGTTTCTGATATCCACCCTATCCCTGTTTGTGATGCTCATGTTTTTCTACTTTTTCCTTTGTCTCTTTATAGGTGTCAGAGATCCTATGAAAGGTTTCAGATATGTTTGATATCACAACTTAAATTTAAAAGTTAAAAAAAATTGAACATTTTTCATTGAAAATAAGATATGTGTCATACCTTTTTGAACAGAGTGGCTGAGTATTTCCTTGTTTTCTCAATTCCTTACCCTTTGTATCATCCATGAGAGCCTTCCACTCCTTCTTTGGAACCATCAGAGGATGCTCATACTTAGGGTTAATTTTCAAATTGTCCTTAAATCTGCCCTGACATATTTCAAATTTAAGGCAGTTGCTGCAGTGACACCTTTTTTGTTGAAGGTATCACCAAACAAGATGACCATGCGGTTCATCAGGTCATCTTTCAATTTTTCATTTTTGGCATTCCACCACATACAAACAGTGAGCCTAAAAATCTCCAACTCCTCCTCATGCAGGTTCTTATAAAAAACATAATTTCCCGCAAAAACAATATGATCATTAATTAAAACAAATTTGAGATATATGGCATTGAATTACATGGAAAAAATACTGAATTAATTAAATAATACCTGTGATCTTTGGTATATTGATTGGAGCACAGTCATGGTCCACCAAGAATTTAACGAGAAATTACCCCCTGCTAACCACATGTACTGCTCTAGGATAACAACTTTCACATTCGATGCTACTATCCTGATCTCTAACATCCTGTGAAGTAGTAATGGGCGAAGGGACCTGTTGATTTCCAACATTTGGTGAGGTCGTAGCATCTAAATGGAATTTATGGTCATGAGAGTCAAATATCCTCTTTGTTATGGTAGATTGACGATGTGTTGAACCATCGCTACTACCAATACCGACCTCTACAACATGTACTCGATGCACGCGTGTTATCTCCAAAAATTCTTACAAAAAGAAAACTTTAATTGATTAGATCATATCAAAAATAGAAAACTAAAATAATATAAATGAATATATGTCATAGTTCGTAAAACATTTCAAATATGCCACTTACCCCGTAATGTTCTATTTTTTTCCTCATGTAATCAATTCTTGCTTTGATTTCTTCAGTCCTGGGTCTAATTACAATCAGTCTAAGAAGTTCTTGATTGGAATTTTTCAAATCCTTATTCACAGTTTCCATTGGGTCAGTTGAATAAAATATATCTTCCACAACGACCACCTCATCATCTAATGTGGTGTCCTCTACAAACATCAATCAATAAAACTAGTTAATTTATTTTTATCATTACAAGAATTCACGTAAAAAAAATAACATGCATATAATAATAAAAAATTACTCTAATCATGTTTAGGTACTATTCACGTACTATTACGCTATCATTTACCTGATGCGATACCATTGGTGAATTTCCACGTTCAGCCTACCACAATAGAAGAAGCAAGACATATTCATATTGAAAAGTAAAAATTGAACCATTTCCAATAAAAGTGATTAGTGATAAAAACTTTAGTGTTAATATGACAGTCACGTTTATCTGACCATAAGCTTTAGGTGTGTTCTAAGTACCCCCATACCACAATACAATAGTCATGATATCACCTTGAAATATTGAACTCATAAGCATAAAAAGTCAAATGTTAACAACTTTAATTTAATCATTAATTGTGGTTACTATTACATTGATGCTATTAGGTACTATTACTCTAACATTTATTTGATGCGATGCCATTGGTGACTTCCCACGGTCAGACTACCACCATTCAAGATGCAATACATATTCATATTGAAAAACAAAAATTGAACCATGTCTAATAAATGTGACTAATGAAGAAACACTTTAGTGTTAATATGAAAATCAATCTTTGGCGCTCCTCCAAGGGCTACAACAATTCAAGAGAAAAGGAATATCGCAGGATAGGGTAATCAAGGATTCACAAACTCTCACTAGTTTTATAGTAAGGAGTTCCAACCCAATGGATATCCATGTAAAAGAAATCATTATGAGAATCCAGAGCATGTCTATAAAATTCCATAAGCTTAGGTACTTTCATGTGCTACATAAAAACAATATGGATTAATGAAGACAATTAAAGGCTACATGAAATTTTGATAGAATAGCATGTCGATACACAAATATTCAAGTGTATCACCCTTCCAATAGATAAGGATTTGGGTGTCTTAGATTGCCAATACACATGGGAAATGAAATCTATGGGCACACAGTTCCACTTCTTTTGGGCACTAGCTCGGGGCCGTTGTAGTTCATGTCAACCTATTCATCTACGTGGCTCATTGATATTTATAAGGAATTCAATTAGTTCGATCTGTTGTTGAGATGCATGATTTTATTGAATAAAAATATTGTTTCAGATTGTTTTAACTGTAGAAAATATTTCCTTACAACAGTAGTTTGGATTTAACTTCTTGCAAAAGTAAAACTACCTAATTATTCTCCTAATTGTTGTGATTTGAAATCTTGTTAAAGATTTTGTAAGGAAATATAATTAACCTATTCAGAAGCAGACCAAGCTGCTAACCCTAGAGAGGTAGCCTTGAAACCTATCCCATTACTTCTCAATGACCACGAATACAAGCGGGACCCACTCCCGTAATGGCAGGTCCCTCACTGTCGCGTGGTGGCTTGTTTGGCATGTTGTGTTCCCGAGTGGAGAGGTGGCAGGACGGGTGGGCTGAAGGAAGGAGTGAGCAAGGGAGAATAATCCTGCATGCGGAGGTGATGTACGGTGATTTAAAATGACAATGGAGAAGGAGCTCACATGCAGAATTGATGTCACAGTCATGAGATCTACTACGACAAGCTACTTCAGGTGCAATGATGTTAATTGTGTCATGGGTGAGCGCAACAAAGGAGTATGGATATTTAATGCACACCCTAGAGATTACCCTCATTATGGAAGCGTGTGACTAGAATAATGAGATAGGTCACCATTACAGTTCATGCATCCATCTGTTATTTGGGAAGGAAATAAGGCATTGGCTCATTGTTATCCATTGACATCATGATCTGGTTGCTCTGCATTGTGCATAATCTAAAGAGAATCAGCTATTCATTAGGCAGCCTAAGGACATGCACACCAGTGAGGAAAGTGAAAATAGTTATCCGTATCACGACCTGGCTGCCATGGGACGTCGACTGCGAAGGGCCAAAGATGAAATGAAAAGTTAGAAGCACCACCTACGTCAGTTCATAGGTGATATGAGGGAGCGTTTGGAGCAGGTAACAGAAGACCTTCACAAAGTCAGAGTTGTTCAAAGGGACCAAGCAATAGATGAGGAAACCTGCCACCAGGAGAAATCTCAAACCATACAGGCACTCTCAGATAGGCTGAACAATATCAAGATTCTGGTTGGAAGAATGGCCTTTGAAGCCGATGTTCAGAAAGAAGTTGGATCCAAACAAAAATTTGCTAATGTCATTGGCTCTTGGACCTCCCAAGGAAAATAATCATGTTTTATATGTTTTTTTGTTTACTATTGAAACCATTTTTTTGTATAATTGGAAATATATTTAGTAGGAACATGAACTTTCTTCTTGTTTTTCAGTATTACCGACAATATGTAGGAGACAATCCTAGTAGTGTTGGATGCTGTAATCCTATTTCAGACTTGATGTAATTTCCCAATGCTTCAACATTTGGGCCTTTGTTAATATAAAATACTATCCATCTATGTTAAAAAAATATATATGACACTCACGTTTACCTGACCAGAAGCAACAGGTGTGTTTTGAGTGCCCCCTGCCACAATATAATAAGAATGATATCATCTTGAAATATTGAGCTCATAATCATAAAAAAGGTCAAATGTTAAAAACTGTAATATAATCATGAATTGTGGATACTATTATATTGATGTTTAGCTCATGAGATCTAATTGGTTGTTGAATCTGACCACGATCACCCTACCATGAAACAATTTATAACATGATCTGAACCAAGCGAGACAAATCATTAATATCATAATATCATAATAGACTGATATTATATTAAAATCAAGTGAGACAAAGCATTTTGAGCAGCTAACAACAATTATGGGAATCCTTCATCTTTCTAGACGCAGTAAATGGAGTTTTGCAACCTTGAAAAAACAATTATGGGAGGTCCTAGAGGGATGCTTAGGGAGGTCCTAGGGGGGGACTTAGGGAAACCAACACTAAGTATTCTCTTGTTGTTATATGACTAGTACTCCTACCATTCTACTATTGTAAAAAATGATGTAACAGAGATGCTGAAACATATGTTGTAACAAAGGTGGTGAGATAGATGCTGTAATAGAGGTGTTGTAATAGAGCTATTGAAATAGAGGTGTTGTAACTGAGTTGTTGTAACAGAGGTACTGAAACACAGGTAATAAGTATGCTACAATAAGAGGTTGTGACATTCAACTTTGGGGTTATTATCAACCTGTTACTGTAAGTATGATATCAGTTGTTAATGAAGTTTGTAAGTGTTGAAAAAGACGTATTGTTTCAACATCCTAAGTTCAAGGATGTTAGTTAAGAATTCTTGTCCTGGTATTGTAATTTGTTGAAGATTATTAAGAGAATTTTTGGATGGGTTTTATACCACAGGAGGGTTTCCCGGGGTAATTTGATTTTATCTCTGTGGTTATCTTACCTTCAATGATCCTTATTTAGGTAGAGATGTATGCTTATGACTGATATATGCAGCAAAATATTTTATAATTTCCTACATACATCCAGTTTCTCAACACTATGGTATTTTTTTAGTTATGGAAATATTGGTATTCACTGAGCTGTTCCAAAACAGGGAGATAATTTGTTGATTAGCTGCCATGTGTCCCAAAATCAGGACATTGTGTCCCTAAAACATGACACTTCTAACCCCCCCAAAAATTGTAAAAAAACAAATTTATTGTCATTCATTCACATTTTTTAGTGAGGATTGAGCTCTAAGAGGGGTTATTTTTTGCAGGTTAAGAGCATTAGAAGTTTTTCCATATTTATCTACCCCATTTTGTATTTGACAATGGTGTTCTGACATCTATGTAATACATTTTTATTTTGATGACTTAATGAGAAATACGGTTCCGACATCTATGTAATAGACCATTTTGATTTTGATGACTTAATGAGAAATTTTATGAGTCTATGAGAACCCACTGCATCGATGGAATTATAACCCCCCTGTTTTTCATCCTTCTCTTTCTCTGTCTACAATTTTTGATGTATTTTATGCTTCCATATATATGTACATATTACATTGTTTGGCTCTTAGTTGTGATGTATTTTTAGTATTGTTATTATATGTACATTTACATGTTACATTTTTTGGCTCTTAGACTCTCAAATCAAGTTAGACAACATCACAAGGGGATTCATTTCACATAGGGGAGGTTACCCTTTATTTCCATTCCTACCCATGGAATTCAATCTAAGTGGCATAATCATTATAATTGGAGTAATCTAAAATACAAAGGGTGTTTGATAAAGGGAACATATAATAATAGGTTGTGCCCCCCATCCATGTAACCTAATTAAATAGAAATAGTCCTAATTTGGTTATCTTTCTTATGCCTCTTGTGGGAATCCAATAGTGGGGGCGAAGGAATCCAATCACCAACCTTTTCCCCTTGTTTTAATAATTCATTAAGACCTATCCCTTTCCACTAATGGGAGTTTCAGTTTGGTATATCCTTGACATATGCATTGTGATTTGTGAATGTGTAATTTGTACTCATTGTAATTTCTATTTAATATTTGTAAATGTTATAGTTTCTACAAAATTTTGGATATGAATGCCTATATATATATAAAAAGTGTCCTATGTATCCTAATTTTGGGGGTCGTCGTGTCTATGTTAGACACCATATTCCTGTGTCCTCCATGTCCCGTGTCCTCCATGTCCCGTGTCCTCATGTTAGGTGGCTTAGGTCCTAGCACATTGTGAGACACGTGTTTTGGACATATCCTAAAATAGGACACATCCAAAACAAGTGTCTCACACCATGTCAGGATGTGTCCGTGTCCGACACAATGACATGGGACACTTTGAACTATTTCCTATAGAAACATTGGAGCATGGAAATTCGTGGAGTTCCCTACCTTCAAATTGCAGTCATAAGACAGTATTGAAGCATCACCTCTTGAATATTTGAAAAAAAAATTGTAGAAAATATGCAGTCAAAGAGTAGGCTAATCCACTTTAAATAATAATTATTATTTAGTTTTTTGGAGAGGTTTACAATCATGGCTCAAGAATAGACATCCACTTGTGGAGGAAATCATTTAAATGAAGAGTAGATTGAAGTATGCCATAATTTTTGGGTATATTTTATAATATCCACCAAATATAAACAATGCGGGAGGAGGCACAACTATGTGGGAAGGTTCTTCTGCTACCTTTAGATTGCAATCAGTTTTAGACCTTAGCACATATCACCTCATCCTTATTGCAGTCTCTAGGGAAGAGTCACAACCCTAAAAATGTCTCTCCTCTCACTGTTGCACCTTTTGACCAACACACTGTTTGAAGAGTAGATCGAAGTATGCCATTGGATTAGGGCATGTTACCCACAAAGAATCAGAAAAATATTGAAGAATTGGGGTTCAGTAACCTATAAATCCAACTCTACTGAATTCAATTGTATGATAATTATGATACCTTCAAGGTACATATTGCATCCTTGGTTTTTATGTTTTCGAACGATCTTCCTTCATTTTGATGGAAAATATTAAATTCATGGACTTTCATGCATTTTTTTGTTGACGCGATTTATTTAGGTCCAAAACCTAAGAATATTTGAGGTTGGATTCTAATTAACGATTTTTAAATCTGTATTAATTCGATTGAAATTTGTTTGGGATTGGGAAATCATTGCCCTATTAGTCGCGGGTGTTGGTGTAGTTATGGCTACGGAAAACCCAATTAAGGGATTTTACCCAAATGAATAAATTGTCAATGTCAATGTTGATAATGAGTCTTTGCAGGTTGTTTGTAATATCATCATCAAATTTTGAGGTTTGTTAGGGGGGTTCTTGTCTTCTTCGATGCAACAATTCAATGTTAGTGTTAGTGTTAAGGAAAAAGTGGAAACCAAAATCCCAAAACCCAATCATGGTTTCTTAATGGAAGGGGGAGGTAATATTATAAGGACAACAAATCACTGTTACTATTAGTGTCAGGGAAAAATTTGAAACCGAAATCCCAAAACCCAATCATGGTTTCTTAGTGGAAGGGGGAGGGGATTTTATAAGGCCAAGAAGAAAGCTCAATGGCTGAGGAGGGTAGGTTGTGTTCATTGGAATATATACTAAGGAGTGGCAACCATGAAAATCAAACCCTGGAGTGTAGAACAATATATCCCTCACCACTTTCACCATAACCAAGTGTTGACGGGCATATGTGACTATGCACGCAACGGGGAAGACAACCCAGACCGAGATCCTTAAAACAGGCTCCAAGCTGTTTGGGATGGTTGTTTCCGACAGGTTTAAAGGCTCTGTTAGCCTGAAAGTCTAACTAAACTAAGTCTAAAAGATAAAATAGAGCTATTGCTTTGATTAATTAAATCTAATAAATACCTACGAATGTACAAATTAAACTAGTTAATGAATGCACAAATTAAACTAGTTAATCTACTTACTAATGAATTAGTAATTTAATTAAATTAATCTATGAAACAAATCTATTTAATTAACTGAACTTATAAATAATCAAAAATTAATCAAAAATGTTAAATGAGTTATAAAATTTGCATTATTAACAAATATACATTAATTACAAAAAATCAGGAAAGAACCTGAATGTAATTCAATGGCTGTTTTCCATAAAATAATTTAAAAGAAACAGCATATTAATCTATTTTCAATCTTATACTTATCAAGAGTGAAAAGAATATTAAACCTGGAATCGAACTATGCTGATAAGAATACTGCATGAATACACTTGATAATATTTAAAGAAATTTAAATATTAACAAAACCAAACAACAATCATTACATATTATATAAACAATGATATCGATCATTAATTAAACAACATGACATATCAGCAAGATCAAAAACATAAAAAATCGATAATCGTACAAGACATGTATATTTGCAAAATTCTTTAGAGAATTATAACAAACATAGATAAAATAGAAAAAAAATGACAAGACTGATAGATATCAAAACTATATGCCAAGTATACAAACTATAAACATATATTAAAAATATCACAAGTTCAATATATCGTAGCTTAAGACAAGACATATAGTTGTCTAAAATTGTAGATAAATCAAACCACAGTCTTGTTGTCTTCTCTCCATCAACTATCGACCTCAGGCAGCAGTGTTTTCTGAGCTTACAAGAGAGAAATATCTTCAGCTTTGGCAGCCCCCACCTTCCTCACCCATTCCAGCAAATTTCAGTCTGCTTAAATAACCAAAAACGGAATCCAAATTAGGTTTTACACAGGTGAAATTTTGCCGGTCGCAACTGCAAAAATCGCGTCCAGAAAATCCCTAAAATCTCCCAGAATCCATCACTTTTTGGCAAAATCCTTGTGAGTACAACTAAATGGGTCCGTTCTGAGAAAAACCCATGTGGCGGATTTGTCAGATCTATCTCCATTTGTTCACAACTTGGCCTGGAAAAATGCCTGTTATTTGAAAACACGTTTTTAATAACTGACAGAGAATAAAATTCGTATTCTGGCAATTTCCAGAATCATAACAATCTCCTTAGCATCTGCACATGAAAAACAAAAAACTTAATAAAAGAAAAAAGTGTAAACAGAATTCAATCATGAGAAAATAAATAGCTTAACCAATGATCTTTCGAGCTCTTTTGGCGTTTTCAAAATCTGCGATTTGTTTCAATATGTGCAATTAAAACATTTCAGCATCTACAGGATATTTGTTTTATCATTATTAGCAATATAATAATCCATAGATTCGGCTGGCATCTCTCAAATCTCTACAATATCGGAGAACAAATAGCTGGTTTAATATGAGGATCCCGTTGTGGATAAAACAAAATTCACAAACCTTTCCATTGAATTAATAGCTCCTTCAATCTTCATTGATAACCACGTGCCGTTATTCAAATAACCGGTGGATAAATTACACAATAATCTTCAATAAAAAAATATGCTCATTTCTAAGCCTTTATAAAATTCACATTAATTCCTGTGTTTTTGCAAATATGATAAAATTAAAATAAAGTGTTAATTATACCTAATTTTCTAGGTAAACATTTAAAAGATCAAAGAGCTTTATTTATTATATTTATACAAAATAATTAAAATATTTATTTATCTTGTATAAATAATAAAAAATAAATAAAGTCTATTAATTATAAATATACTTATTTGATCTTTATTTATTCAACACTTTTATTAATGTAGCAAAAATAATAAGATAGGCTTAGTAAAATATTTTTCAAACTCTTAAATTGAATGCATGGTTTTATCTTTCAATATCCATCGTTAAATGAATCAGAATTACCAAGTTGAATAATTGAATCAAAATTACCCATTTATAAAGTGTCATCAATACCATAATCAGCCTCCCAATTTCAAAACCTTATCAACATTTATGATAACAAAATCACATAATAAAATTAAATGATAAATATTCGGATAAGAAATCACTACTAGGTTATGACAAATTATTAACACTTATCGACTCAAAATAATAATTTCAAAATAGTAATTTTGTCAACTAATCCATAGTCTGCAAAGGTTTTCTTTAAAAACATTGAATTTCATGTTTCAGTAGCTTCTGGAATGTCACCATTTCAGTAGCTATCAATTCTTTAGGTTTGCTATATGAAATTCAAACATTTCATCAAAACAAAATACAATTTTATTTGATGAAATAATGTTTTTTAAAGGCTGTTGGGTAGGGGCACAACAAATGGCGACTGACTGGGCGAAACAATTATCTCTGTGAAAACATGAAATATGACTTATGTGTGTAGCAAGATAAGAAAAATTTTCTTTAACTCAAATTGGCATTTAAAGATAAAAGAACTGTGCCTTATGATAAGACCATATTTCAAACTAATACCAGATTCAATTCTTTTATCATTATCCAGAGATTACTTTAAAAAATGATACGAATTTTAAGTTTTTTCAGAAAACATAAAACTCCAAAAGAAATTAATTCTGGGAAATACAATACAATTTTGATATTCGACCAGTTTTTAAAGATATGATCCCAATACTACAGTCATGACCCTCCTACCTGCAGGCGTCCATAGCCTCGAAAGGGTTGACTTTTAACCATACATCCTACTGTTCTAGTCCCAAGATAAGATAAAACATGAATATTTAGAACTTCTCAATTTATTAATGGGTAAGCTGCATTGGAACCTTTTCACGAGTGTAGGATGACCTTGGATTCTTATAGATTTTTGTATATATAACAATTTATGATTTGGAATCCAAGTTTGCCACAGACGGAACCCTCCTACCCGCAGGCGTCCATAGCCTCGAAAGGGTACGTCTTTTAACCCATTCTACCCAACGGCTTATATCCCAAGCTAATAAGTTTAAAGAAGTCGTCATATTCAGCATTTAAGTGGTCATCTACAAGAGATTTGCATGTTTATAATGGGGGAACGTAATAGGAAACTCTTTACGAGCAAGATAGCGTAAATGATCTATAGATAACTGATTTTATTATTAAATCGCAACTGCTTTCCCAAAACTGATTTCTAAATAAGTAATAGAATTCCTAGTAATAATGACTTCAATATTTATTAAATCCAACAATTTGAGGATAATGATCAAAGAAAAGAAATAAAGTGAAAGTTTTCGTTTAGTAGTTTTTTGTTTACCACAGTTCAATTTCTTTTATTTCTGATAAAAGAATAGATTTCTAAAAGTCTAGCTTTCTTCATGTTTAATATAATCAGATTCCAATTTTATGACATAAAAACATTCCCAGATCTGATTTATTTCTCCTGGTTTTGAAAAATCAAAAGAACCACAAAAATCAAAGGAAAAATAAAAATAAATTGAAAAAAAAACAACCAATATATACATGAGTTTTATTTGAGCAAATTACAAAAGACGAAGGATTTCAAAATTTGCGAGAAAACTCTTAGTAAAGAAAATGAAATTTTAAAATAAACATACACACATAACACATGAGTTAAATCAAGATCTCATCAAACAGAAAATAGGTTTAAACAACATATGACTAATTACCAGCAAAAGAAAATGAGAGATTAAAATAGATTAATATATTTTAATGTTTTTTATCCCTATTTTTTGTTTGTTTTTAAATTAAGTCAAAGTTGTTTTTCAATTATTGATGAGATGTCAATCCAATGTGTTTTATTCAGAAATCAAAATAACAAAATAAATCCTAATGAGTATGCAGCTATAAGAAGATGAAATGTTTTTTCTTTTAATGAGACGATTAAAGAAAGCAAGAGAAAGTAAATAACTACTTCCCTGATAATGATGTCGTCATCTCATTCTTAAAACGATGTTGTCGCAACTCCATATATCTGCATTTATTCAAATGTAAACAAACATAAATCATTCTAAATTATAAACCTAACCTAAACTAGTAAAATAAAATATATACAAACTAAGTAAATGAAAATTTCCAGTGAAGCCATCGTAATAACTCCAATCCTGCAAAATCAAACAAAATGATAATCAACAATAAGAATTGAAGTATTTTGAAACCAAAAATAAATAAATCTGATTTACCATCTTGACTTTCAAAAAACAAAATAAACGCCAACTTACCATTCTCTGGAAACTTCGCAAGAAAAGATCTCTCGAGCCAATCTGCAATCCTATCATAATATGTGTGATTAATAACATAGGATTGTTCGAAAGAATATGGTAATGAGAGAGATATATCGTGACAGTCATGTGCTAAAGTTTTGTACAGAGAATCATGTGAAAGAAACAATCCTTCCTGTAGTTTTTTTTTTCTATGAACATCATCTTGCAGACAAACACATTGTTTAAAAAGATCATCAAATTCAAATTCAATTTTCTTAAATTCAAGTTCAAGAGTGTTCTCCGCATTATGATTAATATCCTGATCAATTTGATGGGGATTAATTTTCTCATAATCGCTAACTCGAAATGAACTAATGGAATCCAACCAGGTAGGTAGAAAATTAATTGTTATAAGATATAAATTATTAATATTGACTTTACCTGTTCCATATTGATTTTCAAACTCAAGTGACTGATTATGATAAGATTGTTGATCTAAGAATTTCGATGAATCATAAGAGATTTCTTCAAGTCTACTTGTTTGAATATTTCCTACTTCCCATGTATGTAATTGAGGAAATGTTTTATGGGAAGAAATATTGATCTCTTCATTTTCTAAATGCAAATCATGATTGTATTGTACCGCATAAGATTGTGACAATGTGAAATCAAAATCATAAGAATATGAACCATGCATTGCCTCTTGATAAAAAATATCAGGGTACAAAGAAAAATATGTTGAAGCATTAATAGAATGAAATTCTTTTCGTGGATAAGAAAGATCATTACAGGAAAACTTTTCATCAAATAATTCCTCTTCAAAAGATAAATCTATGGGTGGTTTGGTTTCTTCTTCTAGGACAAACTGATTAATATCCGTGACACGATCCACAGAAAAATCCGAACATAATAAGTTATCTGAGGTTTTACTATGTTCATCATTAGAATATAGATGTGGTAGAAAGTCATTGGATTCTTTAGGATAAGAAAAATCAAGAACTAATGGAGATGTGATAAAATGATCAATGATAAGATCTCCACAAGATGAATCTCAAATCTCTTTAGCCAAACTAGAAGTTTTAGATTCAATTTCTTTTGTTTCTGAAATAAAAGTAGGAACATGACAATTTTCTTCATAAACTTCTTTCTCATTTAACGAAGATATAGAAATATCATAATTTGAAATATCATGTTCTTCAAAATCAACATCCGTCAAAGTGAAAAACGTTGTCAAACAAGATTGGTTTTCTTCCACTTCTAAATTTTCAGAATTTTCATGAAAAACTAAATCAAACTGTGAATGATCATTAAATAAAAATTCAGATTGATTAGCTTCTAAATCTTGTTCATTTGAAAAAATCAAATGATGAAGCCATTCACCTAAACAAGGAATATATTTCAAAGGAAACCTATAACAAAGATTAAGAAATCTATCAATGAAGTCTTCCACTGATTCATCTTTGTCTTTCCTTAAATTTTTTTAATTCAGTGCACAAACTAATGAAATCATAATTTCCAAAAGAAACTAAGAATGCACTAATTAAATGTTCAAAATAATGGATGGAGGCTACCGGCAAGGTTTCACACCATTTCTTGATTCGTCCTTCAAAAGTAAGAGTCAAGCATATGCACAAAACATCTTTATCAGTAATCTCGTGAAAGATACATTGATCAATAAAATGTAAAACATGTTCATATGCAGATGTTACTTTCTCACCATTAAATTTGTTTTCTGTCAAGAGATCAACTATACTTGCTGGAGTATCAACAATAATTTTTCGAGAAAAACATCTCCAACGAGAAAAACATCTCTAAATCGGAACAGAAGCTATTAATCAATAATATAGCTCCAGTAGACTACTTGTCATCTACTGGCCCTCCTTCTAGCGCCAATGTTGACGGGTATATGTGACTATGCACGCAACGGGGAAGACAACCCAGACCGGGATCCTTAAAACAGGCTCCAAGCTGTTTGGGATGGTTGTTTCCGACAGGTTTAAAGGCTCTGTTAGCCTGAAAGTCTAACTAAACTAAGTCTAAAAGATGAAATAGAGCTATTGCTTTGGTTAATTAAATCTAATAAATACCTATGAATGTACAAATTAAACTAGTTAATGAATGCACAAATTAAACTAGTTAATCTACTTACTAATGAATTAGTAATTTAATTAAATTAATCTATGAAACAAATCTATTTAATTAACTGAACTTATAAATAATCAAAAATTAATCAAAAATGTTAAATGAGTTATAAAATTTGCATTATTAACAAATATACATTAATTACAAAAAATCAGGAAATAACCTGAATGTAATTCAATGGTTGTTTTCCATAAAATAATTTAAAAGAAACAGCATATTAATCTATTTTCGATCTTATCCTTATCAAGAGTGAAAAGAATATTAAACCTGGAATCGAACTATGCTGATAAGAATCTGCATGAATACACTTGATAATATTTAAAGAAATTTAAATATTAACAAAACCAAAAAACAATCATTACATATTATATAAACAATGATATTGATCATTAATTAAACAACATGACATATCAGCAAGATAAAAAACATTAAAAATCGATAATCGTACAAGACATGTATATTTGCAAAATTCTTTAGAGAATTATAACAAACATAGATAAAATAGAAAAGAAATGACAAGACTGATAGATATCAAAACTATATGCCTAGTATACAAACTATAAACATATATTAAAAATATTACCAGTTCAATATATCGTAGCTTAAGACAAGACAGATAGCTGTCTAAAATTGTAGATAAATCAAACCATAGTCTTGTTGTCTCCTCTCCATCAACTATCGACCTCAGGCAGCAGTGTTTTATGAGCTTACAAGAGAGAAATCTCTTCAGCTTTGGCAGCCCCCACCTTCCTCACCCATTCCAGCAAATTCCAGTCTGCTTAAATAACAAAAAACGGAATCCAAATTAGGTTTTACACAGGTGAAATTTTGCTGGCCGCAACTACAAAAATCACGTCCAGAAAATCCCCGAAATCTCCTAGAATCCATCACTTTTTGGCAAAATCCAATCCTCGTGAGTACAAGTAAATGGGTCCGTTCTGAGAAAAACCCATGTGGCGGATTTTTCAGATCTATCTCCGTTTGTTCACAACGTGGCCTGGAAAAATGCCTGTTATTTGAAAACGCGTTTTTAATAACTGACAGAGAATAAAATTCGTCTTCTGGCAATTTCCAGAATCATAACAATCTCCTTAGCATCTGCACATGAAAAACAAAAAACCTAATAAAAGAAAGAAGTGTAAACATAATTCAATCATGAGAAAATAAATAGCTTAACCAATGATCTTTCCAGCTCTTTTGGCATTTTCAAAATCTGCGATTTGTTTCAATATGTGCAATTAAAACATTTCAGCATCTACAGGATATTTGTTTTATCATTATTAGCAATATAATAATCCATAGATTCGGCTGGCATCTCTCAAATCTCTACAATATCGGAGAACAGATAGCTGGTTTAATATGAGGATCCCGTTGTGGATAAAACAAAATTCACAAACCTTTCCATTGAATTAATAGCTCCTTCAATCTTCATTGATAACCACGTGCCGTTATTCAAATAATTACCGGTGGATAAATTACACAATAATCTTCAATAAAAAAGTATGCTCATTTCTAAGCCTTTATAAAATTCACATTAATTCCTGGTGTTTTTGCAAATATGATAAAATTAAAATAAAGTGTTAATTATACGTAATTTTCTAGGTAAACATTTAAAAGATCAAAGAACTATATTTATTATATTTATACAAAATAATTAAAAGATTTATTTATCTTGTATAAATAATAAAAAATAAATAAAGTCTATTAATTATAAATATACTTATTTGATCTTTATTTATTCAACACTTTTAATAATGTAGCAAAAATAATAAGATATGCTTAGTAAAATATTTTTCAAACTCTTAAATTGAATGCCATCAGAATTACCAAGTTGAATAATTGAATCAAAATTATCCATTTATAAGGTGTCATCAATACCATAATCAGCCTCCCAATTTCAAAACCTTATCAACATTTATGATAACAAAATCACATAATAAAATTAAATGATAAATATTCGGATAAGAAATCACTACTAGGTTATGACAAATTATTAACACTTATCCACTCAAAATAATAATTTCAAAATAGTAATTTTGTCAACTAATCCATAGTTTGCAAATGTTTTCTTTAAAAACATTGAATTTCATGTTTTAGTAGCTTCTGGAATGTCACCATTTTAGTAGCTATCAATTCTTTAGGTTTGCTATATGAAATTCAAACATTTCATCAAAACAAAATACAATTTTATTTGATGAAATAATGTTTTTTAAAGGCTGTTGGGTAGGGGCACAACACCAAGGAAAGTTACTTACTCACCATGTTCCTTCCGAAATGGCCATTCAACAAAATTCACTATCGAATAAAGATAGTCAAGCATAAAATCTAGGGCATAATATGTGCACCTGTTAAATATTAAAAAACAATAAAGGTTGACGGCTCAAACCTCGTGCGAAAATGAAACCCCCACATTGAGGATCCAAGAGATCAATGTTGAATCCTCACACTAGTGGTTGAGGTAGCTCCTTGAATTCTGTCAATTTATCTAGGGAGAGTTCTTTAAATAGAGGATGCTTAAAGACTATATTTCACATTTATAGTCCATCTATTCATCCTCCTCCTCACAATGGCACGCATCGTGCGAGATGAGATACTGTGCGGGCTCAGAAATTGATCGACTGAGAAACAATTTCGTTGGGAGAACACTGTCGTGTGGGCTTGCGCATGCTCTTGTTTTGTAAAATCAAAATTGGAATTGAAATTATAAATGTAATAATATCATGTGCATTGATATATATATATATATATATATTTCCCTCCACCTACCCCTAGCAGGGCTTGTTACGTCCACATGAAAAACACATAGGGGGCCCACTCGAAGTGGCCTCGTCCATTCACTTTGATTATAGAGATAAATTGATGTGTACATCAAGTGAGGCCTTGATATAGTGATGCATAACCTATTAGGGATTTGACCCCAAGACCTTCTGCTCACAACTCACAACACCCGACCACTTGAGCTAGCCCATCGGGATACACACACACACACACACATAATGTACCAAGATTCCCTCATTCTATATATAAATTTTTGTGGAGACCAATGCTATCCCACATCCATTGGTCAAATCTTAGGGAGAAGCAAAGACAAGAGTCAAATTTTAACTAGGTACATACTATAGAAAATATATTAGATGTGATTAATTAACCACCAAGAAATTAATCCATTGGTTTAATTAGGTAGTGGCGGGTTCACAAAGGGGATGACATATGTAGTGAAAATAGTGGACATAAATCCTATATATAATGTGATGCTTAGAGCATATATGAATATGTGCTAGATTTGGATAAAGGGATTAATTAAATGGACAATGTATTTCAATAATATGCGTGCCTTATTTTCAATAACATGATGTTGATGTGATGTTGTTGTTGATGATGACGATGACGACGACGACAACGACGACGACGATGATGATGATGATAACAATGAATATGATACTGATGCTAATGATGATGATAATAATGAAGATGATGTTGACGCTAATGACGACGATTATGAGGATGAAGATGAATATGATTATGATGATAGCATTGGTGCTGATGATTATGATGATACCATTGATGATAAAAAATATGAATATGATGATGATTGCGATTATTCTAATGAGGATGAAAATGATGATGATGATGAGGAGGAGGATGAGGATGAAGATGAGGATGAGGATGAAGATGATGATGGTGACAATGATGATGAGGATGATGATGATGGTAACAATGAAGATGATGATGATGATTATGATGATGATGTTGATTATGATGATGATGATGATGATAACGATGATGCAAATGATGATGTTGATGTTGATGCTGACGATAAAAATGAATATGATGATGATGATGATGATGATTTGATGATTATGATGATAACATTGATGATGATGATGATTATAAAAATGATGATGATGAATAAGCATATTCATCTCCATCCCCAACATCAATATCATCACAATCTAGTTCAGAATCGTTATCGTTGAAAGGATCGCTCATATCAACATCATCATCAACATCATTTTTGGTTATATATTCATCATCAATACCATCACTGAGTACTATATTGTCTGTTACGTCATCTGGATGATCAACTTCTTGATCAGTTATTTATCTAACACATATGCGGTGACCAAATACCCCTAATCTACATCACCTTTTTCTTCAACATTGTCTTTATCCTATGCATTATACTTGACCGATCTTCCTCTTGGATCATATATAACAATGTATGACCAATCTGCTTTACTTGACACCTCTGAGTAAAATACCTTCTCACATTGACTTGGAAGAACATAAGGCTTTGTACCTAGTTCAAGTGCCCTTGTATTAACCATGGTAAATCCATTGGCATGCTCAATAACAATTATTTCGGGATCATGTTCATTCGTTTGTAACCTATACCATTTAACCTCAAACATAACTATTTAAAAGTAATTAAAGTCACACTCAATTATATCTTCCAAATAACCATAGTACCTATTTTCAGATACTTCTGGGTGCTTGTCACTTCTAGAGGAGACATTAGTGACTTGAAAAATTGTAGTTATCCCAAAATCGAATGTTTTCTTCTTGTAATCCAACTTTTTGATGTGAAATTTACAACTATGGCACCACATAGCCTTGTGGTGTATGAAGTGCATCATGCTCGACTTAGTAAATAAATATATAAGAAGAAATAAACAAAAGAAATACATTGAACATATAATGGGAAACAACAAAAAATATGAGTAGAGTAAATATAATTTCCTTTTTATCTTTTAAACCACATGCTAAATCAATTTCCCTTTGTGTAAATTCATTGAGATATTCTTCTCGATAACAATGCATTGTTTTAATCAATTTACTCACCCCTTTCCATGATACGGTACCATATAATTCTGTACATCGTTCTATCCATTCCTCCATGCAATCAATATTTTTTTCAATGTACAATGTTGTGCATCCCACTCGCGACTAGCTATATGAAAAAATAACAATTAAGAATTGTAAATTAGCTATCATTAAAGGCAATTAAGTTTACCTTAAAATACAGATGGAATAATGAAAATTACATGAGTAATATATAAGGAATTGAAAAATTAAGTGCATAATAAATTAAATCTATACCATTTGATTACCTTTCAATTTCCTCGTTCTACCTTTCCCCAACAGGACCTCCCCTTCAAATTTGTTGATGGAGTTGACATGCCAAATGCAAGGCATATTGATATTTTTTGCTAAATTTGGAAGATACTAACTAATGTACACCATGGATTGATATACCATATTTCCTTGCACCATAGAACCCTTAGGACGTTCTCTTTGTCTAACAAAATCCTTCAATGACTCCAAATTCCTTTCCACTGTCCACATTGACTGTGTGTGTACATGTCCACACAATTCAATCTCCTCAACTTGGTGTATGGGATAGTGTTCAAGTGCATTGAAAAATTATGGAGGTAAATACTTCTGCATTTCACACATTAGACGTGGAATTTCTCTCCTCCAATACATAATATCTTCTTTATGGATTTATTTAGATGAAATCCACCTACAAATGATGTAAGAAAATAACACTGATCAACAAGATTAAGGAATATATAATAAAGTTCCAAGTTGTAAAACACAATATGTCAATAAGCTATGCAACAAAGTGAACAAACATTTTCATACATATAAAATGTTACTTACCTCATGTATTTACCAAGATCATATATAACTTGTTTTATGTTGTTGTCAAAGCTACTGGGAGAGATAGAGGTAGAACGTACTGTAACAAAAAGAAAATCATTATTTATTTCCATATAATAGACAACAATTATAAAAAGATGTAGTAAATGGAAACTATATACATAAATAATTACCTTAATGAATGTATGCCGGTTGTGAGTTTTAAAACCACCAAAACCACCTTTTTCGTTAAGATATTATGTATGTTTGATGAAAATTCCATCGAAAACCTTATTTTTCCAATGACCTCTTTTTATAGAATTGCTTTGTTGCTCTGTCAATAACCATGGAAGACTAATATTTTAGTCCCCATCTTCGGTACTAGAATTAATTACACTTTGCAATGCGTGATTGGATTTTGTAGTGTCACTACAAATTTTTCCAGTTTGATATTTATCAATCCTTCCATCTAAGATTCACCATATCATTTCTATTACATTCTTCCCAATATACATTGTATCGAACAAATGAGCTATTTGTAGGTTCTCGTAGTAAGACAACCTACTGAATTGTATGGGATAACTCTTCATTCCTCATGGAATCCTATTCATTCCTTAATGACATTCATTAAAAATAAACGAAAACACATTAACAATAATTCATGACACACATGGCAAAGAAAATTTAGTAAAAATATAAAAATGATAGTATTACATATTTATATGATACATATACAATTTGCATACCTCGACGATTTCTATTATATTCCAAATTCCATAGGTGATGTGTCATTCTTCGTGGTTTCTTTCGATTCTCTTATTTACCATTGAATTTTGTTTTCTTAGTAGTTCGATACCTATGGTTCTTAGGGAATATGTGCCTGTACTCATCAAACACGTCCTTTCGTAAACTTCTTAAACAATGAGATTTTATCCTAGTACCACAGACTTGACATGCAGATTTTCCCTTTGTTTGAAGACCTAAAAGATATATGTATTAATGTTATAGAATCAAAATATTCTTAATTTAAAAAAAAATTGCATGATATTTACCTTAAAAACATATAATTTTAAAGTGCAACAGAAAGTTACGTACCACAAAAATGTGTTAACCCGGGATCATCATGAATTGTCCATGAAAGTATTCCATGGAACTGAAATTGTTTCTACACTACTTGTCTAGAGATTTCATACATAGTGATGCAAACCCATAACTTCAACAGCTCATTGATAAGAGGCTCAATATATACATTCATATCTTTAACTTGGTATTTACCTAATTGATTCAGCATAAAATGCTATTTAGTTATGTGTCCCAATATATAAAAGGTGTTCTCATGTAGAAATGGAACAAAGAAATGAAATAATATAATTACTTAAAAAAAAACACCTGGAATAATAATCTCCAACATTGTGTTCTCTCTCTTTATCGACATCCAAGGAGGAAGGTTATTGTTTATGACAAAAACATGCCACACTAAGTAAGTAGAACGAAGTTCCCCAAATGGATTGAAATCATCAGTTACCAATGAAAGTCTAACATTACAAGGTTCATCTTTAAAAATTGGCCATTTTTCTTCGATGTTATTCAATGCAAAACCATATGTAAGAATTCGAAGAACATCATCTTCACTTATGTTCTTTGCGTGTTATTCCATAAACAGTGCTATACTTTGGCACCTGAATAGTCGTTGGAAACGTGGAATTATGGGAATATAACGAAGAAATTTCTGAGGCAACTTTTTTGTTACTTGATCAATTCGATATCTACTAATTTCACATTGTGGGAATATGTTATCTAAAGCATATTGTCCATAATATATAATATGATCATTAGGCTATGCAACAATAGCTTGATATTCCATTCAGATTTCTTTCATAATCAAGAATACCTATTGACATGTGCATGGTAAATTATTTGATGGTGGAAATAGAAATTCACCCAACAATCTGCAACATTGACAAAAACATGAAATGTAAACAATATAAATCATAAGTATTACATATCTCTAATGTTGGGTGCTAAAAATGACCCTTTTTGCTTTCTTTTGCCGTAGACCTTTTGCCTATTTTCTTTTATTATTACAACCAAAATGGTATTTTATCTAAGGAAAAGCATTATTATGAGGTATATATCATATTTATTTTGTGAGATTAATTGTTATGAATATTTAAATGATATTATCAATTATAAATAAATAAATTATTAATTACTAAGATGAAAGGGCGTAACCCTTCACGATGCATGCTCAAGCATTATAAAGGTGAGCCTCATTGTAATATTTCATCGCCATCTATAAATATATATTATTAATTATTCTCAATCATGGAAACTAGGCTCACTTCTTAACTCTCCAATTGGATACAATTGTGCCAAGTGCTATCATATCTTTCTCTCGTCCCCGTAGAGCTTGGATTCAGCTCCTCATTCCACCCTTCAACCACCCTTCTCACCTTCCACAACTCCTTTCATCTCCTCCCCACCTCTTACCTGCTCCATTCTTCACTCTTATCAGTGCATTCCCCCACTTCATCCACTACACTCCTACCACCCATCATCCTCCCTCACCATTATTTGTGCCCAATCCTTGGTCCTTTATCCATACTCACCCACCTATTCTCCACCCTATCCTCATCCTCCTTCTTCCTCTGCCCCATTATAGCCCTTCCTCTTCTGCACCATTTTTGTGCTCTCCATTCGTGACCACACCTCCCTCTCACACTCTTCTGTTGCACGCCCTCGCAGCCTTCCCTGTATCATGTGTGTGCACTCTTGTTGCATGCCTTTCCTGTCCCCCCTCCTGCCCACCTCTGCAGCCAACGTCCTCCACCTTCCCCCTCGTTTCTCCCTCTCCGCTTTCATATTTCCCTGTGCTTCCTCCTTCATGCTCCCTCTCCCTACATTCCACCTTCGTGCCTTCCTCTTCCTCCTCTCGATCAGTGCTCCCTCCTCCTTCATGCCCCTACTCACACTCAGCGCCAACCCTCCTACACCTCTGCTCTCCCTCTAGTTTCACCCTCATGCTCCATCCTCTCCTCTTCTAACCTCTTCCTCCCACGCTGATCCATGATCTACATCTCCCTCCCGTGCAACCTACTACACTTATATACGCAACCGCCTCTGCTTGCTGGGTCGTTGTCAGCTACATCCTTACCATCCATTCCATAATTCATAAACCCTAAAATTCATATCAAAACAAATAATTATAATATAATAATACATTATTATTATTCTTAATAATAATAATTATTATTGTTATAATATTTATCCCCTTTTTATTACAAAACCGTATAATAAAAATAAAATTTGTATTATAATAATATTATTTTGAATAATTATTAAAATTATAGTTTTTTATTTTTTTATTCATTAAAGACAATAAATTGTCTCTCATTTCAATCCATAAGCCAAAATAGCGTCCCAATACACACCTCTGCATACAAGGACCAAGACCATGGTTGAATTAAAAGACCAAATCAAGAGATTAGAGAAATACATCAAGGCCCTCGTCGCTAACCAAAAAAGCTTGAAGGAAGAAATGAAAAATAACAATACAATGCTTAATAAAGAAATCAAAGATGAAGTTGGTTTGGTACTAGAAAGAAGGCTAGATGAAAAATTGGACATCATGAACAAGAAACAAAAATACTTGGATGACAAAATGAGTACCATGACTCAAGAAATAAACACCATAACGTAGAAGTTGAGCACCATGACACAAATCCATAAAACATTAATGGATGTGTTACAAAAATAAATGCCTACTACAGACCATATCAGTAGTCCAGACATGTTAGATACCTCATTTCACGTTTCCACACAGAAAACACTCTCCAAGAATCAAGAATATTTGTAAAAAGAAATAAAGATCAACAATGCGACGCTTAAACACAAGACAGAAACAAAAGTATTGCCATATATGGAGGCACGATTAAATAAAAAAATAGACACTATTAGTAAGATTGTAGAGAAGGAAAAGGATAAAAATCACCGCCAACAACGAAGCAGTTCAAATATGTCAGTTGCATCGTCCAATAGCTCTGAGCCATGATCAAACCGTAAAGCAAAAGGAAACCAATATCATCCTTACATAGTGTACCCACCTAAGGAAAAAATAGATTTTTTGAAATACAATGGAAGTGAAGACTAATGCGTTTCCTGGTTAAACAAAGCAGAAGAGTAATTCAACATCTACAATATTCAATCTAACGAGGAGAAGGTGAAATATGCGTCCTTGCATATGGAAGGGTACGCCAATAAGTGGTATTTGTGGTGGAAGAGAGACAATTTTTCCTACACCTGGAACTTGTTCAAAAATTATTTTTTTAATAGGTTTCAAGGAATCACAGAAGATGATTTTTTAAGTAAACTTTCCAGATACAACAGGTCAGAAGCGTTGAGGAATTCACACATTAGTGGGAATCCCTATCGACCCAAGTATTTGGGTTATCTGATAAACAAAGACTTGAAGACAATCTAAGAGGTATTAAATCATACCTCCAAAAAGAATTGAAGATACATGACATACTTAACATAGAAGTGGAAAGACATAAAGCAAAAGCAGTAGAATGCAAATTGGAAGGTATAAAAACAAGAGGCAATAACAATTACAGCAAGGAAAAGAGACACAATGTAGATATTGTGAAAATAATTGGTCACCTAGTCATCAATGCAAAAAACCTCAATCATATGCCTATGAAATTGAAAATATGTTGAAAACTTCTAACAATTACTCTAATAATAGAAAGAAAAAAAGAAAAAACACATGTCGTCGATGCGGTGACGACTAGACCCCGGGACATAAATGTAGGAACAGTCAGACAATATAGCGAAAAATCATCAATGGAAAGGAAGTGCAAGTATCTACAAAATAAGTCTCGTCTGATTCAAATATCGACACCGAATCATAATTAAGGACGATATTAGAAAAATCAAGCTTTGAGGACAAATATTTCCCAAGGGGAAGGCAATGTTATGAATATTTAAATTATATTATTAACTATAAATAAATAAATTATTAATTACTAAGGTGAAAGGGCGTAACCATTCACTATGCATGCTCAAGCCTTATGGAGGCAAGCCTCATTGTAATATTTTATCATCATCTATCAATATATTATTATTATTATTATTATTATTTATGCTCAACCATGGAATTTAGACTCGCTTCTTAACTCTCCAATCGGATACAGTTGTTCCATTAATGATGAAATTTATATTTTTTTATGGGTTTTTTTTCCTGAATAAGTTAATATGTAATGGATTAATGAAGACAATTAAATGCTACAAGAGATTTGGATAAAACAACCTGCCGGTACACGAACATTAAGGTGTATCAGCCTGTCGATAAACAAGGATTTGGGTGTCTCGTCTTTCCGATACACATGGTAAAGGAAAGCTATGGGCACACAGTTCCACTTCTTTTGGGAACTAGCTCAGGGATGTTGCAGGATAGGTCAACCTATTCATCTACGTGGCTCATTCATATTTATAAGGCATTGGATTAGTTTGATATGTTGCTGAGATGCATGATTTTATTGGATGAAAAGATTGTTTCAAAGTTTTTTATTTGCAGAAAATATTTCCTTACAACAATAGATTGGATTTAAATTCTTGCAAAAGTAAAACTAGCTAATTATTCTCCTAATTGTTGTGATTTGAAAGCTTGTTGAGGATTCATTTACCAATGAAAAAAATCCCATTATGAGCTAGTATATGGAAAAAATCCTATATTTCCTGTTGAGTTTGAAATTATGACCTTAAGAACTACCATGGAAGCAAATATGGATTTCATAGAAGCCCAAAAAGATCGACTGAATCAGTTAAATGAATTGGATGAGAAACGGAAAGTCGTTGTGCATCAGACTTTGGTGATTCAACAACAACGTTCTAGGTGGCATGATCAGTTTATTAAAAAGAAGTTGTTTCAGGAAGGAGATTGAGATTTATTATATGACACATGATTCAAGAAGGACTTTAAAGGAAAATTGTGCATGAGATGGTTGGGACCATACAAGATGGACACAATGTTTAATAATGGAACTATTTGATTGACCACAATAGATGAACAACATACTGGTTATTCTCAAATGACCATTGACTGCAAATCTATCATAAGCCACTTTCAAAGGATGCATTCACCTCCCGTGTTGGTTTTGATCCGAACTGTCAATTGGTAAAAGAACAGGAGAAAACTCATGTTCTCGCAACTCCTTAATCTATGGTGCTTTTTCCATTCAAATTGTACATAAATAATTTGTTTAATTTTAGTTGTCTTTTTGGGTTAATTTTTAGGTTTATTAAACTATCTGATGATCTTTGTTAGTTCAATTTGATGGTTTTTGTACAGGACTTGTATTTTGGGATTTAAATACGGGAACCAACGAAACAATTGAATCGGGTCACTTAATCGCAGGCGATGAAGATAGTCCTCTCTAGTCATTGAACATCCCTCTACAAGGAGTAGTGAAGGAAATCTCATATTTTTCTAGAATCCATTTAGTTTGGACGTTGTTGAAATTCTACTTTCTGCTGAAACTCTACCACATTCTTTGTTGAAACTCTGCCAATTTATCTGCTTTCTGTTGATACTTCGCCACATTGGTTGCCGAAAATTCGCCAATTTCTCCGCTTTCTGCTGAAAGTCTGCCACATTATTTGCCGAAACTCTAGCAATTTCTCTGCTTCCTGCTGAAACTATGCCACATTATTTGCATAAACTCCACCAATTTATTCACTTTCAACTGAAACTCCACCACATTCTTTGCCAAAACTCCGACAATTTCTCCTCTTTCTGCTAAAACTCCACCACATTCTTTTCCAAAACTCCACCAATTTCTCCACTTTCAATTGAAAATATGCCACATTCTTTACCGAAACTCTGCCAATTTTACTGCTTTCTGCTGAAATTCTACCACAATATTTTATGAAACTCTATCAAATTCTTTGTTGAAAATCTGCTACCTTCTCTCCTTCAGCTAGTTTTCAGAAACATTTATGTTATATTTCCAAAAAGGATGTCTAAAATATGTCGATTTCTCCACTCATTGATACAATTGGGTTTGATGTGGTCATGTTCATTCCTTTCATTATGCCAAGGGCCCACATGATCCATGAAGCCACATGACGAGGAACACCTCCGAACTAACATATCTGAAAAGGAAATCATGCCACTTCAATTTGTTGATCTGTCATGGTAACTGTACAAGGTACGGATCCTAACCATAATATGAATACACATGAATTGAAAAATAATCATGATTATTTTGTCCTTCATCATCCCCATCATCAATTGTTTGAGCCAATATTTTTAGTTGGGGGACAGGGGTTGTTATTACGCTCTCCCATCTTATTAACCACCGCCGATTTATCCAATCCATGCAATAACTTCAACCATGATATTCTTTTTCGTTATACGACCTCTATGCCACTTAATTTATAAAAATACCAAATGACTTTCCCACTATATATTGTTTTTTTGCATGCTGCAACTCAGATATCCGAATTTGGAAATTTTTCTGCTTGTCTGTGTATACTGATATTCCTTAAGAAGGATATGTTGGGAGGTTTTGACGCAGTCCTCCATTTTCCAGAGATGATGGATTCATTGAGTCGAAACATGGAATTTTTAAGGATTTTCGAGGAAGCTAGTTGGACAACGTATTTTGAGAGGCTGACTGGGTTTGGAGAGGCTATTGTATTACAGTTTGCACAAAATATGACAGAAGATCATTAAGAAGTTGGGGGTTGAGAATTGAAGTTTCCAAGCAAGTCATAACAGAAGTTACAAGTTTTCCTAAAATAGGAAGGAGCTGGTTTGGCTGAAAGATGCATGTGCCAAGTGCAAAATAACATTTTTAGTAGAAGGAGAGAATGTTTGATCAAGAGGACGAGGGACTGCATTGGAGTCTTTGTTGCACCCTTGGGACCAAGTTGCAGTATTCCTAAAAAATATATCACTTGTGAAGGTAGGTACCGAGTTGTTTACACATATGACTTTGTTTTATTGTCTCATTGCTTCATGGTACTTTAGTGACTATGACTTTTTATCTTCTGAGGTCTCTGCAAAATATGGTGCATTATATCAGAAGGACTCAATACCCTCAGTCTTCCATCACCAACCAAAATATCATTAAATTAATAGTATTAAGGGACCTGGAACAAAGGCATCAATTATGGGTACAATTACTTATGAGGATAAACCCTTCGGCCATGGAAGAAGGAGACAGTGAGACCAACGAGGAGAATGAATAGAGTTTGTCAAACAGATAAATAGGTAGGAAATATGGAGAAGTATAAATTGTCCATGGTTCGAAGGAGTTGGAAGCTATGAGTGTAAATGGTTCCCAGGGTACAAACCCTCAGGAGCCAATTGGAAGCCCATTTCGAAATACAGATAGTCCAAGGATAATTCTCAGGCCCTCTCATGAAATTATTGAATAATGTAATGGAAGAAAACCCTCCAAAGAAATCGGGTCTCATGATGATCGAGTTTTAACTCCCATGAATGAGGAATTAGGAACAAGCCCCAAAGATCCTCAGAAAATAAATCAGGAATGATTTCCAGGGGAAAGTAGTGAAGAAAGGTTGATAGAGGGGATTAAAAATTTAAAAAAGGTGACTAAGGAGGATGAACCCTCCGATAAACATGAATAAATCAAGATATTGGGAAAAGAATCATCACAAAATGATGATTCCCCCCTTCTAGATGAGGTTGAAATACTTATAGAGGGGTTTATTTATCTTATGCCATGAAAAAATAAGAGAAGATTAAGCACTCAAGCTTAGTCACCTAGTCCAATAAAAAATTGAGGACTCGGGCTAAGGTTGAAATACTTATAGAGGGGTTTATTTATCTTATGCCATGAAAAAATAAGAGAAGATTAAGCACTCAAGCTTAGTCACCTAGTCCAAAAAAAAATTGAGGACTCGGGCTACCGCCATGACAAAGGCAACACAAAAACATAAAACATATATTGAATTCCCAATATTAATACCAAGGTCATCCTCTGTCACACAATAACCAGGGGGTGCAGATGGACAATGTTGGGTTTCTCCCGAAACAAAAGAACCAGGAAGCAATACAACCCCAGCAACAAGGTATGTCGATCCACAAGAACCTATTGTGGAAGACATACTAGTTCAATTAGATACTTTACTTTTAGAAAATCACATGCTGAAACAAGAGGTACAAGTGCTTAGGGGAGAAATACAAGGTTTAAAAGATACACTGAAAAGTCAAGTGGGTCATAGACTACTCAACACACTAGTTGAAGTTGTTGATCAGATGGAATCTGTTGTTTCAGAAGGTGCTGAGCATGATGAGTATATATGCTCAGAATGTGGAGATATCTCTAGACTCACATGGTACAAGGTAACTCTTATGGAACCTTCAACTTGGACACTTATGTAGTTAAGACAAGAAGAAGTTGGAACAATATAAGCATATAATACTACTAGACCTATTGGGGAGAAGGAACCGGACCTCGAAACACAAGAATATGCGGAAGAGTTGCATTACAAATAACAAGTCACTGAAATGGAAGAACCGGTGACCCAAGAAAAAGTCACTATAACACAAGAACCAGTGACATCAACAAACGACGATACCATTGTAACACAAGAATGAGTGGCACAAAAAGAAGCTGCTGAGACAAAAAATTTAGTTACCAAAACACAAGAACCAACAACTCAAGACTTCACTCTTCCCAGGAAATATGGTGATCTAAAGGTTCAGTATCCTTCTAAGATCATCGAATTGGATGAAGAATACAAAGAAGCACAAATTGTGGCAGAGGAAATTTCTCTGTTAATATTTGAAGTGGATAAATGGAAATATCAGGCTAAGTTGCATGGAGAAGGGATGATTCCTCTTCCCACACATAGGAAAGTCATTAAGGAACTTAGAGAGAAGTGGGATGAATAATTGACCTTTTATAGGTTTCGTTGGGAAAAATTGTAGTCATAATTAAAGGAACTAAGGAGATATAAAGCTATGAAGCAAGAAAAAGAACAAATGTATGTATTAATTCAAGAACTACTAAGTTGTAGGAGTCTATCAGCTTCTTATTCTATTTTCCTATATGAAAAATTGAATCTTTTTAAGTTGAAGGCTTTTAAGGAAGGAAGGCCCCATCAACTTGTCACAAATCCTCAATTTTTGGACACTCTTTCTTAGAGTGATTTTTTTGAACAGAATATCTTATGTGAATTGTATCTGCATGAGTTAGCTTGTTTTATTAATGTTCTATTTAATCCATTCATTATGCAGGGGATGTGAAGGCTAAGGGAATTTGCTTCTTTTTTCACTAACTAGATGATTTGGTGAACACCTTTCATACCATTCAAAAAAATGAGAACTCTACTTTATGGGTCTGAGGTGAACCACAATCCCCTGCTGCAATTATTGATGGCCATAAGAGGTTCCTTTCCTCCCCACCAAGGGAAATCAAATGATAGAACTTCAACATGATGTCATAGAAAAATATGTACATCTCATAATGCAAAAAAAACCTTATGCACAGGAAGGTAGTAAATGCACGTGGGAATCTTCTTTGCAGCTTATGAGCACAAGTGATCCTTATTGTTTTTAAAACATTACTTATGTTATGTCTCAAGTTCTTGGTTATGTCGATTGGATTTTGAGGTGTGGACCAAATTGGATGGGGTTGAGATTAAAATTTCCTATCATATGGTTTCCTGAGAAAGAATACAAATCCAGATACATGTTGACAAAAAAGGCATAGAAAAAGTGCTAGGGAGAACTAGTTTCCTGCTAAGGATACAGAAACATGGAAGATAAACATGAATCTTCTTTCAATTTCACTCACCTACATAGAAGAAGCTTTGACCCAGATTCATATTTGGACTAACAGGAGTTTGTTGCATGATGACATGCAACTGTATAGTTGGGGGTAGATGTTGGGTGCTAAAAATGACCCTTTTAGCTTTCTTTTTCCATGGACATTTTTTCCTATTTTCCTTTATTATGACAACCAAGATGGTATTTTATTTAAGGAAAAACATGATTATGAGCATGTACAATTCATATTTATTTTTTCAAATTAATGCTTAAATTTATCTTTGTTTATGGGTTTTGTTTCCTGAATAAGCTAACCTGTGATGGATTAATGAAGACATTTAAAGGCTATAGGAAATTTGGCTAAAACAACCTGCTAATACATAAAGATTTATGTGTATCAGACTGTCGATACACAAGGATTTGGGTGTCTCAACTTGATAATACAGTTGGGAAAGGAAATCTATGGGTGTTACACTGAAATATTGTCACCATCATGTTATGAGATAGGTTTTTCCTTGTCTTCTCCAATCCCTCAAATTTTTCCCTAGAGAAATGAAGGTTCAATTTATCCCCTTATAGTTTTTCCTTGTTTTGAGCTGGTAACGCTCTTTCCCCATTGACAAAAAGCGTTACCAAAGAAGTAAACAACTGGTAATGCTCCTGATACATGAGCAAAGAGCAGTTCCACCGCTTCTAGACTTATAGCAAGAAGAGTTACCCCCTTAACACCACTTGTTTGCTTCATTGGAGGAGCGATGCTCAAGTTTTCAAGGAAAAAAGAGAAACTTCGAGAGGATTTTTGAAGCTTGCCTCCGTGGAGCCTCATCCCTATGGTTTAGGACCAACTAGAGCTCGAGATACTCCCTTTTAGGATCTTATATCCACCTCACCCATGACATCCTCAACCATACCTATCTTCCCATGCCTTTAAATACTAGCTCATCCCCCATGGGAGAAAGGAGGAGGAATTGTGTTGCATACCCAAACTTTGTTAAAATCATTCTTGAGTCTTTGGATACAAGGCGAAAGTTAGAGGAAAGGATCCATTAGAAGGAATTCTCAACACTAAGGAATGAAGGTTGTAGTCTCTCCAATCATTTATTAATAAAGAATGTCTTTTTTCCCATATTTACTATTTCATATGTATGTATTGCTCGATTCCTTGGTCACAAGCATAGATCTAGTTGATTATATTGTATGCTATCATGTTTTCTTTGTTGTCTTCCATCTTTTACAGGTTCTTCTGTAGTAAGCTTCAAGGATAGCGAGGAAAACCTTTGAGAAAATTATTATGGCATCATATTCTAGTGATGAACTAGATCTAAGGAGAGTTTAACATTTGGTGTTTGTGTTTTGTTCTAGATATGAACTATTCAGACTAGGGAAAAAACTCCTGTCCTTGGGAGGTGAGGATTTCTAATAAAAAAATTAGCGACTCAACTAGGGAATACTTCAAATTATGGATCATTGGTAAGTTGAAACCTCCCCCTTCATTTTCAATTTGTAGATCTATGTTTTCCATTGATAGATCTGTAGATCTGCTTTGAATTCGATTGTTTTGCCTCTGTCTACCTTTTGATCTTCATATTTTTGGTTCACTGGGTTTTCTGGTGATTGTTTGGGTTCATTATTTGGAATTTAACTTACTTTTCTACTGCTTTTTTATTTTTCAAATCACCATCTCGGGAACCGCTCTTGGGCTGTGTTATAAGCATGGTTCTAGAGCTGTCACCGCCTTTTCCCTGTTAGAGAAACATGGTTCCACCGCTCTATTTATGTGTGAAATAAGCGGTGTTGGACCCTAGTAATGCTCTAGTGTGAACTTGAATAGGCGGTGCCACCATTTTGTTCTTGTGTGCAAGAAGTGGTGCTCAAGCTGGTAACGCCCTGTTCAACACCTATAGAAGTGGTGCCATGTATTCCTCTTAGCCCTCTTTGGTTTTTTGAATATTAAATGCCTGTATTAGTATTTGAGATGCATGCTTTAGATATTTATAGTTGTTGTTTGAACTCTGCAATTTATTTTTGAATAGAAAACTCAATCAAAAATAAAAAATTCAAAAACAAAATGAGCCAAAGACCCTCAGGCCAGGGGGGTTCCATGCACCCCTCGGACCCCCTAGGGAGCGTGTATGAATCCATAGGTATTCTCAAGAATTCTGATTGATGTTTGTCTTTTAAAGATTCATAGTTGGCCTTGAATAGAACTTGGTTTTGTTAGATCTCTGATCTATCTTTTTTAACAGAACAAGGAAAGATTCATTTCAGTTTTCTTCTTTTATTATACATGATTTTTGTATGATTTTCCTTTTTTTTAAATTGTGATAGAATCCATATAAAAATTATTGTAGAATGTTGCTATTAGTTCATTCTTGCTTTAGTTGAAGAAATATGAACACTTCTATATAAAATTTGTAATTACTTTTCTTGCTTTTTCTTAGAGATCTCACTTCTTTTTCAGTTCAAAAAAGAAGATTTGTTTGTTTCAGTTGGGAACGGACCATATAAGCAGTTTGCTTTATTGTTATATGGGATTTATTCTATGTGTCAAAGAAATTGAACCTCTCTCTCCATTCCTTGAGTAGGGCATACTTTAAAGTGAAAGTGAAAATTTTGCACTATTATACTTGCAAGGTTTTTACTTTTTTATGTCCTCACCTCATGCATTCACTTAACCGTTCAAGATAAAATCAAGCGTTAGACTTAGGTTAAAATATTTAGCAAGGTGTGATAGGTTAGAGACGTGTTTCGACGTGTTTAAGCATAGGAGTTGTCATTTATTTCTTGCACTGCATCCTTGGGATCATTCGGTTCTTCCACGTATCGCTGGTATATCGAATGGCCTTTCATGTACCCTTGAGGTATATCAAAAGGTACTTCACGTACTCAGTTGTATATCAGAAGGATCCTTTCAAATGGTTGTGCATTATACAACACTACTACGGAGTGGAGCTCCCACGTACCTTGCGTATATCAGAAGACACTTTTAGGAATCCTGAGACCATTTGAGTTAACCCTTTGACCGTCTTGGCATCACACTAGCTTTGAAGCCTTGATAATCCCATGAGGTTCCAGACCTTTGATCCACTATCACATATTTTGCTTTCTTCTTTAGTTTGAGTAGCACTTGTTGTCTGTATAGTTCGGTTTTTTTAGAAGAGAGAGATATTTTTGTTACATAGTTATGGCTTCGCCTTCTAGGACTACCAACCGAGAGACTCCTTTACCAAGCATGTCTTTTGTGTCCCCTCCATATGGGGATGTTGGTCCTCCTCTCATGGCTACGTTAAGACTTCCTGAATTGACTATTGGATTACCTATTTGGTTATTCTCGAGTCCAGTTATCCCATGTACACCATTTGCTTCTGATCCTCATCCTTCATCGCAAGAGTATCAACCTCATGTTGATCCCTCTCCCTCTTCACCAAATGTGTCTTCTCTCGTTTCTCCCTCTTCGCTTGTTGAAAGTTGTAGTACTAGTAGTCAGGTGGATAAGAAGAAGAAGAAAAGGAATATTAAGAAGAAGAAGAAAAGGAATATTAAGAAGAAGAAAAACAAACAAAAAACTAAGCCTCAACCAATTACTCCTCCCAGTGCGGAGAGTGTTTATTAGCACACCTAAAGACCGCGTAAGCCCAAATTCCCTTGCAAGATTTGCAACATTAATCACCTTCTAAAAGATTATCATGGTCTGGCCCTAGTTTTAGAAGAATGGTCTAAGGTTTCCCAACAACCGATGTCATCAGCCTCTGGTCATCATATTGATGATCCCCCCTCAACCAGTGACTTTGTGGTTAAGAATCGGAAGGGTAAGGTCAGAACTCCTTGCTTTCTCTGTAAGGACATGCACTTTACTTGCCTTTGTCCTCTCATGGATGAAGCTTCTAAGTTGTTGGAAGATATTATTGTTTCTCACCAATGGCTTCCAACAGGTTAATGTAAGTTGTCTCTTGAACCCCCACTGGTTGACAAATTGGTCAATTTAGTTTCATCTGTGGTTAATGTTGTTCAGGGATAAACACCTTATAACTGAAGGTCTAGGGTTACCAACGTACTCTTAAAACTTATAGACAGTCAGATTTAAAGTACATAAAGGAAATAGGAAGATAGGATGGACTCACCCGATTCACGACAGTTGATCCAAGCTTTGTCTTCTCCCGCTCTTCTTCTTCTCCAAATCTTTCAGGGATGTTTCTCCTTCACCTGCAAAGAGAAAATCCTCCAAATGCAAACTTATATATGTATATTTGGCAAGTTAGATAAACAATATACAGAGTGCTTATATAGAGTTCCATTTGGGTTGATAACAGTTAATCCCACTCTTCCTCCCAAGAGTGAATTCCAAGTGGTCAATCTAGATTCATCTGTGGTTGATCCCACGCTTCCTTTGAAGAGTGAAGTTAAAGTGGTCGAGTCGATGTCATCTCCACCCGATCCCACTCTTTCATTAGAGAGTGTTAATACTGAAGTAGTCGCTTTGACCAAATCTTCATCTTGTTCTTCTCTTCCAGTAGAGAATGAACTAAAAATTGTTGAAGTTTTTATGCTTCATTCTGATTGTTCTCGACAAGAGGAAATTTTGTCTCTTTTGACAGAACCCTCTCCAAGTAGTGAGGTTATTTCGTTTGACTGGAGTAACCTAATAGGGTCTCATATTCATTCGAGTGTTCCTTTCTAGATAGTTGTGAATGTTACTACTAGGCGGATGCTTCGCACTATTGTTGATGAAGGGGATTCTATTAGTATTCTATCCTCAACTGCTTGTGCTAGCCACCGATTAGATCTTGGCTTTTAATCAAATACCTACTGCACCTTTAGGGGTCCTTCCTCATTTTCCCATTACATTAGGAGGTAAAATTATCTGTATTGATGTTATGGTGGTCCAAATTTCTTTATATTTCAATCTGCTCCTCGAATGTGATTATGTTTATGCCATGAAGGCTGTAGTGTCCACACTCTTTAGAGTTATGAATTTTTCCCATGATGGGAAGATTGTGACCATTGATCTTCTTTCCTTTGTTACTCCTGACCATTGCATCACTCCTAGTAATCAAACTGCCTTGAATGTGCCGCATGTTCTTGTGGTTCCTTCCCCTTCTAGTTAGCTTCTTCCCATCATAGGTAAAATGGGGGGCATGGCTTAGTATATGGACATCATATTGGAGTTAAGCTGCTAGATTTTATTTAATGGAGGAAACCTACCAACCTATGGATATCATGTTGTGTAAGAGTAGGTCTGAGAGCATAGTTCTTTTTCTGTGTCAAGCTCGTTAAAAAATGAAATAGGTTTGAGATCATAGTTCTTTTTCTGTGTCAAGCTCATTAAAAAACGAAATAGGTTTGAGAGCATAGTTCTTTTTCTGTGTCAAGATCGTTAAAAAATGAAACAGGTTAGTGAGCATAGTTCTTTTTCTCCGTGCCAAGCCCATTAAATAATGAAACATATGTCTTTGAGCATAGTTTATTTCTAGTGTTAATCTGGTTAAAAAATAAAAACTAGCCCCAAGCATAGTTATTTTCTGTTTCAAGCTTGTGTAAAAATGAAAGAGGCCCCCGAAAGCAAAGTTTACCCTTTGGTTTCAAGCTTCCATAAAAATGAAACCATGTTGTGAGCATAGTTCCTTTTCTCTGTTTCAAGCTCGTTAAAAATGAAATAGACGTTGTGAGCATAGTTCTTTTTCTGTGTCAAGCTCGTTAAAAAATGAAACAAATGTCTTTGAGCATAGTTTATTTCTAGTTTTAAGATCGTTAAAAAATAAAACTATCCATCAAACATGGTGTACCTTTTGGTTTCAAGATTGCATAAAAATGAAACCATTCCCAAGAAAAATTTACCTTTTGGTTTCAGTCTTGCATAAAAATGAAACCATGTTTTAAGCAAAGTTTACCGTTTGGTTTCAAGTTTGCATAAAAATGAAACCATGTTTTGAGCATAGTTCATTCTCTGTTACAAGCTCATTAAAAAATGAAACGAATACCCTGAGCATTCTTCGAATTGATCTTTAAGCTCATTAAAAACAGTAAGACGATGTTGAGCTTACTTTTCATTTTTCGTGCTCTGGTTAAAACATGAAAAGTGGCTTGAGCTTAGTTTATTACTTTTTCGTGCTCTGGATTCAAACATGAAAAAGGTTAATAGAGTCCTCTTTAAGCTCTTTTCAGACTCTTAAAATGTGAAAATATTTCCAAGTGAACTTGTCTTCTTCACGCTCGTAAAAGGACATGAAGAGTTGTCCTCCTAGTGATAGTTTACCCCTTTTTTGGACTAGGGGGTACTACTTACGAAAAAGGTACACTCCAACCAATCATGACTGGAAGATTTCTCTTGGGCATTATTTTATACTTTTTCGGGCCCTAGGGACTAAATCATATGAAAAAGGATCCTTTCGGAGTATTCTTTAGTCATTTCAGACTCTCTAAACATGAAACGACAAATGAGTTTTTCTTTCATCAAACTCAAAATCAAATGATAAAGGACCCTTTTTGGGAAAGAACCCCTCCTTTCTCAGGTTCGTAAAACATATGAGTTTGGACTTGTCTGAAGGACGAGATACAACGAGTGTTTGTTACTCTCTTTGAACTTGAAAAAATGAAAAGAGGGACTCATCGATCATGATGGGGAAATTAAGGGAAGGAAAATACATTTCATTTTGCAATAATGGCAGTTTTTAGTCACCTTTGAACATTGCACTTGTCTGCATTTCATTCAGTTAATTGGGTATTCAGATTGTTTCCGAGTCGATCCAATTTCATGAGTGATGTCACTCCTTTGAGTCTTTCAAAGAATGCATTGTTCTTTGTCGCATTGTGTTCTGCCTCGTCAAGTCAATGCTGCCAAGTCTTCGGTCGTGCTTCCCTACGTTTAGAAGGGAAATTGTCTTGAGAGTTTACACCTGCATTCAAAAAAAAATTGTGTCAGTTACTTTTGAGTCAATCCTATGGTTACATCATACTCAAAATTCTTGAACTTTGTTCCAAGTTTTGTGTCATCGATGTGGGATTCATCATGGCCCTCCTTTGACGAGACTATTCCTGTCAACATCAGCTCATCATCCAGGATTTAGTCTTAAAAACAAGTTTAGTACCTTGAGATCTGTATGCCTTAATGACAGATTCTCTCGCTCTTGACATAGGTTCACATCATTGACCTTTGATCGAAAGATTCGACTGAGTGTTCGACATCAAATCATCTATTCACACTTAGATGATTGTACTAGGGTACCTTGGGAATCATTGACATTAATGGTGATCTCCCTTGCACTTGTTAATGGTTCTCATCATTGACTGGTAATCAATTGGTTTCTACCATGTTCGAAATCAAGACATTTTAATCACATGGATAGAATCATACTTTGTGGAAGATGAGACGAAGACCCTGGGTATATGTTAAGCGATCATTGCTTTCCCCAGGTTGCGATGGATTATTTTGTGTGATTCCTAGCATGTATCCACATTTATATGTTCGTGGTTGTGCTCATATTTGCATCTGTATGACATAGATATACATTGTATGTTTGGTAGCTATGTCCAAATTTGATTCTTCTTCGCACGGATCTACGTTGTATTTTAGTAGCCATGAATTTTTTGTATCTCACATGGATCTACATTGTATTAGTCGAAAATCATGTTGTGAGTCATTTGGGGAAAATGTAAAAGGTGTTGCAGAAAGTTTGTGATGCTTGAGAAGTTTCGACCATTGGACCTTTGCCTCGATACTATACCTTGTTCTTTCAAAGTATATTGCTTATCATTTCCCTCTAGCCATCATAATTTGGGGGGCATCTCTGTTACACCAAAATCTCATGACCATCATGTTATGAGATAGGTATTCCCTTGTCTACTCCAATCCCTCAAAGTTTTCCCTAGAGAAATGAAGGTTCAATTTATCCCCTTACAGTTTTTCCTTGTTTTGAGATGGTAACACTCTTTCCCCATTGAAAAAAAGCATTACCCAAGAAGCAAAGAGTTGGTAACACTCCTGATACATGAGCAAAGAGTGGTGCCACCACTTCTATCCTTACTGTAAGAAGATTTACCCCCTTAACACCGCCTGTTTGCTTCATTGGAGGAGCAGTGCTTGAGTTTTGAAGCCAAAAAGAGAAACTTTGAGAGGAGTCTTGAAGCTTGCCTCTGTGGAGCCTCATCCCTATGGTTTAGGACCAGCTGGAGCTAGAGATCCTCCCTTTTAGGATCTTATATCCACCTCACCCATGACATCCTCAACCATACCTATCTTCCCATGACTTTAAATACTAGCTCATCCCCCATGGGAGAAAGGAGGAATAATTGTGTTGCATACCCAAACTCTGTCAAAATATTTCTTGAGTCTTTGGAGAGAAGGTGAAGTGAGAGGCAAGGATCCATTGGAAGTAATTCTCAACACCAAGGCATGAAGGTTGTATTCTCTCCAATAATTTATTAATAAAGAATGTCTTTGTTTTCCCATATTTACTATTTCATATGTATGTATTGCTTGATTCCTTGGTCACAAGCATAGATCTAGTTGATTATATTGTATTCTATCATGTTTTCTTTGTTGCTTTCATATTTTACAGGTTCTTCTACAGTAAGCTTCAAGGATATCAAGGACAACCTTTGAGAAAATTATTATGGCATCATATTCTAGTGATGAACCAGATCTAGGGAGAGTTTAACATTTGGTGTTTGTGTTTTGTTCTAGATCTGAACCATTAAGACTAGGGAAACAGTTCCTTTCCGCAGGAGGTGAGGATTTTCGATAACAATGGGCACATAGTTCCACTTATTTTGGGCATTATCTCGGGGCCGTTGCAGGACAGGTCAACCTATTCATCTACGTGGCTCATTGATATTTAGAAGGCATTGGATTAGTTCGATCTGTTAAACCATAAATGCTTATGAAATGGCCTTTGTTTCTATTGTAATAATATGATGTAACTGTTTCTATTATGGATATTGATTCATTAGCCTGAGGATCTTCGATCCCATGGTTGTCCAAATTTGAAGGATCCCAATTGATCATCCTTAGTATTTAAAGAGAATTGGGTCTTCCATGAAGGGACTACTGAAGAAATAACAATTGTAACAGAGGTGGAGAAGTTGTGTACTTGACTGATTTCATCAATGAAAGTGAAAAAATTTCTTTGTTTATTGTGTATTAGTTCCTTGTAATTTGTGAAGGAATCTGTTAGAATTTTGTTGATCTATTGTGTATTAGAATTTTCCTAATATATTATGTATTAGTTCTTAATCTACTTACATCTCTTTCTTAGTTGCTGCAAAAATGTGTTTTGAGTTGTTATTTACATTTCCTGTTGGGTTGCTAAAACAATTGGTTAATTAGGAATATAATTTCTAAACAATTGACTATGAAGTGTGTGAATTTCTTTCCAGTAGTGTGTCATCGAATTCGAGAATGATTGGTGTTACACCTGTATTCTGTCACCTTGTTTGATTAATGTTTATCTTCCTTTATTGTTGAAACTGGTAGTGAATATTTTTTATTCTTGAAGATTGAATTAGCATTAATGATTGGATTGATCAATGTGAAAACACAGTATTAGGTTGCAAGGTTTTTTTTTGAATGAAGAGGGTGATTTATGATTATCAGTTACTGTGCGGTCATGCATATATTTTGCATAGTTACCTTTGAAATAACCAGACTTCCCTGGGTTGGCAATTTATATTAAGCACTTTGTGAATTAATTAGTAATTACAATGACCAACACCTAATTTACGAATTAATTAACACTAAAAATAGGGGAAAATAGTCAACTTTTGATACCATGTGAAGATGTAATTAATACATTACATACCTTAGGAGTTGTGTGAAACAAGTGTTTGATAAACCATTCAAAACCTTCAAGTTCACCAACAACAATAAAGAATATATAATATTTGTTGTTGGGCCTTCATAAAAAGGTTGTTTGGACTTCTCGAGTAGAGGAACATCATGAATATCATGGAGGTTGTTCTCATTTGATGAATCAAATGTGTCTTGGATCAATCTATTTATCTCATCTTCGTCATTTGTATCAATAACGTCATCTTCATCTATGGTATCATTAAGAAATCGATCTTCAATATTCTTATCTCCATGTTCCTCAAATTGTAAAGTAGTATTTCTACTATTATGTGGAAAATATCTCTCTGGTTGTCAACATTTAGGGGGCATTGTATTTATATTTACAAAAAATGTAATAACATTAGTGTATAATATACAACACATATATTTAAAATAATAAAACATTTTGTGAATACATGATCAGTAATATTACAAGAAGTGCATTATGTAATGAATAATGCCTTACCAAGGGATGATATTCATACCCCCCTTCAATATGCCCCTTCTCCTTGCAATGTTTTTCAGTTGTTGTTCTTAAAATTATTCTTGTTCACAAACCCCTGCAATCATTGCAAGGGAAATAACACTTTCCATCACCCTTCACCTCCAATGCTTCCTTAAAGTCACCGCCCTTTTTGCTTTCTTTTTCTGTGGACATTTGCCCATATTTTCCTTTATTATTACAAACAAAATGGTATTTTCTCCAAGGAAAAGCATGATTATGAGCATGTATAATTCATATTTATTTTGAAAATATAATGATTAAATTTATCTTTGTTTATGGGTTTTGTTTCCTAAATAAGCTAGTCTGTGATAGATTAATGAAGATAGTTAAAGGCTACAAGAAATTTGGCTGAAACAACCTGCTAATACACAAAGATTTAGGTGTATTGGCCTGTCGATGCATAAGGATTTGGGTGTCTCATCTTGTTGATACAGATGGGAAAGGAAAGCTATGAGCACACAACTCCACTTCTTTTGGGCACTAGCTTAGGGCCGTTGCAAAACAAGTCAACCTATTCATCTACGTGGATCATTGATATTTATAAGGCATTGCATTAGTTCAATTTGTTAAACTAGAAATGCTTATAAAATGGTCTTTGTTGATATTGTAATAATATGATGTTACTATTTCTATTCGTATATATTGACTCGATAGCTTGGGGATCTTCGATCCCCATGGTTGTCCAAATTTGAAGGATCTCAATTGCTCATCCTTAGTATTTAAAGAGAATTGGGTCGTCCATGAAGGGACTACTAAAGAAATAACAATTGTAACAGAGGTCGAGAAGTTTTGTACTCGACTGATTTTATCAATGAAAGCGACAGAATTTTCTTGATCTATTATATGTTAGTTCCTTCCAATTTGTGAAGGAATCTTTGTTAGAATTTTGTTGATCTATTGTGTATTTGAATTTTCTTGATATATTGTGTATTAGTTCCTGACCTATTTACATCTCTTTATTAGTTGTTGCAATAATGTGTTTTGAGTTGTTATTTACATTTCCTGTTCGGTTGCTAAAACAACTGGTTAATTAGGAATATAATTGTTGAACAGTCGACTATGAAGTGTGTGAATTTATTTCCAGCAGTCACGTCATCGAATTCGAGAATGATTATTGTTACACCTATATTATGTCACCTGGTTTGATTAATGTTTATCTTCCTTTGTTGTTGATACTGGTAGTGATGCATGATTTTATTGAATTAAAATATTATTTTGGCGTGTTTAAATGCAAAACAACTTTCCTACGACAATATATTGGATTTAACTTCTTACAAAAGTAAAACTAGTTAGTTATTCTCCGAATTGTTGTGATTTGAAGGGTTGTGAATCTTTTTGTTCTTGAAGATTGAATTAGCATTAAGGATTGGATTGATCAGTGGCAAAACACAATATTAGGTTGCAAGGTTTTATTTTGAATGAACAAGGTGATTTATGATTATCATTTACTGTGTGTTCATGCATATATTTTTTATAGTTGCCTTTAAAATAACTAGACTTCCATGGGTTGAAAATTTATATTGAGAACTTTGTTTGTGAATTAATTAGCAATTATAGTAACCAACACCTAATTTAGGAATTAATTAACGCTAAAAATAGAGGAAAATAGTCAAATTTTGATAACATGTGAAGATGCAATTAATACATTGCATACCTTAGGAGCTGCGTGAAACAAGTGTTTGATAAACCATTCAAAAACTTCAAGTTCACCAACAACAATATAGCAGATAGAAGATTTGTTGTTGAGCCTTCATAAAGAGGTTTTTGGGACTTCTCGAGTAGAGGAACACCATGAATATCATGGAGGTTGTCCTCATCCGATGGATCAAATGTTTCTTGGATAAATCTATTTATACCATCTTCTTCATTTGTACCAATAACGTCATCTTCGTCCATAGGATCATTAAGAACTCGATCTTCAATATTGCGATCTCCATGTTCCTCAAATTGTAAAGTAGTATTTCTACTATTATGTGGAAAATATCTCTCTGGTTGTCAACATTTAGGGGGCATTGTATTTATATTTACAAACAATGTAATAACATTAGTGTATAATATACAACACATATTTAAAATGATAAAACATTTTGTAAATACATGATCAGTATTATTACAATAAGTACATTATGTAATGAATAACGTCTTACCAAGGGATGATATTCATACCCCCCTTTAGCATGCCCCTTCTCCTTGCAATGTTTTTCAATTGTTGTTCTTAAAATTCTTCTCGTTCACAAACCCCTAAAATCATTGAAAGGGAAATACCACTTTCCATCACCCTTCGCCTCCAATGCTTCCTTAAACTAAACATACCTCTTATCATTTTCTTCACAAGTATATTTATTTGACATTCTAATAGCCTATAAGAACCCAAAAAACTCAATCAATATATAAGTAAATTGAATAGAGTATATATATAAAAGGAGATAGGAAATTAAAGGACGTGACATGAAAAGTGAAAAATCTAATAAGTAAATGTCCCTCCATGGTATTTAAAATTAGATTATGTTATATCTATCAAATTCTAAGCGGTAAATCTATATAAGCATTAGCATCAAGGTTCAAATGAATAGTCGATTCACTTTATGTATGACCCTACACATTATTAAAGGAGACAGAATTTAAAAACACTAACCTAGAAATCGAAGGAGATAAAAAAAATTGATGTATTAAACCAGTACAAGACTCTTGAAATCACAGATCGAACAATCAACAGAAAAATTGTTGCAATTATAGCAAAAATTTTGTTGAAATATGTCTTAAGAACATGTATTTATAGTATAAATCAAAGAGTTCATTATCACAGGGAAATAATTTGTGAAGAGTTCTATTTATGGTCCCTTTATCCTTTATTGCTTTCTCATGTTCTGTGTATCCGCCCTGATGTTGGACTCAATTATGTTGTAGTCCGAAACATTGGTTTCAAAAATAATACACATGGTTCCCTCTTCACAAATTATTTCCCTGTGATAATGAACTCTTTGATTTCTACAATTCAATCCCTCCATGGAAGGGGTATGGCATCTACCTCAGTTCTATTCGAAAATCTTAGATTAAGAAGGGAAAACTTGGTGACAGATATTGAATTCTTAAAGCATTGTAGATATAATCCCTTGCTTTGCTAGGTGTAACCACATGCTTCTAAATCCAAAGAATAAAGCTATGTTTGACAGGCTCAACCTCTCCCTGGTTAGAAATGAGATAAAAATAGTTCATGATAGCCTAGTTAAAATAGTAGAATGTTGTTGAGACTACATATACACCTCTCCTCATCACTGCGAATCGACCTATGGATAACACTGGATGCAATAACCTCTCGAAAATTCAAAAGGGCTCTTCATTCAACTGCTGCAAGAAAAGAAAATAAAATTAGTAGGCTTGATGGCAGCAAAGGCCGGGATAAAAATGATGACAATGAGTATTTGATTAGTGATGACATTAACGGCAGACGCCGTGAGGAGGATTGGAATAAGGGAGACAATACATCAAGTTACAGGGAGATATCAAGCGTGGCTTGGAGAAGGTTTATGCACAATGCAGACAAGTTAAACGCATATGGCAATTCAAACTGGTATTTTGCAAGCAATATCATTTCAAGTATTAATATCAACAACAATAATGGCACTATTCATATATCAACGATTGGAAATAATATATCAAGTCACAGTAAGGGGAAACCAAGCATCCACTCATGCGCTGATAAGGGAAATAATAACACATCAGTCGATGATTGGAAATGTGAGAGGCACAACGTAGACAATCCAAAGCCAATTCAACTGGTATCTATTCTGACTGTGAAGGAAATCGTGGCATTAACTCCATACACCATGAGGAGGGCTGTAATAAGGGCAATAATAGTGTATATAAATAGGGTAACAGGAAGATATCAAGAGTGGCTTATAAAAGGTGTATGCACAACACAGATAAGTTAAATGTGGATGTAAATTCAAATAGGTATTTTGCAAGCAATATCATTTCAATTATCAACGATAACAACGACACTTCAAATGGAAGAATTAATATATCATCGATTAGAAATAACATATCTGGTCAAAAACCAAGCGTCCACTCATGTGTTGATAAGGGCGATAATAATACCTCGGTCAATGATTGGAAATGTGAGAGGCACAACATAGACAATCCAAATTCCAATTCGACAGGCAGCGATTCTGGCCGTGAAGGTAATCATGGTTAAAATAGGTATGTTAATGTTTCAATTTCAAATGTAGATAGTATCAACAAGGGCCGTGAAGCTTATAGTAGGATTAACCCCATCATTTCAACGACTGTAAGCTTCTTACAAAATAATAAACCTGGCAACGATGGGAAGTCAAGCAATGTTATCAATGATGACAACGAGGACCCTGAATATGTCATCACATCAACGAATGGAAATAAATCTTTACCCAGCACAACCACTGAAAATAAAGGTTACGATGGTATGATTTACAATAATATTGGCAACGATGATATTCCAACGACTGAGTCAAGCGATTTTAAAAGTGATAAGAAGTCTATGAATATAATGAATTCGTGCCATGAAGGTAAGCATGGAAACCAAAAAAATATTATGGTTAACCTTTCCTCTTTGAAGCTAGATACTCCTTCATGCAACATTCTTGAGAAAGGTTTGAATTTCTCCATCATCCCTCAAAAGATTCCATTTGAAGAACTGATTTATAATATTGAATCTTCCATCAAGAACCTAATGCAGGATTGTGTCGAAGAGATAAGACAAGATTGTGCCATCATGCTAAGGAAATCAAAGCCACCAACCTCTAACATAAGCAGGGATGAACGCGAAACACTCATAAACCTCAAAAATAACAATTCAATTAAAAATTGAAGGCAAACAAAGGGAATGCTATTGTTATCCTTGATGAATGTGATTACCATAGGAAAATTCTAGATCACTTGGCATGTGGAAGATATAGAATTATTAATAACAACCCAAGCGAAAAGGTGATGAAGGATGTATCTTGGATCATAAAAAACTCTTCATTGGACGATTCTACCAAGAGGAAATTGACTCCAAGCAATGCTATCCTACCTCCGATCTACGGATTACCAAAAATACATAAAGATGGAGTACCTATAAGACCTATCGTGAATACAATAGGCTCTCCAACCTATCTAATTGCCAAGTTTTTAGTGAAGGATCTTCTCCCTCTCCCTGGAAACACATCATCCTTTGTCAATAACTCTACCTCCTTCGTTGATTGGGTGAATAACATTGACGTAAAGAAAGATGACATTCTGGTGAGCTTTTATATTGTCTCATTATATACAATGATTCCAATACAGGAAGCTATCGATGTCATAAAGCACATTACGGATGCAGACACTGCCAATCTGGTAAGAACGTGTTTGAAGTCTACTTATTTCTCTTATCATGGTAATATCTATGAGAATATTCACAGAGTTTCTATGGGTTCTCCTTTGTCTCTTATTATTGCTAACATTTACATCGAGCATTTCAAAATGAAGGCCATCAACTCTTTCCCTTTTACTCTGAATGAATGGAAAAGGTATGTCAATGAGATTTTTGCTAAATAGCCCCATGGGATAGATAAGTTGCATGATTTAGTTGCTCACCTTAATAGTTTTATCTCAACATATAAAATTCACTATTGAGATTGAAAAAGATGCAAAACTTCCCTTTCTAGATGTTCTTCTCACCAAGAAAGAAGAAGGGGGATTGGGATACCAAGTGTACAGGAAGGACACACATGTTGACATGTATCTTCATGCAAAGTCCCACCATCACCCTTGCTAGAAGGTTGACATCATCAAAATGCTTTCTACTAGAGAAAAAATAATATTAGGCGTTGATCACCTCAAGAATGAATTAGATCACAATGGAATGGTTTTTAGGAAGAATGGTTACTGTAGCAAACAAATCAATCAATCAATCAATAAAAACAATCATTGCAAAAAGGATTTCAAGGTTCCCATGATTACCTTTCCTTATATGAAAGGAACCATGGCCACAGTTGCATTCCCCCCCGAACTCTATCAGAAGATTTGTTGATTCTACTAAAGACCTGTTGGACCAAAGACAACAAAAAGGGGTGTATGAAGTTCCTTGCTCATGTGGGAAAGTTTATATTGGAGAAACAGGACGTTCTTTGAAAACCTGACTGGAAGAACATTCGGCTGATATTATCCATGGACGAAAAAACAAGTCTGCATTAGTGGAGCATTCACACAGTACTTCTCATCAGGTTTGCATTGAAAAGGATTCTTTGATTTCTAGGGAAGACAACTATAATAAGAGGAGGATAAGAGAGGTTGTTGAAATAGAAAAAAATGAATAATAATTTATATAAGGATGATGGTTCAAAGCTAAGTAATACATGGAAACCCTTTGATTAATGAAATTAAAAGGAATTGGAAAGGATAAGTCATCAATCACTTCAACTTCCCCATCCTTCTATTTATGGTCCCTGTATCCTTCATTTCATTTTCATGTTCTAAGTATCCTCCCTGATGATGGACTCAATTATGTTATAGTCTGAAACGTTGGTTTCAAAAATAATACATAAGTTTCCCTCTTCACAAAATGTATTTATAGATCAATGATTGTGGCAATTCCAGTGAAAATGAACAATGATCAAATTTCAACAATCACAAAAAATCAATGATCGTTACTGTGCTGACCGTTGATTTTGCACATGTTAAATTTTCATTGCTATAGTGAAAACCATATCATATATGTTTCTTTTTTCATAAAAATTTGTCGCTATAGTGACAAAACACTATTTGCATCGCTAGAGTGACGATTATCGAGGGCCATAAAAATTTCTTTTCAAAAAATTTATCTGTTTATCATTAAAATTTTGATTTTCACTTATTCATCAGAATATTTCGTGGAAATTTTGAGCCATATGTACTAGTGTGTGTAGCAACAAACTCTGGAGCACCAAAGGTTATTGCTTGAAGATGTGTTGAGTTGAGAGCTCTACAACACCAAACCTATTGTCGAGTTAAGTTGAGAAAGATTTTGTATTGAGCACTTAGAATCTTTTTAGATAACCGATGTTGAATTGCAAAGCTATGGAGCATAAAAAACAAATTTATTATTATTAAATTTTATGACACTTGTCTCTCCTATTCTTTCTAAAGATTGATTGGGCTCCCACTAAATGAGGAATTGAGCATGTTAAGATATCATAATGGTTAAGTAGTTGATAACTCAAATCAACTAGATGTTAGGATTAAATAGTATTATTATTTAATCAATTAGAGAGTTTATTATCTATAATTAAACTATGATGATTTAAAATCAAATAATTAAACAAAAGATGAATACAAAAAAAAAAACTCGTTGACTAGAGACTAAACAAAGTGTTTAAACCTAAATGGTAGAATCCTTTCTTCTCAATAAAATTTATAAATATTAGAGAGAGGATGTTGCGTGGGTAATGATCCATAACTCACTAGATGGTTCATATGTAGAAAATTACAAAGTAATATTTTGGTGTGTCCAAGAAAAGTTTGGAAAAATGGAATAATTATCTTAAAGACTTTACCAAGGGTTGGTAAATGGACCTTATGAGTACTCTACTCTATAGTTAAGAAATTAAAAAAAAATCCATAATCCTTCTAGTATCTCCGGCGTGCTCAATTCATCTCGGGGGTTACCTAAGAACGGACCAGGAATGGTTCGAGGACTACGGTTGGGTGGAACGTGGCAGTTTCGAGATTAGTCAACAAGCAAAGAAGGATTGATAAGTAGCCCTGTATTGTTTTCTAAAGTTCATATTAATCCAGTTCAATTAAATTGAGTATTTATCTATCTAATGTTTTATCTGTTAGAGTATTTATCTGCTCAATTATGTATCTATTTAATTTCTGCATCAAATTTGTGGGATTTTACTAATCAGATTTCCTGTTGAGTTTCATATAAATATATGTATATAAACCGCTAACCAACTGTTTGATATTTGTTTTATAAATATTTTATAGGATTTAGATATTTATTTCCAAATTTATTAGAGTTATTCATATTTTCTATTCTGGGATAGTTTCTATTTTTTTAAACCACATGCTAAATCAATTTCCCTTTGTTGATGTAATTGTAACTTCGGAATGTATTCACTTGTATTTCTTATGTATTGTAACCAGATGTTTATTCTGGGATGTACTTGAGTCATGTCATGCCCCGATGTTCCTATCTGTAGGTTCTATAATGTAAACAAGTCATATCAAGTCATTGTGGGTAACCCTCCTATTGATCAAGGGTTAAATTCCTCGCAGTTCCGGGGCACTAGGGTTATTAGACTCTCCTAGAGAAGTCGGCCCTAGTAGGGTTTAGTCAAGTCAAGAATTAGTATAAATAGAGAGATATCCTCTCTATTTATCACACACTCACTCACACTTAGTTGTAGCGCATAGCTGAGGAAGAAGAAGACACTGGGGCTAGGAAGAAAGAGGTTACCGCTATCGGGAGATCATCTTATTGTTTTGGGGTTTTACTTTTGGTGTTGATTCTATCTCTGAGGAAGTTGTGGGGTTTTCTCCATTTATGGTTTCCCCGAGGAAAAACACTGTGTTCATTGTCTCTTGTGTTTAATTGTTGTGCTTTTTATTCTCTCAGTTAAAGATCCTAATATAATGCTAGCTTAATGTTAAAAATCTAACATGGTATCAGAGCTAACCTGAGAAGAAGACACTATGCAGTTGCGAGAACTAGGGATTCCTACTTTGTGGATCCATATCCACATATTTTCAACAAAAGAAGGTTGGAATAACTCTCCTCCCTAGGGCGCATCTTTCTGTCGAAGCAGAATCCAATTCTGAGGTTTTTCAGTTTTGGACCCAACACTGATGCCGAAAATCATGGCTTTTCATAGAAGTGGAATTTTTCAGTGAGCCCAGGCTTGGATTGATCTCCTCCCCAAAATTGAATTTTAGAGATCAAGATCAAAGCATTTGGTTGGAAAGAACTCTGAAAAAGAAAAACCCTAATATGCTCCTGAACCAACACTGCATAATTTCAGCTCCAAATCCAGATCCGACATCTTGACCTGGTAAGATCTAAATCTTTTGTATTTCCATTTGAGGTTCTCAGTTAATACGTCTCATCAAACCAAGCTTGATGAAAATCTTGAGGGAGCTGATAAATTTCAAGCCTAGAAGTATAAGATCTCCATGGTCCTGGAAGAAAATGAGTTGGACTCCTATATCAATGAGGAGGTTCAAGTTCTAGAGGGAGATGAGGCTAAGGCATTACACAAGAAGAAGTTGGTTATGGAAAAGAGGATTATTGTTGATTCAATTAAGGATCACATCATACCATAGGTGTCCTCCCTAAAGACACCTAAAGCTATGTTTGATGCCCTGACCAAATTGTTTGAAGGGAATAACATAAACCGGAAGATGACTTTGAGAAACCAACAGAAGAATGTAAAGATCTAGAATGCAGAAACCATCTAGTCTTAATTTACAAGGGTCTCTCAGATCAAGGAACAGCTGGAAGTAGTAGATGAAGAAATGGAAAATGCGGAGATTGTAATGGCCACCTTGAATGGTCTCCCTAGATCATGGGACTCCTTTATTCAAGGAATTTGTGCTAGAAAGAAGTTATTCAAGTTCAGCAGACTATGGGAAGAATGATCTCAAGAAGAAGCTCAGATAGCAGCTTGAGAAGAGAAGATGGGAAGTGAAGATCAAGATCTCACAGTTCACTCCAAGAAAAGTAGAAGAAACTCTCATCACTCCATAGGTAAGACCTTTCACCATAAAGATAACATTAGAAAGGACTTATATAAATTAAGATGCTATACATGTGATGAAAGAGGACACTTTGCCAAAGATTGTCGTAGAAACAAGATTAACTCCCATAAGAAGAAGGGAAATAAGAGAAGACATCATGCTCATGCTGCAGAGGATGATGAACCTTCCACAAAGAGAACCAGATATGAAAGTGAAGATTCTTCAAGTGATGAAGAATATGTTTTGATTTCCACTCTCATGGGAAACATTACTCATGGAAGCAATGATTGGCTTATAGATAGTGGGGCTTCCAAGCATATGACAGGATTCAAGGAATCCTTTGTGAAACTATCAGAACATGACTCACCTCACAAGGTGAAGCTCGGAGATGACTACCAGTATCCAATAAAAGGTAGTGGGGAATCCTCCTATAAGCTAGACTTTGGAAAGTCTATGCAGATGCAAGATGTATTATTTATACCAAGACTAAAGCAGAACCTCCTCTCCATATTTGCATTAGATGAAAAAGGCATGAGGGTTGCATTTATAGATGGCCAAGTTATCATGTGGCCAAAGGGAAAGACTATTAATGATGTAGTAGTGATTGGGGAACAAGAAGGAGGTCTATACAAATTGAAGGGCCATCCAGAACAAGCTTTAGTCCATGACATAGTAGAGCCAAATGAGCTTTGGCATAGAAGGCTTGTACATGTGCATTACAAATCACTACCACTTGTAAGAAAAGTTGTTGAAGGTCTTCCATAAATTCAATTAAAGCATGACAGAGTCTACAAAGGATGTGCGAAAGGAAAGAACACAAATAATACATTTCCAAGTAGCGAGAGCAAGGCAAAAAGAATCTTGGAAATAATCAACTCCGATGTATGTGGTCCAATGTCATCAAGTTCACTAAGCGGGTATGTATACTATGTTTCTTTCATTGATGACTTTTCTAGGAAGACATGGATTTACTTCTTGAAGAAAAAAGATGAAGTATTCAGTAAGTTCAAGGAATTCAAAGCCTTGATCGAGAACCACACTGAAAAGAAGATCAAGACTTTTCGATCAGATAATGGCGGAGAATTCACATCAAATGAATTCAAAGAGTTAATTTAAAGACTCAGGGATTAAGAGGGAGTTGTTCGCTCCATATAATCCACAACAGAATGGGATTGCAGAAAGGAAGAATAGAACTATCATGGAAGTTGCAAGAGCAATGCTTCATGATCAAGATCTTCCTATGCATCTATGGGCAGAAGCTGCTAGAACAGTGGTGTATGTACAGAATCGTACTCCACACAGAGCACTCGAGAACAAGACACCTGAAGAAGTCTTTTCTGGCAAGAAGCCAGAAGTCATCCATCTTAGAATATTCAGTTGTCCAGTGTACATACACATTCCAAAAGAGAAGAGAACTAAATTAGATCCTTCAGGAAAGAAGGGTATATTTGTGGGATACTCTGAAAGCTCGAAGACTTACAGAATATACTTCCTAGGATTCAAGAAGATCGACATCAGCTGGGATGTGACATTTGATGAAGACTCAGCTTACAACAAATCCAGAAGAGACCTGCTGAAGAACCTGAAGAAGCACCCATAATTCATGATACAACCATGAATGAAGAAACTCAAGAAGAAGATCGAGAATTTGAAGAACCACAAGAACCTGTAGATCCACCTCACGAGAAGAATCCTCATAAGAGGAAACCTGCTTGGGTATGAGAAGATGTCCAAGGTGTAGAAATATATGGGGATCCAGAAGAGAATCACAGAGAAAGAAAGAGGACCAGATCTTGCTCAGGGTATGTATCATTATTATGTGATTTCATCGATAAAGAAACTTCCAATTATGAAGAAGTGACAGAACGAAAAGAATGGAAGGATGCTATGATGGAAGAGTATCAATCGATCATGAAGAATGGTGTTTTGGATTTTGTCCCAAGACCAGAAGGGAAGTCAGTTGTAACTTCCAAATGGATCTACAAGATCAAGCATGCTACATATGGTAGCATAGAAAAATATAAAGCAAGATTTGTTGCTCATGGTTTCTCCAAAAAAGAAGGAATAGACTGTGAAGAAACTTTTGCACTTGTAGCTAGATACACTTCTATCAAATCAGTACTTGCCCTAGCTGGAGTGATGAAATGAAAGATACACCAGATGGATGTCAAGACTACTTTCTTGAATGGTGTAGTGGAAGAGGCTCATGTGTGTAGATTGAAGAAATCCCTATACAGTTTGAAACAAGCACCCATGACATGGTACGGAATAATTAACAGCTTTCTATCTAGTTTGGGATTTACCAAGAGTAAAGTAGATTCCAACCTTTACTACAAGGTTGAAGATGGAAACCCAGTGATGCTCCTACTGTATGTAGATGATCTGTTTGTAACAGGTATGGATGGGTTGATTGTTGATACGAAGAGGAAGCGTGCTGCCGAGTTCGAAATGAAGGACTTGGGTACGATGCATTATTTTCTAGGCATAGAGGTTTGGTAGAATGCAGATGGAATTTCCCTAGGACAAGGGAAATATATAGTAGAGATCCTGAAGAGGTTCAGGATGATGGACTGCAAGTCCATGACCACACCTATGGCATTGAACCTGAAGCTATTGAGTGATGCTTCATCAGAAGCGGTTGATGCTATGATGTATCATTAGATGATTGGGTCCTTGATGTACCTGACAAACACGAGACCAAATATTTTCTTTGTTGTGAACACCTTGAGCTAGTTCTTGATAGATCCAAGACATGTTCACTTGATTGCTGCAAAGAATATTCTGAGGTACCTGAGGGGTACAGTTGATTATGGGATAAAGTAAAAGGCGAGTCAGAAGATTAACCTAGAGGGATATGTTGATTTAGATTGGGCAGGAAGTTCCATTGATAGGAAGAGCACTTCAGGGTGTTTCTTCAGTATGGGATCAGGTGTGATCTATTGGTTTAGCAGGAATCAATCCTATGTGGCACTGAGTATAGCTGAAGCAGAGTATGTCACAGCTTGTTCAGCTAGTTGTGAGGCAGTGATCCAGGAGGATCCAAGAAGGAATTTTTTTTGAAGTCCTCCAATCTCAACAAGATTAGCACTAGATCGAAGGGCTCGTTGAGACGATTCCAACGGTGTTCGTTTCACCTCAAACGGACTCCATATGAGAAAGTTATCGCGTTCTGTTCTATAAGGTCAATAGGCAAATTTGGCAAAAAGAGGTGCCACGCGGCACCACTGATAGGGTGACACATGGAATCCGTACTATACAAACATGATGACATGGCATGGTGATGTGGCATGCTGACATGGCATGATGATGTGGCATGATGATGTGGCATGATGACATGGCATGCTGATGTGGCATGATGACTAGCATGCATGCATTTGTGCTTGAAATGAGTTTTAGGACATTCATGCATTTACTCATGAGAAATTGTAAAATTATTAATATTTGAAGTGAGTGGAAAAATTACTCACATATTACTCATTTATTTTATTCCTTGAGTTGTTATGAAGTTAATGCATGGTTGTAACCAAAAACAAACATGCCATATTTGTAAAGAAGTTGTAACAAGTTGGTTTATTATTTAATAAAAAATCCCAACCATATGAAAACCAACTTGGGGAAGTTGTAACCAAGGCCAAGATAGGAAAATTAGTTGCAACCAAAGAAATCCATGAGAGTCATGTGAAGAAGGGCAAGAAAACCTATATAAACCCGTTCAATTGCCATTTCCCACTCATGCTTTGGAGTGGAGACTTTGTAGCTAAAGGAGAGAAGGAAGATTGTGTAGCTCTGCAGTAGGAAGGTACGAGTGTTTATACTCGTTTTACACCACCTTCAGGCTTCAGAGTTGCTGGAAGCAGTCTTGTTGTGTTTTGGGCAGTGGTTCTCTTCCTGAACATTGTCGCCAAGGTATTATTGTATCATTTCCATGTATTTTGCCTTATGTTGAGATTATAGATCGGCCCTCCTATTGAGAAGCAGGCCCGTAGACGTAGTCCATCCTGGACGAACTCCGTTATCAACTTGTTATCTTTATGTGTGTGTTGTCTATGCTATTTGGTTCTCTTCTTATGGATTTGTGAGCTTCGTTCATGCTCTTTATGCAATTCATGTTAACGTCATAGAGTAGCAAAGATCTTGTTTCCGGATCATGTGGTATCAGAGCAGGACTATTTGACGTTGGATTGTGAGTGTGGATGCTCATGAGGGATAAACTGCAAGCTGGTGAGGGTACATTAGAGCCTTACAATTCCGAGATCGGACGTGCACACCGGAGGAAGAAGATGGATGCTAATGATGCCCGCATCGAGATGGAGGCAAAATTTCACAAGGTCTTCTACATGATGGCCTACAAGGTAGAAAAGTTGTTTGCAGACTATGAAAAACGCATGGCAAATGAAA
>LPNX010715936.1:34309-61919 GCA_001517045.1 Pseudotsuga menziesii | reverse complement strand
GTCAAGTCAGGAATTAGTATAAATAGAGAGCTAGCCTCTCTATTTATCACACACTCACTCACACTCAGTTGTAGCACATAGCTGAGGAAGAAGAAGACACCAGGGCTAGGAAGAAAGAGGTTACTGTTGTCGGGAGATCATCTTACTGTTTTGGGGTTTTACTTTTGGTGTTGATTCTATCTCTGAGGAAGTTGTGGGGTTTTATCCATTTATGGTTTCCCCAAGGAAAAACAATGTGTTCATTGTCTCTTTTGTTTGATTGTTGTTCTTTTTATTCTCTTAGTTAAAGATCCTAATATAATGCTAGCTTAATGTTAAAAATATAACACCCTTTGGGTAAGTTCACCGAGATATTCTTCTCGATGACAATGCATTGTTTTAATAAATTTACTCACCCCTTCCCATGATAAGGTACCATATAATTATGTACATTGTTCTATGCATTCCTCCATCCAATCAATATTGTTTTCAATGTATAAATGTAGTGCATCCCACTCGCAACTAACTATATGAAAAAATAACAATTAAGAATTATAAATTAGTTATCCTTAAAGGCAATTAAGTTTACCTAAAAATACTGATGGAATAATAAAAATTACATGAGTAAGATAATATATATAAGAAATTGAAAAATTAATTGTATAATAAATTAAATCTACACCATTTTATTACCTTTCACTTTCCTCGTTCTACCTTTCCCCAACAAGACCTCCCCTTCAATTTTTTTGATGGAGTTGACATGTCAAATGCGATAATTATGTACATCGTTCTATGCATTCCTCCATCCAATCAATATTGTTTTCAATGTATAAATGTAGTGCATCCCACTTGCGACTAACTATATGAAAAAATAACAATTAAGAATTATAAATTAGTTATCATTAAAGGCAATTAAGTTTACCTTAAAATACTGATGGAATAATAAAAATTACATGAGTAAGATAATATATATATAAGAAATTGAAAAATTAATTGTATAATAAATTAAATCTACACCATTTGATTACCTTTCACTTTCCTTGTTCTACCTTTCCCCAACAGGACCTCCCCTTCAAATTTGTTGATGGAGTTGACATGCCAAATGCGAGGAAAATTGATATTTTTTGCTAAATTTGGAAGATACTGAATAATGTACACCATGGATTGATATAACATATAACCCTGCACCATAGAACCCTAGGGAAATCCTCTTTGTAGAGACAAAATTCTTCAATGAATTCAAATGTCTTTCCACCATCCACATTGACCTTGTGTGTACAGGTCCACACAATTCAATCTCCTCAACTTGGTGTATGAGATAGTGTTCTTGTGCATTGAAAAATGATGCAGGTAAATACTTCTTCATTTCACACATTAGATGAGGAATTTCTCTCTTCCAATGCCTAATATCTTCTTTATGGATTTCTTTAGATAAAATCCACCTACAAATGATGCAAGAAAATAAAAGTGAACAACAAGATTGAGGCATATATAATAAAGTTCCAAGCTATAAAACACAATATTTCAATAAGCTTTGCAACAAATTGAACATACATTTTCATGCATATAAAATGTTACTTACCTCATGTATTTACCAAGATCATATATAACTTGTTTATGTTGTTGTCAAGGCTATCTGGGAGAGATAACGATATAACGTACAATAACAAAAATCAAATCATTATTTATTTCCAAACAAGAGACAATAATTACTAAAAATATGTACTAAATGGAAATTATATATGTAAATAATTACCTTAATGAATGTATGCCAACTGTGAGTTTTAACACCACCAAGATCACCTTTTTCGTTAAGATATTATGTATGTTTGACGAACCCCCATTGGAAACCTTATTTTTCAAATGACCTCTTTTATAGAATCGCTTTGTTGCTCTGTCAATAACCATGGAAGACTAATATTTATGTCCCCATCTTTGACATTGTAATAAATTACACTTTGCAATGCATGATTGGATTTTGCAATGTCACTACAATTTTTTCCAATTTTATCTTTACCAATCCTTCCATCTAAGATTTAGCATATCATTTCTTTTACATTCTTCCCGATATGCATTGTATCGAATGTAACGTCCCCATACCCCATAAAGTGGATTATTAGAAATTTTGCTTCAAGAACACTTGTTCTCCTTTCAAAACATGAGCATGGATGTTAACACACTCTCACCATTCATTCTTAGGATTAAGAACCCTTGTACATCACTATAACAGTCATTCCTCCATCAATAGATTCATTATGTTAACATAAGACCTTCTATCACACTGAACCCATTCTTTTCGCACTCCGCCCTCTACACTTCTTCTTTCCGCCTTCGGCTGCGCAGCTCGAAAATTAGAACTCCAGGTGCGATGGAGATATTTGACCACTCTTCTGACTTACACCATCCATGCTTCCACTTTCCATCGTTCTGACCTTGGAACTCGAGAATCAGAATTTCAACATTCGATGGAGATGTTCAACTATTATTCTTCCTTCCGCACTCCCACTTTCCGCCTTTTGCTCGGAAATAAGAAATCAGAACTTTAGTAAGCAACATAATCCTCTATCCGTAATTCCACCTTCCACATTCTGCCTTTCTACCTTTCACTATGAAACTCGGGAATCAGAAATCCAACTTTCGACTGAATCATTCAATCCACTTTCCATCTTCCCCCCTCTGCCTTTTTGCTTTTCGCTACGGAACTCGGGAATCAGAAAACCCATGGAATGATCTCTTGATCCTTCAAATTCCCACCTTCCGACTTCCACCTTTCCGCCTTCCATTACGGAACTCAGGAATCAGAACAAAAACTTGTTACCTTAACTTTTTCCTGGTTTTACACCTCTCGCCTTTCGCAGGCGAATCCTGGGGTACAGAAAACCCACTTTCTCCCTTGTATTTTCCCTGCATTTCCACATTCCTCCTTCCTCCTTCCGTAGGTGGATCCTGGAAGTCAGAAAACCCACATTCTACTTTATTTGACTTCTTTATATCTCCTCCCTCCCTCTGCCTTCCGTAGGCAAATCTTGGGGTGTAGAAACACTCAAATCAGCTGCAAACTGACTCTTTAACCAGGCTTTTCTAGCCTCCAAGGAATTAAGGAAAATGCATTGAACATACTAGGAAAATGTAGAAGTAAAATGCAGGGAAATATACACAAGTGAACCTCTACTTAATCATCATCAAGCATTCAACATGAACATAGTGAGTCATAGACAAATACATGGCATAAACAAGCATAACATAGATACTTATGCAACAGTGAATCCTAATTCATTCATAGCAGGCATTCTTCCTTACCAATTCATCATATTCATTCATAAGCAACTTCAATGCATAAACAAGAATAATAGAGAATACTTATCTTGATGATGGATTTGTCCCATAACTAGCTATGTGATTGCAACGTTCCACCCAACCATAGGCCAGTGTGTTCATTAATATCTCAACACCACTACCACCATCGAGATGGGCATGATTTCCACAATGAACTAGGGAACAAAAGGATTACACACAGCCAAGACACATCAAAACATAGTCAAACCAACCTACAAGTGGATTTCTTAGACTGTCCAATGTAACAAGCCAAAACACAACAAGACACAACCAAACCAACTAACACTTAGGCTTATTAGGATGCTAAGGCAATGCAAAGGTATAATTGATAAGATAGTAAGCTCAACTACAGAGCCATGGGCACCTACACAATATCTGGCTCGACATCCTCAATACCTGCACCACCCAACACAAGGAATTATTCCCTTCACTGCTACATAGTTCCCTTAGGCTATTCCTTCCCTTCTAGTGCTCATCCAGGTGTGCATAAAGGATTTACTAGCCCTCTTGATCTGTTTGTGAGGTTCCTCTCTTCACTAGGTTTATCATCCAATTCTGGGCCTCTTCTACACCTTGGTCTTCAAACCAAAAAAGGGATGCACATCACAATAATTCACAAGGAAAACAAAACACGCAGGCTTCAATCTGCAACACAGAGAAAATCACTGTGGAACCACTCGTCCGTGAATCTGGACAACATAACAATGCGTATTCATGAGTGAATGACCCTTGCATCAATTGTGAATGAACAGAATGATTGGAATGAAATACAATGCTTAGGTGAAATCCAAATGATCTACTAGGCACACATTCACCTGGTTTTACTTGCTGCAAGAAGATGGGTTCTGCAGACTATAGACTTGCAAATTTGCTTAGTCAAGCCATCAAACTACCATGCCTTGCTATGCCCAAGGAATTAACTACCTCATCCACCTTCTGGAAGAATTTAATGATTGAGGATAGAGGACAAAAATGGTAACTGAGGGTTTCATGAGTTTCACCATTGACATATGGTCATACCCTATTGGTTCAGGGGATTTGACTAACTCCCCACCCTATCCCTCGTGGAATTATGCCCCCATCTCTTTCACATTTGCAGTCCCATAGCTAACTGTGGTATTTTATTAATTTGTACATCTCCATGATATATCAAAATATATAGTGTTTGACTCAACACCAAAACCATAGGTATTGGCCTTGATCACCTATACACAAAATACCAAATCAATAGTAGGTCCTTGGCCTTGAGATCCTTGCCATGATTTAATCATAATACATGATCATGTATAATATTAATACCATGGGGTCAAATTCAGAGTATTACATTCCCCTCCCCCTTACAACAACACTGTCCTGAGTGCTTTACAAAATCAACAAAAATTATACACTGGCACCACCCTCAGTGCTATGCAAAATTGAACAAAAATGGATGTGCCAATCACATGGCATCCTCCAGCTCCCAAGTAGCCTCATAAGGACTGGAGTGCTCTCATTGCACCTTTACCTGTCCAATGGCTCGATTTTGGAGCATGGTGACCTTCCTGTCAAGGATGCATAATGGCTCTGTTTGGAATTCTCCCTCGGTTTCCACCTGGATCACATCCCAATAAATCACATGGTTAGGATCATGCACATATTTGTGAAGCAAAGAAACAAGAAAAACATTATGATCTCTAGTGCTAGCAGGCAATGCAAGTTTATATGCAACTGGCCCTATTCTTTCAAGCACTTCAAACAACTCACAGTATCTAGGTGAAAACTTGGCACAACTTCCAAGATTTAAGGAACTCTTTCTTGCACTTTGAGGTAAACATGATCCCCAACACTAAACTCTCTGTCCACCCTATGATTATCTGAATATCTTTTATGTCTGTCCTGGGATGCTTTCAGATTCTGCCTGATCTTTGCAACCTCTTGCTCCATTTCCTTGAGGAATTATGGACCAAGCACAATCTAGTTTAGTAGATTATCCCAAGTCACAGGTGTCCTACACCTTCTTCCATACAAAGATTCATAAGGACTCGTCCCCAAGGATGCTTGTTGTCCATTATTATAGGAAAATTCTACCAAGTGTAAATAATCCTCCCACTTGGTTAGTTTATCCATCACATACATGCGAAGCATGTCTTCCAGCACTTGATTCACTCTGTATGTCCATCATTATGAGGATGCTAGGTAGTATTGAAGTTCTACTTGGTACCCAAATCTGCAAACAAACCCTTCCAAAAATTGGAAGTGAACTTAGGATCCTTGTCAGAGTCTATTTCCTTAGGCAATCCATGCAATTTGAAAATATCCTTCATGAAGAATTTTGCAATGGCATCAGTCTTATAATTGGACTTGACAGGTATAAAATGTGTTGCCTTTTCCAAATTGTCCACCACAACCATGATGGAATCATGTTGCCTCCAAGTCATTGGAAATCCTGTAATGAAATCCATGGAAACCACTTCCCATTTCCATTAAGGAACTGAAAAGGGATGCAACAAACCTGCTGGGTGTTGATGATCAACCTTTCCATGCTGACATTTCATGCACTTTGAAATGTACTTAGCAATGTCCTTCTTCATTCCTTGCCAAAAATACTACCTTCTGTATGTAGCAATTGTCTTCCGATATCCTGAGTGACTAGAATGTGGAGTTTGATGGATCTCATCCATAACCATTCTCCTCAAGTATGCTACATTTGGAATATAAATTCTCTTCTTATAAGTAAGAAGTCCATCCTCTTCCCATTTATATCCCTCATACCTCTTCTCAAGACTTCGCTGCTGCAACTTGTCCTTGATATGCACATACTTTTCATCTTCATCAGCATGATTAACAATCTGTTGTCTCAAATCTGATTCGAAAATACTAAGAGATGCCACAAGCATTTCATGCACCTTCTTGTTGAGTGCATCAACCACTTTGTTTTCTTTTCCTTTTATGTGTTTGATTTCAAAATCAAACTCACATAAAAACTCTAGCCATCTAGCTTTCCTAGCATTTAGAGTTGGCTGATCAAACAAATATTTTAGACCATAGTGGTCTATCCTTAACTCAAACTTTCTTCCCATTAAGTTTCCTCCACAGCTTGAGCGCATGTACTATGGTTGCAAGTTCTAGATCATGAGTGGCATAGTTCTTCTAATGATCCTTCAACTTTCTTAACTAATAACATACCATGTGGTTGTCTTGCATAAGAACCCCTCCAAGTCCTTTACCGCATGCATCAGTACACACCACAAAATATTTCTTTGGGTCTGCAATCTTCAAAACTTGTGCACTTGTGAGAAGATTCTTCAACTGCTGGAAGCTTTCTTCACACCTTGGTGTCCATTCAAATTTTATCCCCTTATTTTGCAAAGAAGTGATGGGATGTGCAACCTTGGAGAATCCTTCAATGAATCTCTTGTAGTATCCTGCAAGTCCCATAAAAGATCTTACATCTGTCACATTCCTTGGAGTTGGCCAATTCATAATGGCTTCAATCTTTTCGGGTTCCACGGATATTCACTCATATGAGATAATGTGACCCAAATAATGAATGTTATCTTTATAGAAGTCACTCTTTCTCAACTTTGCATACAACTTATGCTCCCTTAGCAATTCCAAAACCAATCTCAGATGTTCTTCATGTTCTTCCTCATTCTTAGAAGAGACAAGAATGTCATCAAGGAAAACAAGAACAAACTTGTCCAAATACCTGCTGAAGACACTATTCATAAGGCACATAAATATAGCTGGTGCATTTGTGAGACAAAATGATGCCACTACAAACTCATAATTTCCATACCTTGTTCTGCAGGTTGTCTTATGAATGTATTCATCCTTGATTCTTACCTGATGGTAACTAGCCCTCAAGTCAATCTTGGAAAATAACTTTGCTCCCCTCATTTGACCAAAGAGGTCATCAATCCTAGGAAAAGGGTATTTATTCTTCACAATGACCTTGTTCAACTATCTGTAATCAATACACAACCTGAGTGTACCATCTTTATTTTTCACAAATAGAACTAGTGCTCCCCAAGGAGACACACTCAGCCTGATATACTTCTTCTCAAACAACTCTTGTAGCTACATCTTCAGTTCTAGCATTTATGGTGTACTAATCCCGTAGGGTGTCTTAGACACTAGTGCTGCTCCTGGCACAAGTTCAATTGTGAAATCAATGTCCCTATTCGAAGGAATCCCTGGAATCTCACCAGGAAAAACATCCCTGAATTCTTGAAACACATGAAAGTCCTCCAACCTAGGATTTTCATTCTCTGATGCCTCCAACACATGGGTTGCATACATTCTGCAACCTTTCCTACATAACTTCTTCAGCTGCATGGATGAAATCTTCCTAACCTTTGGAATGCCTCCTACAACCCTTAAGTTTCCTTCTTCATCCAAGAACTCAAAAGTCTTGTTATAACATTTAAGCTTGACTCTGTGTGCTTCCAACCAATCCATTCCAAAAAGAACATCATAGGAACCAAGTGGTAGAACATTCAGATCTACACAAGTGACTAGCCCATTCATAACCAATGGACATTTTTCTACCACTTCACTGACCTTTCTCTTAGTTCCAGTGGCTAGTTGAACTAACCATGATTTGCTATGCTTTAACTTCTTGAAAGCACAAATCTAAACTACTCTAGGAGTAATATTATTAAATTGAGCACATAGATCTGTGGACAAACACACAACTCACAAGATAGATTTCACAATTTACTCAACAATTGAAGAACGAAACAGTGCAAAAATGGCTTGCAACTGTGAATTCTTTCATTAATAAAAAGTAATTAGATAATAATTACAATTACGTACAATGGATTAAATAGCCACAAGCAATTCGAATCCACATGAGTAAATTCGAATTGATTAGACTCTACTTGACTGTATGTGACTAAGACCTTGTCTAAATCATTATCAGAGGACTCAATAGTTAACTGACCTTGTCTAAACCATTATCAGAGTTCAACAGAGTTCTAAAACACAACTCAAGTGTCCAATTCAGTGTTAACTAAGGCTAACTGACTGAGGTAGGTGAGAAATTCCCCCCTCCTGCATGCAGCCATGCAAACCTAGTGCTAACTGAATGTAGAGGACTAGAACTGAATGTAACTGACTCCTAACTCAACTTGACTAGTCACTAACTAAACTCAACTGATGAAGGTTAGTATTGGCACTCCCAGTGGCTCCTAAATTGTAGGAATTGATCTAGGAGAATCCTAAAGTGATGCATGCAAGTGCAATCGGTGGAAGTAGGCCCCAATTATTGTTCCCCACACTTTAGTAACTAGAACATGTGCCCCAATTAGGCCAAGTGGACCCAATGATTATAGTGACTAAAAATAGACTGGATGGACTCCCGATTTAGACATGACTCTTGATTTAGACATATGACAAAATTGGAAAAGGGAGGATTAATAATCCTAACAACCCCTCTGAATGTTAACTTGGATAATCTGTGGGTCTTGGTAACTAAGACCATAGGTCACCCATTACATAAAGTAAAGTAAAGTAACTACTTAATACAGAGAACTGGGAAAAAAACCACATGGGAAAAAATCCCCCCCTCTATCTAAGTAGATAGAATCTGGATTCAAGTTTGAAAAACTTGTAAATATGTTGTTGCAACCTTCATGTCTGTGATGTATCCTTCTCTTTCTTCTCCCAAAATGATGATGGAAGGAAGGACGAATGTAACCTTTATCTCTTGCTGAATGAAGAGGTGTATGATTAGCTCTATTCTTTTGAATGTAGTAAGACTGAGCCTTTTCCATGCAGCATCTTACAGGGAGTCTATTGCATCTCTCTGAAGGAGGTAAGATTGCATGACATAGCGCAAGGGTCTTTCCCTTCTAAGTGTCAGGTGGGTTTCCAGTCTTCTTCCTAGCTTCCAGTTTGGAAGTAGGGACTGGATCTGGATCTAAATCGCCCTGAATCTCAATCTCATAAACTGATATAGCTAGATCTGCAATACTAGTAGAAGCTCCAAAAGAAATAGATGAAATGATTTTACCTTCCCTTGCAAGTGGTTGTTGAGAGTGCACTGGTTCTGAAGGAGGCATGAAGTGTGAGAACTCATATGATTTGGAGGCATGATTTGTGACACCATTTTCTATTATGTTCCCAATAGAGATATCTGTGATCTCCACTGAGTCAGGACCAAAGATCACTCGCTTTGGAGAGCCAGTATGAGTCATCTGGTATACAGATAAAAGGTTTGAAGCTAGGGAGGGAACATAGGGAACATCTTTGAATCTTCCATGTTCAAGCTTGATAGAACCCTTCTCTTGGGTTTGAATTTGACTATTATTTCCCATCTAAATAATAGGAACATCAAAGGACTGTAAGGAAGAGAATGATTCTCTAGAAGCAGCCATATGTTTGGAAGCTCCAGAATCAATGAGAAATACTTGTGATGTTGAAAAGCTAGCCTTTAGTGCATGGCATTTCCTTTGATGTTCTTCATCTTCTTCTTCAATGTCATTCTTCCTTGCACCAGCAGGTGCAGTAATATTATGTTTCTTCAAAATAAGATCCATTTCATCAAGTTGTCTTCTCATACAGGAGCTTTTTGAATGAAAGCCCCTTCCACAGTAAGAACAAGGGACCTTTCCTTTGCCATTCTTCTTGCTTCTGTTTGAACCTAAAGGCTCATTTGACTGCTCTTTCTTCATAGGAGACTNAGGTCCTCCTGCAACCAGTGCTTGATCTCTGGAAGATCGAATGATCCCCATTTGGATCAACTTGTCATGCTCATAAGTGAGAGATGCAATGAAAGCATCAAGAATGGGCATATTCCAATTTGGAGTAGTGATCCTCACCGATTGAAAAGTTGATACAAAGACTGAGTAGTATGCACTAAGTTTTGAGAGCATGGCAAGGATGAGCTCATCATCCTCCTTCTCCACCTTGCATTGCTTCAACTGGTATATAGGTTCTTGAATTTTGTGAAAAATTCATTCAATGTTTCGAAGTTGGATGGATTAAGAGAAATTAGTTCATTTTCTAGATGATGGACCCTCATCTCATCCTTCTTATCAAATAAGGAAGCAAGCTTGTCCCAAATATCCTAGGGAGTCTTCAATCCTTGGATGTGGAAACAAAGATCTCAAGAGACTGAGAGGGACACGTATTTATGAGCTTCACCAAGCCTGTTCAAGTACTTTTCTTTGTCATTATTAAGAATTGGCACTGCCTCTGTTTCTTCTATGAGTCTGAAGAGAAACTTGGTGAAAAGGAATCTCTCCATGTCTTCTTTCCATTGGTAGTAGTTGAAGGGGGTGAGCTGCTCCATTTGAGGGAACATTTTGAATGTAGTAGAGAGGACTGAGCTGCTGTAGTGAATGCTATGAGGGGAATGAGCTGCTTGTAGTGAATGCAGTGAGAGGAGATGATAACCTATAGATCACATAATCAAACATACAAAGTAAGGTCAACAGTCTACACTTTTGGAATTTCCTTCACACCCAGCATAGTTGATCAATCAAGCTTGAACAACAATTTCTTAGCTTGGGATATTAAGTGGTAAATTCTCCGCTTTTGGTGCAGTACTGGAAGGATCAATTTTGCTAAAAAATGATCCAGCTGGAAATATAAGGAGGAGAGGTTCCTTGTCCACCGAGGCTCTAGTACCATATTAAATTAAGCACATAGATCTATGGACAAACACACAAATCACAAGATAGATCACATAATTTACTCAGCAATTGAAGAATGAAACAGTGCAAAAATGGCTTGCAACTGTGAATGCTTTCATTAATCAAAAGTAATTAGATAGTCATTACAATGAAGTATAATGGTTTAAATAGCCATAAGCAATTCGAATCCACATGAGGAAATTTGAATTGATTAGACTCTACTTGACTGTAGGTAAGTAATACCTTGTCTAAATCATTATCGGAGGACTCAATAGTTAACTGACCTTGTCTAAACCATTATCAGAGTTCAACGGAGTTCTAAAACACAACTCAAGTGTCTAACTCAGTGTTAACTGAGGCTAACTAACTGAGGTAGGTGAGAAATGCGCCTCTCCTGCTTGTAGCCATGCAAACCTAGCACTAACTGAATGTAGAGGACTAGAACTGAATGTAACTAACTCCTAACTCAGCTTGACTAGTCACTAACTGAACTCAACTGATGAAGGTTGGTATCGGCACTCCAGTGGCTCCTAATTGTAGGAATTGATATAGGAGGCTCCTAAACTTATGCATGCAAGTGAAATCAGTGGCAGTAGGCCTCAATTAGTGTTCCCCGCACTTTAGTAACTGGAACATGTGCCCCAATTAGGCCAAGTGGACCCAATGGTGCTAGTGACTAAAAAAGGACTGGATGGACTCTCGATTTAGACATGATTCCTGATTTAGACATATGACCAAATTGGACAAGGGAGTATTAATAATCCTAAAAAATATAACTGTGAGTAACACTAGGGTCAATCAAAACAGAAACAGATTGATCAACAATATTACCTACAACCTCAACCACATTTCACAGATGATTTCCTTGGCAGTCCCTAGTGCTGCATAAATTGTAGGGACAGTCCTTGCTACTTGATCCATAATTTCTGCTTCTTGAATGTTATAATCTGGCCTTACATACCCTTCCCCATGTGGACAACTACTGGGAAAATGGGGTCCTCCACATCTCCAACATTGGAGCGGTTCTCTGATCTCTTTTGGATCTCTTTGCTTTTCCCCCATCACTCTGGTTGGCTTAATCATATCTTGTGATGGTTTCTTTTGCTGTTTCATGAAGTTAGAAGGTTTGAAACCTTCTTTCCTTTGATCAGAATTCACATTCCTCTTATCCTTTCAGGACTTATGGTAATTAGGTTTACCTTTGTTCTTATCATAACAATACTTAGCCTTCTTAATAGCCTCTTCTATATTTCTAGGCTCATCAAATTCAATCCTATCTTTGTAAGACTAAGGAAATCCACTCAGAAAGCGCTGGATTTTCACTTTGTCATCTATGATGTACCTGACATACCTTCACAGCTCCAAGAACTTATTTGCATACTCTTCAATGGTTTGTTGTCCCAATCTTAGCTCATGTAATTCTTTGATCTTGTCATCATAGTACCTATCAGAGAGGTACTTCTGTCTGAAAAACTTTTGGAACTGCTTCCACACAATATTCCTTTCCCTAATATTCTTCACTTGCCTAAATTTCCCCCCACCATATGGATTCTCTTCCAGTCAAATTGAAGATGGATACCCTAGCCTTCATAATTCTTGAATAGTCATGGAATTGGAAACATTTTCTCATCCCAAGAAGCCAAGCTTCAGATTCCTGACCCATCTTTACCTCACCATTAAAGGTAGGAGGTCCTTCCTTGTTAAACTCATCACATGAGCTATTTCTATAATTCCTCTTCCTCTTACTTCTATGAGATGAAGAACTTGAATCCATAGTGGATCCTTCAGAGTCAGAAGACCCACTAGAAGGTCTCTTCCTTCTTCTAGCATTGCTTTTACTTCCTTCTGTATTTACTGCCTGATGCTCAAATTTCATCCACCTCTGGATGTCTGTCAAAATCTACAACATGGATGCATTCAGATGATTCTACTCTTCCTGAGCCTTAACCAACCTTTCATTATCTACCCTATAAATTTCCATCTCCACCTTTAAGCTTCTCATGGTGGCTGTAATGTCTAGCAGAGTCTCTTGAAACCTTCTTCCATTAAAATCTGTATCAACATTTCCAACTCTGACGTTTTCTCCCATAGCATCTTCCCCATGCTCATAGGTTTTTTGTGCATCATCATACATGTCATAGGTTCTCATGGCTGACCCAAAACCAACTTTCTAAATACACTATAACTCTGCAAAATGTGTTATTAAACAACATTTGTTAGTTGTAAAAAAAATTCAGAATTAGAAAACCATTTACTTACTGTCACCAACAGCTCTGTTAATTGTTCAACTTGGCCCATTTAGGACCTAGTGCTGCAACCAAAAACTATGATACCATACTGTAACGTCCCCATACCCCATAATGCGGATTATTAAAAAAAAATCTTCAAGAACACTTCTTCTCCTTTCAAAAAACGGCCATGGATGTTAACACACTCTCACCCTTCATTCTCAGGATTAAGAACCCATGTACACCAATGTAAAAATCATTCTTCCATGGAAAGATTCATTCTATTAACATAAAACATTCTTCCGCACTGAACCTGTTCATTTCGCACTCTTCCCTTTGCACTTCCACTTTCCACCTTCTGTTGCACAGCTCAGAAATCAGAGCTCTAGGTGCGATGGAGATATTCGACCACTCTTCCGCCTTCTGCCTTCCGCGATTTCTCTTTCTGTCGTTTCGACCTTGGAACTTGGGAATCAGAACCTCAACATTCGACAAAGATGTTCAACTATTATTCCGCCTTCTGCACTCCCGCTTTTTTACTTTTCGCTTGGAACTCGGAAATCATAACTTTAGCAAACGACGGAATCCTCTATCCGTAATTCCACCTTCCACTTTCTACCTTTCCACCTTCCACTGTGGAACTTGGGAATTGGAAATCCAAATTTTGACTAAATCGTTCAATCCACTTTTTGTCTTCTACCCTCTACCTTTTCACTTTCTTCTACGAAAATCGGGAATCGAAAAACCCTTCAAATGATCTCTTGATCCTTCTACTCCCCACCTTATGACTTTCGCCTTTCCTCCTTTCACTGTGGAACTCAGGAATCAAAACAATAACTCTTTACCTAAACCTTTCTTCGTTTTTCTACCTCCCGCCTTCCACCTTCCGCAGGAAGATCTCGGGGTGCGAAAAACCCACTTTCTTCCTTTTCTTTTCCCTAGATTTCCATATTCCTCCTTCCATAGGCAGATCTTGGAAGTCAGAAAACCCACATTCTTCTTCGTTTGACTTCTTTATTCTTTCTCCCTTCCTTCGCCTTCCGCATGCGGATGCCGGGGTGTAGAAACACTCAAATCAGCTGCAAACTAACTTTTTAACCAAGATTTTCTAGCCTCCAAGGACTTAAGCAAAATGCATTGAACATACAAGGAAAGTGCAGAAGTAAAATGCATGGAAATATACACAAGTGAACCTCTACTTAATCATCATCAGGCATTCAACATGAACATAGTGATTCATAGACAAATACATGGAATAAACAAGCATAACAGAGATACTTATGCAATAGTGAATCCTACTTCATTCATAGCAAGAATTCTTCCTTACCAATTCATCATATTCATTCATAAGCAACTTCAATGCATAAAAAAGAATAATAGAGAATACTTATCTTAATGATGGAGTTGTCTTGCAACTAGCTATGTGACTGCAACGTTCCACCCAACGATAGGACAGTGTGTTCATTAATCTCTCAACACCACTGCAACACCCAAGCTGGGCATGATTTCCACAAGGAAATAGGGAACAACAGGATTACACATAACCAACACACATCAAAACATAGTCAAACCAACCTACAACTGGGTTTCTCAGACTGTTCAAGGCAACAAGACACAACCAAACCAACTAATAGTTGGTCTTATTAGGATGCTAAGGCAATGGAAAGGTAAAATTTCTAAGCTAGTGAGCTCAACCACATAGCCGTGGACACCTACACAAGATCTAGTTTGTCCTCCTCAATACTTGCACCACCCAACATAAGGAAGTATTCCCTTCATTGCTACATAGTTCCCTCAGGCCATACCTTCTCTTCTAGTGCTCTTCCAGGTCTGCAGAAAGGATTTACCAACCCTCTTGATCTGTCTGTGAGGTTCCTCTTTTCACTAGGTTTACCATCCAATTATGTGTCTCTTCCATTCCTTGGTCTTCAAACCAAAACAAGGATGCACATCACAACAATCCACAAGAAAAGCACAACACACAGGATTCACTTTGTAACACAGAGAAAATCACTCCGAAACCACTCGTCTGCGACTCTCGATAGCATAACAATGCGTAATAATGAGTGAACAACCCTTGAATCAATCATGAATGAACATAATGATCATAATGAACAATAACGCTAAGGTGAAAGATAGATTATCTACTAGGCACACATTCACATGGTTTTACTTATTGCAGAAGCAAGAATACGAGTTTTGCAGACTGCAAACTGCAAGATTGCTCAGTCAAGCCATCAAACTTCCATGCCTTGCTTTGCCCAAGGAATTAACTGCCTCATCCACCTTCTGGAAGAATTTAATGATTGAGGATAGAGGAAAAAAATGTAGCTAAGTGTTTCATGGGTTTCCCCATTGACATATGGTCATACCCTATTGGCTTAGGGGGTTTGACTACTCCCCACCCTATCTCTTGTGGAATCATGCCCCCATCTCTTTCATGTTTCAAGTCCCATAGATAGTTGTGGTATTTTATTAATTTGTACATCTCTATGACATATCAAAGTATACAGTGTTTGACTCACCACCAAAACCATAGGTATCATCCTTGATCACCTATACACAAAACAAAAAATCAATGGCAGGGCCTTGGCCTTGAGCACCTTTCCATTATTTAATAATAGTATATATATCATGTACAATATTAATACCACAGGTTCAAATCTGGGGTATTACATTCTCCTCCCCTTACAACAGCACTGTCCTCAGTGCTTTACATAATCAACAAAAATGCTACACTGGCACCACCCTGAGTGCTCTGCAAAATTGAACAAAAATGGATGTGCCAATCGCATGGCATCCTCCAACTCCCAAGTAGCCTCATCAGGACTGTAGTGCTCCCATTGCACCATTACCTGTCTAATGGCTCGATTCCAGAGCATGGTGACCTTCCTATTGAGGATGCACATTGCACAATGGCTCTGTTTGGAACTCTCCCTCGGGTTTTGCTTGGATCACATCCCAATCAATCACATGGTTAGGATCATGTACATATTTCTTAAGCAAAGAAACATAAAAAAAATTATGAGCTCTAGTGCTAGCAGGCAATGCAAGTCTATATGCAACTGACCCTATTCTTTCAAGCACTTCAAACGACCCACAACATCTAGGTGACAAATTTGCACAACTTCCAATATTCAAGGAACTCTTCATTGCCCTCACTCTGAGGTAAACATGATCCCCAACACTGCACTCTCTTCCCACCCTATGCTTATCTGCATAGATTTTCTGTTTGTCCTAGGATGCTTTTAGATTCTGCTTGATCTTTGCAGCCTCTTGCTCCATTTCCTTGATTAATTATGGACCAAGCACAATCTTGTTCACTGGATTATCCCAAGTCACAGGTGTCCTACGCCTTCTTCTATACAAAGCTTCATAAGGACTCATCCCCAAGGATGCTTACTGTTCATTATTATAGGAAAATTCTACCAAGTGTAAATAATCCTCCCACTTGGTTGGTTTATCCATCACATACATGCGAAGCATGTCTTCCAACACTGTATTCACTCTCTCTATTTGTCCATGATTCTGAGGATGATAGGCAGTGCTGATGTTCAACTTGGTACCCAAATATGCAAACAAACCCTTGCAACAATTAGAAGTGAACTTAGGATCCTTGTTAGAGACTATTTCCTTGGCAATCCATGCGATCTAAAAATATCCTTTATGAATATTTTTGCAATGGCATCAATCTTATAAGTGGACTTGACAGGTATAAAATGTGTTTCCTTTGTCAAGTTGTCCACCACAACCATGATGGAATCATGTTGTCTCCAGGTCATTGGCAATCCTGTTATGAAATCCATGGAAACCACTTCCCATTTCCATTCTTAAACTGGCAGGGGCTGCAACAAACCTTCTGGGTGTTGATGCTCAACCTTCACCTGCTGACATTTCATGCACTTTGAAATGTACTCAACAATGTCCTTCTTCATTCCTGGCCAAAAATACTGCCTTCTAGATGTAGCAATTGTCTTATGATATCTTGGGTGACCAAAATATGGAGTTTGATGGATCTCATCCATAACTATTATAGTCAAGTCTACTACATTTGGAACATAAATTATGTTCTTTTAAGGAAGAAGTCCACCCTCTTCTAATTTATATCCCTCATACATCTTCTCAAGACTTCGCTGCTGCAACTTGTCCTTGATCTGCACATACATTTCATCTTCAAAAGTATGATTAACAATCTATTGTCTCAAATCTGATTGGAAAATACTAAGAAATACTAATACAACACTCAGGTGAAAGCCAAATGATCTACTAGGCATGCATTCACGTGGTTTTACTTGCTACAGAAGCAAGAATACAGGTTCTGCAGACTGCAGACTTGTAGGCTTTCTCAGTCAAGCCATCAGACTGCCATGCCTTTCTCTACCCAAGGCATTAACTACATCATCCACCTTCTGGAAGAATTTAATGATTGAGGACAAAGGACAAAAATGTAGCTGAGGGTTTCATAGGTTTCCCCATTGACATTTGGTCATACCCTATTCGCTCAGGGGATTTGACTAACTCCACACCCTATCACTTGTGGAATCATGCCTCCATCTCTTTCACGTTTGCAGTCCCATAACTAGGTGTGGTATTTTATTAATTTGTACATCTCCATGATATATCAAAATATAGAGTGTCTGACTCAACACCAAAACCATAGGTATCATCCTTGATCACCTATACACAAAACACCAAATCAATGGCAGGGCCTTGGCCTTGAGCTTCTTGCCATGATTTAATCATTACATATACATCATGTACAATCTTAATACCATGCGGTCAAATATGGGATATTACATCGAACAAATGAGGTATCTGTAGGTGCTCATAGTAAGAAGATCTACTATATTGTATGGGATAACTCTTCATTCCTTGTGGAATCCTATTCATGCCTTGAAGAAATTCATTATACATAAATAAAAACAAATTAACAATAATTCATGACATCGACGGTAGAGAAAATTTTGTAAAAATATAAAATTCATAATATTACATATTTATATGATACATATACAATTTGCATACCTCGACGATTTCTATCATATTCAAACTTCCATAGGTGAGGTGTCATTCTTCATGGTTTCTTTCCATTCTCTTATTTACCATTGAATTTTGTTTTCTTGGTAATTTGATACCTATGGTTATTAGGGAGGAAGTGACTGTACTCATCAAACACCTCCTTTCTTAAACTTCCTGAGCGAAGAGAATTTATCCTAGGAGCACATACTGGACATGCAAATTTTCTCTTTGTTTGAAGACCTAAAATATATATATATTAATGTTATAGCATCAAACGTTTATTAATTTAAATAAAAAATGCATGATATTTACCTTAAAATCATATACTTTTAAATCCCAATAGAAAGTTACGTACCATAAAAACGTGTTAACCCGGGAGCGTCATGAATTCTCCATGCAAGTATTCCATGGAACTGAAATTGTTTCTACCCTATTTGTCTAGAGATGTCATACATAGTTATGCCAACCCATAACTTCAATAGATCATCGGTAAGGGGCTCAATATATACATTCATATATTTAACCTAGTACTTACCTAATTGATTCAACATACAATGTTATTTAGTTATGTTTCCCAATATATAAAGGCGTTCTCATGTAGCAAAGAAAAAAATAAATGAAATAATATTATTACTTTCAAAAAAATACCTGGAATAATAATTTCCAACATTGTGTGCTCTGTCTTTATCGACATCCAAGGAGAAAGATTATTGTTTATGACGAAAACATGCCACACTGAGTAAGTAGAACGAAGCTCCCCAAATGGATTGAAACCATCAACTGCTAATGAAAGTCTCACATTACGAGGTTCATCTTTAAAAGTTGGTCATTTTTCTTTGATGTTCTTCAATGCAAAACCATCTACAGGATTTCGAAGAAAACCATCTTCAATTATGTTCTTTGCATGTTAATCCATAAATTGTGATATACTTTGGCACCTGCATAGTCATTGGAAACATGGAATTACGGGAAATAAGAAGAACTTTCTGAGGCGCCTTTTTGTTACTTGATCATTTCGATATCTACTAATTTCACATTGTGGGCATTTGTTTTCTTATTCATATTTCCCATAATATATAATATGATCATTAGGACATGTATCAATAACTTGATACTCCATTCCAATTTCTTTCATAATAAGAATACCTATTGATATATGTGGTAAATTATTTGATGGTGGTAATTGAAATTCACCCAACAATTTGCAACATTGACAAAAAATGAATTGTAAACAATATAAATCATAAATATTGAATATCCCTAATGTTGGGTGCTAAAAATGACCCTTTTTTCTTTCTTTTTCATGGACCTTTTTCCCTGTTTTCCTTTATTATTACAACCAAAATGGTATTCTCTCTAAGGAAAAGCAGGATTATGAGGAATACATCATCTTTATTTTGTCAAATTAATGCTTAAATTTATTTATGTTTATGGGTTTTGTTTCCTGAATAATCTAATCTATGATGGATTAATGAAGACGGTTAAAGGCTACAGGAAATTTGGATAAAACAACTTAACGATACATGAAGATTAAGGTGTATCATCCTGTCGATACACAAGGATTTGGGTGTCTCAGCTTTCTGATACACATGGGAAAGGAAGCTATGGGCACACAATTTCACTTCTTTTAGGCACTAGCTCAAGGTTGTTGCAGGACAGGTCAACGTCCTATTCATCTACGAGGCTCATTCATATTCATAAGGCATTGGATTAGTTTAATATGTTGTTGAGATGTGTGATATTATTGAATGAAAAGATTGTTTTAGAGTGTTTTAATTGCATAAAGTCTTTCCTTAAAATAGTAGATTGGATTTAACTTCTTGCAAAAGTAAAAATAGCTAATTATTCTCCTAATTGTTGTGATTTGAAGGCTTGTTGAGGATTCATTTCCCAATGAAAAAAATCACATTATGAGATGGTATATGGAAAAATCCAGTATTTCCTGTTGATTTTGAAATTATGACCTTTGACCTTAAGAACCGCCATGGAAGCAAATTTGGATTTCACAGAAGCCCAGAAAGATCGGTTGAATTAGTCAAACGAATTGGATGAGAAATGGGTAGTTGTTGTGCATAAGACTTTGGTGATTCAACAACAAAATTCTAGGTGGCATGATTAGTTTATTAAAAAGAAGGTGTTTCGGGAAGGATATTATGATTTATTATATGACTCACGATTCAAGATGGACTTTCAAAGAAAATTGTGCATGAGATGGTTGGGACCATACAAGGTGGACACGATGTTTGATAATGGAAATGTTTGATTGACCACAATAGATGAAGAAAACACAACATTATTTGCGAATGGTAATCAACTGCAAATCTATCATAATCCACTTTCAAAGGATGCATTCAGCTTCTGTGTTGCTTCTGATCTGAACTATCAATTGGTAAAAGAACAAGAGAAAACTGTTCGTGCAACTCCTTAATCTGTGATGCATTTTCCATTAAAATTGTACATAAATAAATTTGTTTAATTTTAGTTGTTTTTTGGGTTAATTTTTAGATTATCTTTGTTAGTTCAGTTTGATGGTTTGTGTACAGGACTTGTATGCAGGGATTTAAATATGGGGTACCAAAAAAACAATCAAATTAGGTTGCTCAATCATAGGGAATGAATATTGTCCTCTCTAGTTGCTGAACATCCCTCTACAAGGAGTAGTGAAGGAGATCTCAAAAACATTTCGAAGCCATTTGATTTGGATGTTGTTGAAATTCTAGTTTCTGTTAAAACTATGCCACATTCTTTGTTGAAACTCCAATTTCTCCGCTTTCTGTTAATACTCCACCACATCCGTTGCCGAAAATCCACTAATTTATTCACTTCTAATGAAACTTCAACACATTATTTACTGAAACTCTAACACATTCTTTGCCTAAACTCCGACTATTTCTCCACTTTTTGCTGAAACTCCACCACATTCTTTGCCAAAAGTCTACCAAGGATGANGCGATTTTTAGGGTGAAAAAAGTTTACCCCGTCAAAATTGGGCGAAACAGGGCTTCAAAAAATGCAAAATGGCGAATCTTTTTTGGGAGAAAAACATGGAAAAATAGCCCATCGGGCTAAAATTCGCCCCTAAAATTATCCCTGAACTACCAATTTCTTCGCTTTCAGCTGAAACTCCACGGCATTCTTTGTCGAAAATATGACAATTTCTCCTCTTTCTATTGAAAGACCACCACATTCTTTGCCAAAAATCCACCAATTTCTCTGCTTTCAGTTGAAACTACACCACATTCTTTACCGAAACTCCACCAATTTTACTACTTTCTGTTGAAAATCCCCACAATAGTTTTTGAAACTCTATCAAATTCTTTGTTGAATCTGTAGATTTCTCCACTCACTGATATAGTTGGGTTTGATGTGGACATGTTCATTCCTTTCATTATTCCAAGGGCCCACATGATCCATGAAGCCACGCGATGAGGAACGCCTTTGTACTAAGATATCTGACAAGGAAAGCTAACCACTTCAATTTACTAATCCGTCATGGTAAGTGTACAATGTACGGATCCTAACCACATATATGAATAAGAAAGAATTGGCAAAAAATCATGATTATACTGTCCTTGATCACCCACGTCAACAATTGTTTGAGACAATCTCTTTAGTTGGGGGATGGGGGCTATTATTATGCTCTCTTATCTTATTAACTGCCACCGCTTTATCCAATCCATGCAATAAATTCAACCATGAGATTATTTTTCATTATAATACCTTTATGCCGCGTAATTTATAAAAATACCCAATGAATTTCCAACTGTACATTAGTGTTTTGCATGCTACAACTCCCATATTTGAATTTGGAAATTTTTCTGCTTGTTTGTGTATACTGAGATTCCTGAAGAAGGGTATCATGGGAGGTTTCACAGTCCACCATGATCCAGAGACGATGGATTAATTGAGTCAAAACATGGAAGTTTTCAGAATTTTTTGAGGAAGTCGATTGGACAATGTATTTTGAGAGGCTGATTGGATTCAACGAGGATATTGCATTGTAGTTTGCACATAATATGATGGAAGATCATTCAGAAGTTGGGGGGTTGAGAATTGAAGTTTCTAAGAAAATTATAGAAGAAGTTACATGTTTTCCTAGAACAAGAAGGAGTTGGTTTGGCTGAAAGATGCCTATGCCAAGTGTAAAGGAAACTTTTTTAGCAGCATGAGAGAATGTCCGATCAAGAGGACGAGGGACTACATTGGAGTCCTTTTTGTGCCATTGGACCAAGTTACAGTATTCCTAAAAAAATATATCACATGTGAAGGTAGGTACCGAGTTGTTTACACATATGACTTTGTTTTATCATCTCATTGCTTCATGGTACTTTAGTGAATATGCCTTTTTATCTTCTGAGGTATCTGCAAAAAAAGGTGCATTCAGTGAGAAGATCTCAATACCCTCAATCTTCCATCACCAACCACGACCTCATTAAAATAATAGTATTAAGTGAACTGAAACAAAGGCATCAATTATGGGTGCAATTCCTTATGAGGTAAAACCCTTTGGCCATGGAAGAAGGAGACAATGAGACCAAAGAGGTGAATGAGCATATTTTTTCAAGTAGAGAAATGGGTAGGGAATATGGAGAAGTAGAAATTGACCAAGGTTTGAACGAGGTGGAAGCTACGACTGTAAATGGTTCCCATGGTACAAACCCTCAGTAGCCAATTCTAAGCCCATTTCGAAAGACAGACAATCCAAGGATAATTCAGAGGCCCTCTCAATAAATTATTGAAGAATGTAATGGAAGAAAACCCTTTAAAGAAACTGGGTCTCATGACGATGGGGTTTTACCTCCCATGAATGAGGAATTAGGAACAAGCCCCAAAGACCCTCAGAAAATAAATCAGGAATGGTTTCCATGGGAAAGTAGTGAATAAAGGTTGATGGAGGGGATTGAAAATTCAGGGAAAGTGACTAAGGAGGATGAACCCTTCGATAAACATGAAGAAATCATGAGATTGGGAAAAAAATAATCACAAAATGATGATTCTCCCCTTCTATATGAGGTTTAAATACTTATAGAGGGGCGTATTTCTCCTATGCCATGAAAAATAAGAGAATATTGAGCACTCAAGATTAGTCACCCAATCCACTAATAAAAATGAGGACTTCAGCTACTACCGTGATAGAGGCATCACAAAAACATAAAACATATATTGAAGTCCCAATCTTAATACCTCAGTCATCCCCTGTTACACAAGAACCAAGGGGTGCAGAAGTACAACAAGTGGTTTCTCCTGAAACATAAGAACCAGGAAGCAACTCAACCCCAATACCAAGGTCTGTCGATCCACAGGAACATGTTGTGGAAGACAGACCGGTTAAATTAGAGACTTTACGTTTAGAAAATCACCTATTGAAATAGGAGGTATATGTGCTTAGGGGAGAAATACAAGGTTTAAAAGATACACTAAAAAGTCAAGCAAGTCATACACTGAACACACTAGTTGAAGTTGTTGATCAGATGGAATTTGTCATTTCAGAAGGTGTTGAGCATGATGAGTATATATGCCAGGAAAGTGGAGATATCTTTAGACTCACAGGGTACAAGTTAACACTTATGGAACCTTAAACTTGGAGACTTATGAAGTTATGACTGGAAGAAGCTGGAACAATGTAAGCATACAATATTACTAGACCTGTTGGGGAGAAGGAACTGGACTTGAAAACACAAGAATCCATGGAAGAGTTACATTATCAAGAACAAGTCACTGAAACAGAAGAACTAGTGACCCAAGAAAAACTCATTATAACACAAGAACCAGTGACATCAATGAACGAGGAGACCACTGTAACACAAGAACCAATGGCACAAAAAGAATTTGTTGAGACACAAAATTTAGTTGTTGAAACACAAGAACAAACAACTCAGGAATTCACTCTTCTGAAGACAAATGGTGATCTAAAGGTTCAGGAACCTTCTAATATCATCGAATTGGATGAAAAATATGAAGAAGCACATACTGTGGCAAAGGAAATTTCTCTGCTAAAAGCTGAAGTGGATAAATGGAAATATCATGCTACCTTGCATGGAGAAGGGGTGATTCCTTTGCCCACACTTAGGAAAGTCATTAAGGAAATTAGAGAGAAGTGGGATGAATAATTGACCTTTTAGAGGTTTCGTTGGAAAAATTTGTAGTCGAAATTAAAGGAACTAAGGAGATATAAAACTATGAAGCAAGAAAAGGAACAAATGTAAGCATTAAATCAAGAACTACTAAGTTGTTGGAGTCTGTCACCTTCTTATTCTGTTTTTCTATATGAACAATTGACTCTTTTTAAGTTGAAGGCTTTTAAGGAAGGAAGAACCCATCAACTTGTCACGGTTCCTCAACTTTTGGACACTCTTCCTTAGAGTGATTTTTTCGAACATAATATCTTATGTGAATTGTATTTGCATTATTTAGCTTATTTTATGAATGTTCTGTTTAATCCCATTCCTTATGTAGGGGATGTGAACCTAAGGGAATTTACTTCTTTTGTCACTAACCAGATGATTTGGTGTAATTTCTTTAGACCATTAAAAACAATAAGAACTCTACTTTATGGGTATGAGGTGAACAACAATCCCCTGCTGCAATTGTTGACGACCATAAGAGGTTCCTTTCCTCCCCACCAAGAGAAAATCATATGACAGAACTTCAACGTGATGTCATAAGAAAATGTGTACAACTCATAATGAAACAAAAACCTTATGCATAGGAAGGTGTTAAATGCAAGTGGGAAGCGTCTTCACAGCTTATGAGGACACGCAATCCTTATTGATTTGAAAACTTCACTTATGATCTATCTCAGGTTCTTGGTTATGTCGATTGCATTCATAGGTGTGGACCAAATTGGATGGGTTTGAGATTCAAATTTCCGATCATATGGTTTCATGAGAAAGAATACAAAGGCAGATACATATTGACAAAAAAGGCAGAGAAAAAGTGTTGGGGAGAACTGGTTTCTTACCAAGGATACAAAAACATGGAATATAAACATGAATATTCTTTCAATTTTACTCACCTACACAGAATAAGATTTGCTTCGGATTCATATTTGGACTGACATGAGTTTGTTGCATGATGACATGCAACTGTATAGTTGGGGGGAGATGATGGGTGCTAAAAATGACCTTTTTTCCTTTCTTTTTCCATGGACATTTTTTCCTATTTTCCTTTATTATGACAACCAAGATGGTATTTTCTCTAAGGAAAAGCATGATTATGAGAAGGTGCAATTCATATTTATTTTGTCAAATTAATGCTTAAATTTATCTTTGTTTATGGGTTTTGTTTCCTGAATAAGCTAACATGTGATAGATTAATGAAGACATTTAAAGGCTACAGGAAATTTGGCTATAACAATCTGCTAATACATAAAGATTTATGTGTATCAGACTGTCGATACACAAGGATTTGGGTGTCTCAACTTGCTAATATAGATGGGAAAGGAAATATATGGGCACACAGTTCCACTTATTTTGGGCACTAGCTCGGGGCTATTGCAGGACATGTCAACCTATTCATCTACGTGGCTCATTGATATTTATAAGGCATTGGATTAGTTCACTCTGTTAAACCATAAATGCTTATGAAATGGTCTTTGTTTCTATTGTAATAATATGATGTAACTGTTTCTATTCTGGATATTGATTCGTCAACCTGAGGATCTTCGATCCCATGGTTTCCCAAATTTGAAGGACCTCAATTGATCATCCTTAGTAATTAAAGAGAATTGGGTTGTCCATGAAGGGACTACTGAAGAAATAACAATTGTAACATAGGTGGAGAATTTTTGTACTTGACTGATTTTATCAATGAAAGTGCAAAATTGTCTTGGTTTATTTTGTATTAGTTCCTTCTAATTTGTGAAGGCATCCATGTTAGAATTTTGTTGATGTATTGTGTATTAGAATTTTCCTGATATATTGTGTATTAATTCCTGGTCTTCTTACATCTCTTTCTTAGTTTTTGCAACAATGTGTTTTGGGTTGTTGTTTACATTTCCTGTGGAGTTGCTAAAACAATTGGTTAATTAGGAATATAATTGCTAAACAATCGACCATGAATTGTGTGAATTTCTTTCCAACAGCGTGTCATCAAATTCGAGAATGATTGTTGTTACACCTATATTCTATCACCTGGTTTGATTAATGTTTATCTTCCTTTATTGTTGAGACTGGTAGTGATGCATGATTTTATTGAATGAAAAGATTGTTTCAGTGTGTTTAATTGTAAAACAACTTTCCTTACGACAATAGATTGGATTTAACTTCTTGCAAAAGTAAAACTAGATAGTTATTCTCCAAATAGTTGTGATTTGAAGGCTTGTGAATCTTTTTATTCTTGAATATTGAATTAGCATTAATGATTGGATTGATCAGTGGAAAAACACAGTATTAGGTTGCAAGGTTTTATTTTGAATGAACAAGGTGATTTATGATTATCAGTTACTGTGCATTCATGCATATATTTTGCATAGTTGCCTTTGAAATAACCAGACCTCCCTAGGTTGGCAATTTATATTGAGCACTTTGTGAATTAATTAGCAATTACAATGACCAACACCTAATTTACAAATTAATTAACATTAAAAATAGGGGAAACAAGTCAACTTTTGATACCATGTGAAGATGCAATTAATACATTACATACCTTAGAAGCCATGTGAAACAAGTGTTTGATAAACCATTCAAAACCTTCAAGTTCACCAACAACAAAAAAACATATAGAAGATTTTTTGTTGAGCCTTCATAAAGAGGTTGTTGGGACTTCTCGAATAGAGGAACATCATGAATATCATGGAGCTTGTCCTCATCTAATGGATCAAATGTGTCTTGGATCAATCTATTTATCTCATCTTCGTCATTTATATCAATAACATCATCTTCGTCCATAGGATCATTAAGAAATCGATCTTCAATATTCTGATCTCCATGTTCCTCAAATTGTAAAGTAGTTTTTCTACTATTATGTGGAAAATATCTCTCTCGTCATCAACATTTAAGGGGCATTGTATTTATATTTACAAAAAATGTAATAACATTAGTGTATAATATACAACACATATATTTAAAATGATAAAACATTTTGTGAATACATGATCAATACTATTACAAGAATTACATTATGCAATGAATAACGCCTTACCAAGGGATGATATTCGTACCCTCCTTCAACATGCCCCTTCTCCGTGCAATGTTTTTCAGCCGTTGTTCTTAAAATTATTCTTGTTCGCAAACCCCTGCAATCATTGGAAGAGAAATAACACTTTCCATCACCCTTCGCCTCCAATGCTTCCTTAAACTCACCACACCTCTTATTATTTCCCCCCAAGTATATTTATTTTACATTCTAATGTCCTATAAGAACAAAAAAAACTCAATCAATATATAAGTAAATTGAATAGAGTGTGTGTGTATATATATAAGGAGATAG
>LPNX010715936.1:0-33874 GCA_001517045.1 Pseudotsuga menziesii | reverse complement strand
ATATAAGCATTAACATCGAGGAGAAAATGAATAGTCGACTCACTTTATGTATGACCCTACACATTATTAAAGGATACAAAGAATTTAAAAATGCTAACCTGGAAACCGAAGGAGATAAAAATTTCAATGTGTTAAACCAATATAGGACTTTTGAAATCACAAATCAAACAATCAACAGAAAAATTGTTGCAAATATAGCAAATAATTTGTTGAAATATGTCTTAAGAACATGTATTTATAGATCAATGATCGTGTTAGTTCTAGCAAAAATGCACAATGATCAAATTTCAACAATCACAAAAGGTCAATGATCGTTACTGTGTTGACCGTTGATGTTGCACGCGTGAAGTTTTTGTTGCTACAAAAACAACCATCTCATATATGTTTCTTTTTCCACGAACATTTGTCACTATAGCTACAAAAGGCTATTTCCATCGCTAGAGCGACGATTATCGGGGGCCGTCTTTTCAAAAAAATTATCTATTTATCCATGAAAATTTTGATTATAACTTATTCATCAGAATATTTCGTGGAACTTTTGAGCCATATGTACTAGTGTGTGGAGTAACAAGGAGTAACAAACTCAGGAGCACCAAAGGTTATTACTTGAAGATGTGTTGAGCTAAGATCTCTGGAGCACTAAAACTATTGTCGAGTTAAGTTGAGAAAGATAAGCTCTTAAGCACTAGACTCTTTTTAGATAACTGATGTTGAATTGTGAAGCTCTGGAGCATCAAAAATAGATTTGTTATTATTAAATTTTATGACACTTATCTCTCCTATTCTTTCTAAAGACTGATTGGGCTCCCACTAAATGCATAATTTAACATGTTAAGATATCATAATGGTTGATTAGTTTATAACTAAAATCAACTAGATGTTAGGATTAAATAGTATTATTATTTAATAAATTAGAGAGTTTATTATGTATAATTATACTATGACGATTTAAAATCAAATGATTAAATAAAAGATGAATACAAAAAACAACTAGTTGACTAGAGACTAAAGAGAGTGTTCAAAATTTATAAATAGTAGAGAGAGGATGTTGCATGGATAACGATCCCTAGCTCACTGGAGGGTTCATCTGTAGGTCTATCGAAAGATCAAATTACAAAACAAGATTTTGGTGTCCAAGAAAAGTTTGGAAAAATGGAATAATTGTTTTAAAGGATTTTCAAAGGGTTGGTAAATGACCCTTATGACTACTTTGTTGGATAGTTAAGAAAGACAGAAAATCCCCCCTAATCCTTCTAGTATCTTTGGCATGCTCGATTCATCTCGAGGCTTAGCTGTGAACAGACCAAGAACGGTTCGAGGTCTACGGTTGGGTGGAACGTGGCAGTTCCTAGATCAGCCGCAAGCGAAGAAGGACTGATAAGTACCCATGTATTGTTTTCTAAAGTTCATATTAATTCAGTTCAATTAAATTTGAGTGTTTATCTATTTAAGGTTTTATCTGTTTGAGTATCTTTTTAATTTCTACATCAAATTTGTGGGATTTTACTAATTAGATTTCCAGCCGAGTTTCATATAAATCTATGTATATAAACTACTAACCAACTGTTTGATATTTGTTTTATAAATATGTTATAGGATTTAGATCTTTATTTCCAAAGTTATTAGTAGCATTAGAGTTATTCATATTTTTTTTTTCATTCAGCAGAGTCATAATTTTTTTTTTAAATATCATAGATTACTTCTAAGCCAAGGAAAAAGCTAACGTAAGCCCTAACTAGGTAGAATATCCAACATATAAATCCCGTGGCCAAGTACCTAAAACCTATGTAAGTTAGTATACATATATATACATATACATATAAGAACTATTGTATCATAAACACAATCAAAACTCAAGGAACAATTCTTATAGAATCTTTTACCATATTCTATCAAACTTGTATCACTTATCATTAATCAACAAGAGCCATGAGGTGGCAATGTCCTCGACATTGTATTCGTGATAGCTAGTGGTTTGCAATTGCCTTTGCAAAAAATTAAAACTCAATAAATATAGATTAAATTTTGTTATAAGCCTATTTATCAATAAAAATAGAATGAATGTTGTTATAGCCTACTTAGGCATCCTTTTGAGGATGGTAGAGATTTGACTACTTAGAAGACTCTAGACTCAAGTTCTATTTCAATGGATCCAAAGTGAGGATGAGCTTTACCATCTTTGCGAGAACAAAAACTACATCTCAAATAGGCCATGAAGGACATAAAGACCAAGCCTAAATACAGAGTGGGAATGAACCATTTTTTATTAGCTAGATGATAAATTGCTGATGCTTGTTGGGTGGTTAAGTTAATTCCTTCACTATCAGAGTTGGAAACCAACTTCTCCTTCTAAAATGGTACCCACCTCTCTCTGGAGTAACCTACTTACCCGACCATTTGCACCGATCGGACGACCGACAACGTTGGATGTGACCGCTCACGTGAGCCAAGTCGTCTGATTGGTGCAAATGGTCGGTTAAGTAGTGAAATCCCCTCTCTCTTGGAGTTGCACATTTGGGCTTGTAAAGTAACTTATCCTCTAAAGGAAGGGTAGAAAGGAAAAAAGAAAGGCAATAAAAGTGAGGACATGACTCCATATACGATTTTTCTCGGTAAAATTTTTGTTCATTATAGAAAGTGCCATATTCAAAATATGACATTTTCCACTCCATAGGTTCATTAAAAGTTTCCGATCACCTAAAAATTATAAATAAAATATATATGATATTAAATTATTCCAAATATAAAAAATAAAATAAAACACTTAATGTACATAAAAATTTAGATAAAATAAGGCCAAGCCTAGGTGAGGCAAGGTGGGTCATAGTTGTAACCTTAGGAGTTGACCTCATGATCTGTCACACGGACTTCACAAAGCCTTTCAAACGTTTAAAGATGATGCAAAATGCAGAGCTTTGAGGAATTTATGAGACGCAGGTGGAAGGAATTTCAGCGTAGCGTGGTTCTTTAACAGCCGCTGTGCTTTATTTCGAGGGAATTAGTATTATTTTTTAGGCTTCTAGGGTTCGGGAAAATGGCCACAGAGGAAGCTTGCTGCAGTGCAAGGTTCTGAATTTTTATTGCCGTAATTTTGCTGCTGGTTCTTTTCGTGGGTATGATGTCCAGCTTGACGCTTGGCCTCATGTCGCTTAGCTTGATGGATTTGGAGGTTCTGTCCAAATCTGGAACGCCACAGGATCGCAAGCACGCTGGTGTGTATTATTGTTTTTTCATAGAATAGGCCTAATTTGGATTATTTTTCCCATTTCTTATGGTTTAAGGCTATAAGTTTAATTTTATTGCGGCGAATTCGCCCAGAGATTTGGAATATTTTTCCGCCTTTTTTTATTTTTATCTTTTCTGTTTTATACTGGTTTGAGGTTAAATTTGGTTTGAGGTTAAATTTTGAGAACAATGCGGCAAATTAATAAGGAGCTTTAGCTTGGAGTTCATTTTCTTGTTTATTCTTATTAAAATGTCTGAAATATTCGCGTAAATTACCGTGCGAAGATATAGTTGGATTTGTTTTCTCATTTTTTTAGTTAATTTATAAATGAATAATCCTCTCTAATTTAAGTATATTTGCTTAAAGGTTGAAATTTTAAAACTAGTACGGCACTTAGGCACGGAGATGTTCTTACCTTTTTGCTGTTTTTTTTCTTGTTTAAGGCTCAATTTGCCCGGAGATTTAGCTGGAAATTCATCTTATTGTTTTGAAATAATTTTGCTGGAAATTCATAATTAGCTGGAAATTCATAATTTTGAAATAATTTTGCCAAATTCGTGAGGGTATTTATCTTGGAATGTCTTTTCCTTTTTTCTTATTTTCGGTTTAAGGCTGTAATTTTAAGATTATTACGATAAATTCATGCTAAACTCTAGTCTAAATTCGGCTTCCTGTTTTTTCTGTTATAATTCCCCTGCCGAGATTTAGCTTGGAATTATTTTTAATTAAGGCTAAAACTTTGAAATTATTATGGCAAATTCGCTTGAGTTTCATTATGGAATTCATTTTCCTTTATTTTCCTTCATTTTCCTTTATTTATTTATAATGTTGAAATTATGACGGAAAATTAGCACGAAGATTTTCTTGGCTGGAAGTTAAAAATCTGAACATGTTCAAGCGATGCCTTTAAAATGTGCTTTGCTTGTTTTAAAGAAAAAACTGAATACCTTAGAATTTAATTTCTATTATCAAATTTAGTCTTCTTGGAGGGTTTTGTTAGAAGTTGCACAGAAATTATTTTAAAAAAAAATGAAAAAGCGCTTTAATGCTTTAGACCTGATTGTTGTATTCTCCTAAAAAACGGTGGTTATCAATCTGCATTTATCCGCAGTACACCAATGGAAGATAACAGAGCTAGATGTTTAGTTCTGACAAGTTATTCACACCTTAGTTAGAGTGCATATAGCTAAAAACCTGGTTGCTAATTTTCTAGCTGAGTTTTTATGTTGCATAAATGCGGCCTAGCTCTGAGATTGCTAGTGCTTTTTGGATAAACCAACACAAAAGCTAAAGACCTTATTGAAAGTATTTTAATTGAATTTGAAGAGTGGATTGTCTAATCACTATCCAAACCAAAGGCTCTCTATATTGAGTATGTTGCTTGTCCGTTAGTCTATGCAATAGTAGATATGGAATTTGAAGAGTGGATTGTCTAATGACTATCCAAACCAAAGGCTCTCTATATTGAGTATGTTGCTTGTCCGTTAGTCTATGCAATAGTAGATATGGTGTGACAGTGGGGCATTTATCAAGAAAGAGTGCTTTGACACTTTAATGCCCAAGTGTGAGTGTGATGACCCTGCAAGTGCCGATCTGCTGTCCTATCCTTGTATCTAGGGATAGCCATTGTGTTTACAGCTCTCTTGTGGCAGCAGGGACTATCATTAACCACCACTTTCTATTTGAGCCTATTGAAATCCTTTTATCGATTGCATTGCTTGAATTACACTTTGAAATTTAGGCTTATTTGTAATCATTATAGTTCCTACTTATTATGAGGCAAGGTGGGTTCCTTTTCTGTTTCCTTTTTACGCTGTCATGTTTTATACAGTTCACGTACTGTAATTCAACTCCGGACATATTTTAATGCCTTGAAAAACCGCTCTTGAGATTTTCGTTGATATGACATGGTAATATCTCACTAGCCGTTTTACAGGGTATTTTAATATGTGCAAGGTCGAATGGAAGTGATTTTGTGGCTCAGCAAGACATCAATTAGGACACTTTAACGAAGTAAGTTTGGAATGTTTTTGTGATAATATGTCGTTATGTGTCATTCCTTCTGCATCATGGTTTTAAGTATCGCCATTAGATTTTGAGCTTCCCACGAGAACACATTGTTCAAGGGGTTTGGGACTCAATTAGGTTGCTCTTCCTTTTAACAGCTAGAAGGTAGTGCCAGCCTGTCTCTTCCACACTCTGCTTCCTTCTTGCTTGCCTTCTGTTACGATATTCGCAAAGGTAAAACGCCAAAACGGACAAGAAAGCTTTCACGGTTAAACTACATTGTGAGATATTTTAGGCTTCATTGTTATTTCAGAAAATCCAAAAGAAATCGATTATTAGTATGTCGAAAATGATTTATGGGTGAAGCCCTATTTAAGGTTCCGTCCATCAATATTTCCATCCAAATTTCCTAATCACATTTCCTAATTACGAAATCAAGTTGGTCTGTATACTTGAGCAACATAAATCTTTCATGCGGTTCCCTAACACCCTATAACATACATGTTCACAGCTTGTCATAAGAATATAATACTTTTTTTGCTCATAAACTTTTTCTATAACAAGGTGCTAAACAATGCAATGTGGGACTAATATGGACTTGCAGTTAGTGAAACAGGCTCGGAAGCCGAGCTCTTGATTGGTCTTGCATCTAGTGCCTAAATTGTGGCTCCCTCCAAGTGACATCGCCTTATGTTCGAATTTTCCGCTTTCATTCCTTTGTAGTGTTCTTCATATTTTCCCTTAAGACCAAATATCCTACTTGGAAAGTCTTAAGCCTTAACGATTAGGTTCTTGAACTATTCACCCTACTAGGTTATAAATTTAATAACTCATAGCATATAATCTTATGTCACATTAGTCTCACAAGTTCAACAACTAAATGTAATATGTTCTCTACTCTGGGCTGTCAAACTAGCTAAATGAAATATAGATGTAGAAAAGTAATAAAAGATGCACATAATCAAATTATATTCTTATACAAATACAAAGACTAATTTTAATTTCTAATTTCAATTTCTAACTAGTTAGAATGCAACGTACCATGAGTGTTTAACCTTTCTCAATAAATAACTCTAAGCATCTTATTGTAAAATTAGAATTTAATACCAGTTATTGGAATTCACTGCCTTCATGGGAATAAAACCCGTGTATTGTAGTCTAAACTATCTTTGACAATGGTGTCACCATCCTTCACATTAGAACTGCTACAAGCAAGGCTGGTCTTTTTTCAACAACCTAGAAGATGAAGATGACTTTAAGAAATTTAAATTTCTAGGAAACTTCAGGAGAAGTTACAATAACCGTGTTTTTTATAGTTATTGTGGAATTGGTAATTTTGTTGAATTAGCAGTTCTTTGAATGACGCCACTTTGGGGGAAATGACCCTGGATTATGCCTGGTTTCTGTCTTTCAACAAAAGAGCCATTTTTCGTAGAATGTCAATTATTTAGCCGTTGGGTGGTAACTTTCCCAGGAAAACAGTTTAGTTCGTGAATTGCTCAAACAAGTTTATTAAACCCTCTTCATCCCACCCCACCCCAGCCGAACCCCACCTCAGGTTTTGTCGAGAATCTTCAATGCTCAAAACAATAAAATTATAAACTCATTATGAAATCCATATATGAGTTTTGAGGGTTGAAATTAAATTAACTGACGTAGAAATCAGCATTTCCTGTACCAATGTAATACAGGGACTCGCTAATAATTCTGGAAGCTTCTTGCATTCCTACGATACCTCGTAATCGTGACTATTATTCCCTCAGATATTGTATTTGTTGTTCAAAACTTATTACATTCTGCGAAAACATGTAAAATGCCATCACTTTCAGTACATGAAACCAACCAAGTAAGTACAATGCCCATGAATGCCTAAACTGGCCATGGTTTTTGACCTACTCCACTCTCTAAAGTAGTGTTGTTGTAGCCAGAGCCGGTCGAGGCGAATGTGGCTCCAGTGATTAAATTGTCCTACGTCAGTTGTGGGTCGAGGTATGCAAGGATTGTTTCTTTGATACCCAAGGTTGAAGCTGCAGCTCAAAATTTACAGAAATGAGACTGAGAAAAATTATTCAGTCCTTGGAATGTATATAGAAATATAAATGTTGAGTATTTGGAGGTTATACCCAAGAAATCTGAAGTAAGCTTTCCATTAGAGAAGCTTCCAGTAGGTATCCCACTAGGAAAATCTCTACCGTAAGGCGGGAAGTTGCACTTCGCTGGTGTATCGATGTTATTGTTGTTGCCAGCGTCAAGAGTAGAGTCTCCTAACACAATTAATGTAGGAAACTATGGTGTGCCTTGACCTTGAACCACCTCTGAACTTAAGATTAAGCAAAAACACACCGAATTCAAGCTTCCAGGAGGCCGCCATTGATGGTGAATTTTGATGCTCGACTGCCATTGATGGTGAATTTTGCAGCTCTGTATTCTATGTTTGCCCGTTTAAAATAATCATTGGAGAGTGGTGCTTCAAAGATCAATGTAGAGTGCTTCAAAGATCAATGTAGAGTGTAGAAGCAATTGAATGGTTCAGTGAGTTATTAAAGGTACCATGAATTCGAATGACAGTTCAATAAATGCCATTAATAAAAATCCAAGAGGTGGACAGTGGACTCTATTGTAAAAGCTACTTTGATTTGGAGTAAGCTACTGACGCGACGATTTTTCCCGGCAGCAATTGTCGCGCCAGCACTCCGACCACCGCCGGCAACCCCTCCTATTCGTTGCCGATAGTCTATTCCACCTCGTCGCCATTAACGTTGATCTAACAATTACCTTACCTTCCGCCGTTAACGTTGATATAACCGTGGTTACTCCACTCCTCTTCCTTCTCGACGTACTCCCATGCATTGATGGGTCCCACCAACCACACTCCCTGCACAATTCAAACGATCCCGCGACTTCTCCCTATGCTCTGTTTCTACTCCGACCTACTATTTGCATTCACTGGAAACCACATCACATCTCCACTAGTTCTGGCAGATAAAGATTTAAATAACAGCACAACTCCTCTCAACCATCTTATCTCCTTATGCTCTTGTAAAGATTTTAAGACAGACCATCTTATCTCCTCTCAAGTTCACTAGTTCTGGCAGCACATCTCCTTTCGCGCGACTTTTCCGTGTGTTTTGTTTCTTCTAGAGCTTCTATTTGCATTTACCGGTCACCAGAGATTTTGCAAACTCAGACATAAAAATCAACAGGTTACAATCTCAATAATCAATAATCAGAAATTGCAATTTCAATAATATTCTGGAGGCTTTGAATCAATTCAGATGATTGAAATTACAGTTTGGATAAGCCTTCTTAGTCCACAGCCTGCAAAACGGATTCATTAATGTTCTGAACAGGAGGCCAATGCACCGCTTTAACTTTTTCGTGCCTTCTAGGCAGAATCGCACACGCCTCTGGCGATTCGCTTTATAAATAGATCATGCCTCCTCTTCACTCCACATCTTTCATCTTCAGTGTAGGCCCTTGTTATATCTGAGATAATATTTTTAAGTTCTGAGACATGGATATCAAGAAAGCAATCCATGCTTGCATTTTTCTAGTTTTGGTATTCGGATTGTTGAAATAATTATAGATAACAGAAATAAACACAAAAATCAACCACTCAACTTTACAAAGGCCCATAATTCACATTTGAATTGATTACCTTCCATGCTTGCATGGTATTGAAAGGAATCAAATACTGAGCATATATATATTTATTTGTAAAGTTAAAAAACTTTCAAGAACTTATGACACTAAAAACAAAAAGAAAGGCACAGAATGTTTGAGCTTTCATAGGAAATGAGAGATCATGGATCTGTTGTCACGTACATCTGCTATTTAAATCCCAGGTGGACAAGAGGAGATGTCTGTGTCTTTCTGTTGAGTGTGTATGTGTATAATGTTCTTGTCAACATAAAAAAATGCCCCACTATCCATGTTAACTCAAGATATGTTACATCTCAAGAACCTCAAAGTTTTTTATCCCTCTTGGAGATCAATAGATCTTAGACTAACATGGATTTATGCTAACCCATAATACCTTGAAGGCATTTTACTCAAAAAAACTAATTGCAAAACAAATACATTCGAAGTAGTTTTTTATTTTTAAAAAGAAATTCAGTATTACCTGAACTCCAACACAAATAGCTTCTAGCTGCAATGAGATTCCCATCTCGTAAGAGCATTCTGAATTGGAATTCATCAGTCTTGTCCCTTTTGTGGAATTTCGTATGACATCCTTCAAAACAGAACCATATCTTTTGTGCTCTAAAAGACAGTCATGTACAATCTCATCTGAAGAAGTTTCCTGGCTTTGCATTGTCCAATGACGCATCTTTAAAACTGTCTGAGAGTTTTCAATGCAAGTGGCACCATTGATTGAGCAAAACATATAAGTGCCAAAAGGCATGTAAGGGTTTCTCTTGACAGCCTCATCTAACTCCATTAGAGAATCAAGGATATTATTAAGAAGCGTCCTACAAGCATTTTGAACAAAAGCATCAAGTACATGTATGCCCTGCCAATATGGAAAAATAGCAATCAAGGGCTTAGCAATTGACTCCAAGGGTGCAAGAAGCATCCGTGGAACAATATCATGTTTGGAAACCACGTGACAAAAGTTGCCTCCCCAGTTCTCACGACCAACCGCTTCAACAATTCTTTTATCTTCCACTAAAGGGCAACCAAATGTGACACAAAATGGAGAGCTATGCTTTAATGTGATACACAAAGGAGAACTTTGCTTTAGTCTCTTTTCCAGTACCCATAGTGTGACCAAGGTTGCAACTGCCCTTGCTAAGGAATGACCCAAAAATATAATCGGTTTGAGTTTCTTTTGTTTCGAATTGATATGTATCTGCAACTGATTGGTCATGGAATACATTTCAAAAGAAAGTTAATTTTCCCTTTGAATACTAAACCCTTTTTTATGATTTAACTAGGATTACATTGTCTTACTGTTGTAATAGATAAATCAAATTACCTTTGTTTTGAAATATGTATTCTCCATAATATGCAGGAAGATCTCAAGGGCTCCCTGATGGACAAGGGCTAGTTGACCAACCCAACCCAACCCTCATAGCTTGAGAGGAGATAAGATTGGACTTGGTAAAGTACTTCATTGACGAATAATTAGAATGGACTTGTTTTTCAAATCTAACCACACAATATTGAAAGTGACAATGCCATCCAAATAACAAGTTCTGTTATGCCCCATGACAGATCAATGGTGAGATCTTTGCATAAATACATGTTTTCTGTTGGTTCTATGAAAATAGTTGGAAAGCAGGTTAGGATTAATGCAACAATTGACCTGCTACTAGCAATAGAGTGCAACAGTTGTTCTGCTACTAGCTAAGCTATTCAACAGCTTGCTTTAACTGTAGGCATTTATGTTGGGTATTTAGATCTAGAAAACTTAATCCTTGTCATCTTGCCTTCCAAGTTCCCATAGTATCGCTGCAATTGTAATATGTAACCCCCCCTTGCAGTAAGTAATGGAATGCTTACTGAAGCACCAAGACCTACTTTGAGTACTCATCTCTTCCTCCTTGGGATGCCAGTTCACCCAAGTCCTCAATAGTGGCAAGCTCCAGTAGGGCACACAAATCTTTTATTTAATATTGGCAGGAAGATAGCGTTTTGTCTGTGAATATTAAACTTATGGGTTTGAGCCAATGGCACTTGGAGGTCATGACTCGTGCACATATTAGGACCCAAGCCTAAGCCATGTTTTCCTCTAGGCTTTCCATCTAAATTTGTTGGTGGGGATGTGGTCCATATACCTGTGGAAGCTTACCACTGCTGATCTAGGTTCAATTCACAGTGCATTATGTATGGCTCTACCTAAGAATCCCAAGAGCAACATGTCCCAGGAGATTGACCCCATTCCAGTTAAAAATGGGGAGTTTTTGTTAGGAAAAAACAATTTTAAGTTCAAATAATGGAAAGTAAAATGTCTATCGAAGAATAAGTTCCATTATGGCCAAGGATAGACAAGTCATTATGTCTGTTTTGGGGATCCTTACACAGTTTTGTTGCTTATAGTTAAAAATATTGTGACAGTCCTAGAATGTGATCTAGTACACTCTCACTTTATCATCTCATGGACTTTGGACAAATGAACCTCCACGATCATGGACCAATTAGGTGAAAATACACAAATCAAGCTTTCTAATATTTAGATAGCTAGGTTGTTGAATCATCTATGGATAATATAAAGGTGTTCAATGGATTATTAGAGGTTAAAAGAAATTGAAAACACACATGATTAGTACATTAAACCAAGTTGGTATTAGGTGATCCCCTAATGTATAATATTATAACACCTTTCACCTAATACTTTCCCATTGTGAGCTTGCCCCAAGTCAAGAAGTGGATTGCATTTGCCTGTCTATGGCGATATATAGTAATATGACATGTATTTCAATAGAATTTTTCCCTAAACAATTCCCATGCAACTACATATGCAAAAGCCCTTATATATCTTTCCACTTTATCTGACCGTAGTGTGGCACTTTGCTTAAGATGGAAAATTATCAAACAAGCTTGGTGATTAATAGTGATATTTGAACCCAAAACACTTATGGACATTAATTAACCAAACTTCTATTAATTATATCTTAATACAACCACTAAGCTCTGTGAACTTTCCCTTATACAAATCCTTGAGGAGAATGTTTGATTTGGATCTAGTAATATCATTTCCTTCATTCTTTATGATGCATGCACCCCTACTAGGGTTGTTGTGTTGAAACACCACTTACCCCATGTGGGATTTGTTATGCTTCTTGCTTCTTAGGGCATTTGTTAAGTTCACTGTAAAGAATGGTTCATGGAGCCTTCCATGTCGTATAAATTGCAAGCATGTTTTTAAATATAACTAGTTTTTTGTTTTATTTTCAATAATGTGTTTGCACATTGTTTGTAGGAATTTATTCAAAATGGGAAAGTAAGACAAATGGTAGGCTATCACGCAACTTGAAATGCAAGACTCTAAACACATGCTCACCTTTTCCTCCAAAGATATTCTTTGGTCTGAAATTGATCGATCAAATGGAAGTTTTGATCATGTTGCGAAAATCCCGTCACATAGAGTATCCGACTTCATTAGGGGGGAAGAAATGAACCTCCATGCTCCATGTAGTTTCATCCGACGAAAAAAAGAAAGAACCAAGGAAAAATGATACTGCTTCATTGAGTTATGAAGTGTAAGTATCTCAAGAATGTATTATTTATATGTAGTTAATGATATCGCATTTATAATTAGTTGTCTGTACTGACACTGGAATTTTTTTTATATGTAGTTATGCATGTTGTTATGGTCTGGAGGACAAAAGAGAACAACCAACTAAACGTAGGGCCTCATTTGCCAAGAAGAGGGGTTTCCAATGCCATTTTATAGTTAAGGTTATGGTTCAAAATCCTGAGGCTGCGATATTGACATATAATCTATATGAGCATGAAGACAAACAAGGATGGCCTTGTCATGGTTTGCATGACACTTCAGGCGAGGCCATGTCTCTGCATAAGCCTAAGCTCTCAAGGGACATAGTCTTGTATGTCGAAAGTTTTTTTTTTTTGGAGGTGTCAGTTGACTCAGTTTGCAAAATTCACATAAAGAAACATATTAACTTGGATGCGACAGCTTGGGATAGGGATTTCTTCTTGAGAAGAAAGGATGTTGCAAACATCTACTGTTGGTTGAGCAAAGGAAACTATCAACTCCATAAAAATGATGAGATGAGTGTTAATATTTGGTACAAAAAACTTAAAGAGGATTTTTTCTTATACCAAAAGCCCAATGATGCAGGCGTGCCTTTCATAATTGGAATCCAAACGAAATGGATGTTGGAGACAATGGTCAAGCTATGTCATAACAGCTTAATAGCCATGGACTCAATATTTAGTACTAATAAATATGGGGTATGTGTGCTGTCTGTGTTTTTTTAATATGATTATCCAATATTAAGCCATTCAATTTATTTAATAAAAAACGTTTTTTCACTTTTTGTCTTGTTTGAGTATGGTAGTACCATCTTTACACACTAGTTGCATTTGATGCACAACAAAGTGGGGTGCCAGTTGCATGGGTTGTTTCATCGCGGAATACAACTGAAGATATTGCACTTTGGTTGGAACAGCTTATGAATAGATGTTACCAGCTCCGTCCTGATTGGAAGCCCAATGCCTTCATGGTTGATGATGCGTTGGCTGAGATAACTGCATTGAGGTATATTCATTATCATTACTATTCATTTTAACTTATCTTTTTTATGAAAAAGTGTCACTTTAACCCATCGAATATTGCAGGAGGGTGACACAGTGCGAAGTTATATTGTGCATTTGGCATGTACGAAGGGCATGGTTAAAAACATCAATAACTTTGCCACTAGTCCAGACATGGCAAGTGCAATGTTTAGTAAGTTAGGTTATATTATGAAGTATTGTTCCAACGATGATGTGACTGCTGCAAAAACAAGGATTTTTCAATGAATTTGTTGATGAGGGGAAATTCCTAGATTATCTCAACAAGAATTGGGTTTCTGGTGATAAGTTTCATAAGTGCAGACAACTCTTTCTTGTGTTTTTGCTTAAGTGTTTCATAATTACCATATATTTCCACTGACTTGTTTTTTTACTTTTAGGGATGTGGGTGAAAGGATGTCGTGATTTTATGCATGCATATCAAGAGACCAACAATGTTGTAGAGTCCTACCATTGTTACCTGAAGACCAACTTTCTCTCCCATCGACGGAAAAATATGCTCGTCGAATGGATTGGTTATTATATGTGCTCTTGACAAATGTCGAACCTGTGTATCGGTTCAAAGAAATTCTGAAAGAAGAAGGATACTTGAACAACTACAGGAAAGAGAAGCAGCTTGAATCTTCAATGGAAAGAGCATAAAGAATCCCAGACAGTGATTGCTTCCCTCATGAGAGCATATCTCATGCCTATTGGGTGAGGAGTCAAACAAATCCTCATAAGAAATACCTTGTCACCTGGTATCGTGCAAATTTTATAGCGTGTGATTGCCCATGGTCTATTAGCGGCAACGTGTGTAAGCATGCTATAAAGGTAGATTGGTTGTATTTTCCATTAGGAGATTCAAGCCCAGTACTAGATCATGATGCAACCCATGCTTCATTTGATACCCCTCACGAGATAGAGGCACCAAACTTACATGTAGATGGTGATATATTGTTTACAGCCATTGATACTATTGATTTAGATGTTGAGGGACTTCAATTAGCTAGGGATGAATTGTTTATCTACCTAGACCTGCTTAGAAACAGTCCTCCTAGTACATTGAGAAAGACCGAGCAGTTGGTTGGTCTAGTTAAAAAATTGTTGGATGAGGCTGACACTCTTCATATTATGGACTTTGACTTCACCACTGGCTTGGGTGCTTTCGAGTCATCTTTGAAGAGGAAGAAAAACTTCCTTAGCCCCAAAAAGAAAGGAAAAAGAATCAAGAAAAGTAGCGGCTTGGAAATTGATTTGAATATCCATGCATCTGAATATGATCCTTTCCAGTTTCAATACCTCAACAAGAGGGGTCGTCTTTGCTCCAACATTTCACCATCAATTGACTCAAGTCAGTTGCATTTATTGAAAATATCTCTGTGTTGTTTTTGCTTTCTTCGTCATGTTGTTGATGTATCCATGCATACACATGTGTTGACATGTGGTGTGGATGCTTGCAGAGGGGAAACAATCTGCCGCGGTTGCTCCAAGGAAAAGACATAGACCAAGGAAGCACCAGCCAGGTCTAATTGCAAGCCCAGGTACACTTCACGGGACTCCTTATGCAATGGATTTTAGGTGTTCAGGTGACTAGTGTTCTGCATCACAATACTGCCCTGACGATATTACATCACATGCACAGGTGCTTCTCCCAGGGTTCTTTCGTCCCATCATGACTGGTTGATTGGGAGCACACCCATTGGCAGTTTCCAAGGTTTGGTACATGCCCTACTTTAACAGTTGTTGTTTTTTCTTTTTTCGCCATGTTTTTGATGTATCCATGCATACATATGTGTTGACATGTAGTGCGGATGCTTGCAGAGGGGAAACAGTCTGCCACGATTGCTCCAAGGCAAAGACATAGACCAAGGTAGCACCAGCCGGGTCTAACTACAAGCCCGGGTACACTCCATGGGACTCCTTATGCAATGGATTTCAGGTGTTCAGGTGACTAGTGTTTTGCATCACAACACTGCCCTAACGATATTACATCACATGCACAGGTGCTTCTCCCAGGTTTCTTCCATCCGGGGAGCACGACTGGTTGATTAGGAGCACACCCATTGGTAGTTTCCAAGGTTTGGCGCATGCCCTACTTTAGAAGTTGTTGTTTTTGCTTTCTTTGCCATGTTGTTGATGTATCCATGCATACACGTGTTGATGTGCGGTGCAGATGCTTGCATAGGGGCAACAATCTGTCGTGGTTACTCCAAGGCAGAGACATAGACCAACGCAGTACCAGCCGTGTCTAACTGCAAGCCTAGGTACACTCCACGGGACTCCTTATGCAATGGATTTCAAGTGCTCAGGTGACTAGTGTTCTGCGTCACAATACTGCCCTCACGATATTACATCACATGCACAGGTGCTTCTCCTAGGGTTCTTCCGTCTGGGCAGCACGACTGGTTGATTGGGAGCACACCCATTGGCAGTTTCCAAGGTTTGGCGCGTGCCCTACTTTAGCAATTATTGTTTTTGATTTCTTCACCATGTTGTTGATGTATCCATGCATACACATGTGTTGACATGTGGTACGGATGCTTGCAGAGGGGAAGCAGTCTACCACGGTTGCTCCAAGGCAGAGACATAGACTAAGGCAGCACCAGCTGGGTCTAACTGCAAGCCCAGGTACACTCCACGTGACTCCTTATGCAATGGATTTCAGGTGTTCAGGTGACTAGTGTTCTACGTCACAATACTACCCTGATGATATTACATCACATGCATAGGTGCTTCTCCCAGGGTTCTTCCGTCCAGGGAGCACGACTGGTTGATTGGGAGCACACCCATTGGAAGTCTCCAAGGTTTGGCGTGTGCCCTACTTCAGCAGTTGTTGTTTTTGCTTTCTTCGTCATGTTGTTGATGTATCCATGCATACACGTGTTGACATGTGGTGCGGATGCTTGCAGAGGGGCAACAATCTGCCGCGGTTGCTCCGAGGCAAAGACATAGACCAAGGCAGCACCAACAGGGTCTAACTGCAAGCCCAGGTACACTCCACGCAGCTCCTTATGCAATGGATTTTAGGTGTTCAGGTGACTAGTGTTCTGCGTCACAATACTTCCCTGACGATATTACATCACATGCACAGGTGCTTCTCCCAGGGTTCTTCCGTCCGGGGAGCACGACTGGTTGATTGGGAGCACATCCATTAGTAGTTTCCAAGGTTTGGTGCGTCCCCTACTTTAGCAATTTTTGTTTTTGCTTTCTTCGCCATGTTGTTGATGTATCCATGCATACACGTGTGTTGATGTGCGGTGCGGATGCTTGCAAAGGGGAAGTAGTTTATCATGGTTGCTCCAAGGCAGAGACATAGACCAAGGCAGCACCAGTCAGGTCTAACTGCAAGCCTAGGTACACTCCACGAGACTCATGCAATGGATTTCAGGTGTTCAGGTGACTAGTGTTCTATGTCACAATACTGCCCTGACGATATTACATCACATGCACAAGTGCTTCTCCCAGGGTTCTTCTGTCCAGGGAGCACGACTGGTTGATTGGGAGCACACCCATTGGCAGTTTCCAAGGTTTGAGGCGTGCCCTACTTTAGCAGTTGTTGTTTTTTCTTTCTTCTCCATGTCGTTGATGTATCCATGCATACATGTATGTTGACGTGCGGTGAGGATGCTTGCAGAAGGGAAGCAGTCTGCCGCGGTTGCTCCAAGGCAGAGACATAGACCAAGGTAGCACCAGCCGGGTCTAACTGCAAGCCTAGGTACACTCCACGAGACTCCTTATGCAATGGATTTCAGGTGTTCAGGTGACTAGTGTTCTATGTCACAATACTGCCATGACGATATTACATCACATGCACAGGTGCTTCTCCCAGGGTTCTTCTGTCCGGGTAGCACGACTGGTTGATTGGGAGCACACCCATTGGCAGTTTCCAAGGTTTGGCACATGCCCTACTTTAGCAGTTGTTGTTTTTTATTTCTTTTCCATGTTGTTGATGTATCCATGCATACACATGTGTTGATGTGTAGTGTGGATGCTTGCAGAGGGGCAGTAGTTTTCCGCGGTTGCTCCAAGGCAGAGACATAGTCCAAGGCAGCACCAACTGGGTCTAACTGCAAGCGCAGGTACACTCCACGGGACTGTTTATGCAATGGATTTCAGGTGTTTAGGTGACTAGTGTTCTGTGTCACAATACTTCCCTGACGATATTACATCATATGCACAGGTGCTTCTCCTAGGGTTCTTCCGTCCGAGGATCACGACCGGTTGATTGGGAGCACACCCATTGGCAGTTTCCAAGGTTTGGCACGTTTCCTACTTTAGTAGTTGTTTTTTTTTTCTTCGCCATGTTATTGATGTATCCATGCATACACGTGTTGACGTGCGGTGCAGATGCTTGCAGAGGGGAAGCAGTCTACCATGGTTGCTCCAAGGGAGAGACATAGACCAAGGAAGCACTAGCCGGGTCTAACTGCAAGCCCATGTACACTCCATGGGACTCCTTATGCAATGGATTTCAAGTGTTTAGGTGACTAGTGTTCTACGTCACAATACTGCCCTGACGATATTACATCACATGCATAGGTGCTTCTCCCAGGGTTCTTCCATCTGGGGAGCACCACCGGTTGATTGGGAGCACACCCATTGGCAGTTTCCAAGGTTTGGCATGTGCCCTACTTTAGCAGTTGTTGTTTTTGCTTTCTTTTCCATGTTGTTGATGTATCCATGCATACACATTTGCAGAGGGGCAACAGTCATGGATGTTGTTAACATTTGATGTTGTCATGTCTATCTATATGCCAGGTGACTCTAGCACAAGAGGAGAAGCATCATCTTCAACTCCACAGAATCCCCTATGGGAAGGCTTTAAATCTATGTGACATAGAGCTTTCCACAGATAGTTACATAATTTATGCTATGGATGAAAGTGAATGGAGCATTCTCAGATGTGAAAATCTAGCATTTTTCTTCAAGAACCCTTGGATTATAGCCTTGAGGTAGTGCAATGATCACGAAATGGTTACTTCAAAATCAACCAAAAAGGATTTCCCACACACTACAAGATGATCTTGATGAATAACAGCAACACCTACAACAAAAAAAGCAAGTGATGGAGGGTTAGCTCAAAGATAAAAATGCAGATTCTTGGAAAACTCTTTTTAATTCTGAAATTGTCATTTGCATTATAGTATCCGGATGAGTATTCTCTTTTCTGGACATGGCATTTTTTCTGTATATGTCCGCAACATACTCTTAAGCATAAGGGAAATAATCTTACATATGAAGAAAGTGGATATTGTATTGTGTCTATAGTTATTCCTATTGACAATTTATAATTCTGTCCATCTAAAATTCCATAGTATATTGTACTATATTTTGCGATGGGCTAATGCATTTCTTGAATGAAAATAGAGAAGTTGGGGACAATGCTTATTGTTGATATGTTATAAAGGAGAGTGCAAAATAAGAACAATAGCATGTTAAATATTGATCAAACATTCAATCCATGCCTGGGACTTTCTAAAATATTCCACATATAGCATGGTGGCAGAGTTCTACTGGCAGAGTTTAATTATGCATGTTTTTATAGACAACCTGCTCACTAATATTTACATCCTTGATTATATTTTAGCTTTTTTTAACTGCTTATGTTTAAATTTTATCAAATACATACTTTTCAGGGTATTAAGTTGCACTTTCTTGTTGCTGAACTTGTGTAACTCCATTACATGGCAGATTGAAAGTTTCTATAGACATTAGGGTGACTTCATGGATGGCTAGTTTATACTTGCTACAACTAGCATTTGATGGTAGTTTATACTTGCTTCTAGATGGCCATGCTTATAGACTTACTTTTTTCTAAACCTAATATTGCTTTGGAATTTAGGTTTTTTGAATTCAAATTATATTTATGTTGAATTCATACATATTTAAGGAGTTGAAATCACTGGAAAGAGCATGGATTCAGCTAGCAAACCCATTGCAGCTAATACATCAGCTCTACATGCCAATATCATGAAGGACAAGATTGATGTTGATATTGTTTCAGAGATAAAAAACACTGTTGATGAGAACCGAAATACCCAATATGAGCAATAAATGCAACTCTGAAGTAGATACATCTAGTCTCATTAAAATAACTATTGATGACAATATAGCAGCCACCTCCAATCTTAAATATGAACATGAGGTTAAACTTTCATCTATTAGTGGACCTACAAGTATCAATTATTCATTATTGGTAGAAGAAATGGAAGTTCCTAAAGGAAGGATGGCTAGAGCATCTAAATCAAATAATCTGCCAAAGGATGGGGATCATATAGTAAAGGACATTGGAGTGATAGTTGCAGTGGTAGTTTTGAAAATAGGGAACGTAAGCTGGAAAGTCAAAGTTTTGATTCATCAATTTATGTTTCTAAACAAGCACTATTATCCTTCTCTAAAATAAAAATTTGTTGATTTTTTACATTTTGATTATTTTTATCATTCAAATATGGTTATGATTGTTCACAAAATTTTAATTTATATCCCTTGAAAAGGAATATTTCTAATGTATTAATTAATAATTACAGCATCAACTTAACCAAGTTTAAATTTCTCCGACCATATTTATGTGAAAGCATATATTTATATTGTTATAATATTGCCCAAACTTAACCAAAACATAACATCATGATCACATCTCAACAATCCATTGAAAGTAAAAGATGATTGAAAACACTTTTCCTAGTAATATTGGTCAATGTTTTTTTATCACGGAAAAGACAAATAAAATTTTACAAAAAAAAGTTGTAGCTCATTATATTAATAAATGAACCACATTATTCATAGGCCAAAAAAGTTGTACATATATAGCATCAACATCAATGTCTGATAGAGATCATAAATCATCATGTCTAGAAATAAACACATGTTTATGCTTATACACATACATATTTTCCTGCTATATGTATTAACAAGTACCAACAATATTGTGCACAACAAAAATGTAAACAACAACCAAACTGTGCACTATAAAAAGTATCGGTAAGCATGTGAAGAGTATTCCATCTACTAACTTTCAGCAAAGAAAGGATCAACTAGGGTGCGGTCTTGGGTCTAGCTCATTGATATTGTCATCAACCCCTTCCCACAAATGCCAACTTCCTTCACCAACATGTAGCCCCATCTTAGAAAATTGATCTATCGACATGTTCCTTTCCATGTATATATGTTGATACGATATGTTCTGAAATAAGCTTCCTATTTTGATGAGTTCTCCATATAAAGGATTCAGCATGATGTTCTTTGGAGGCTTTTCATTTTTAACCAATCTATAACTAGTATAGAATACCCATAAATTTGTAGCTTTTGAACCCCTTTTGAGACATCCAAGAGCATAACTAACTTGAGAGCCATCAATTCAACTCGATTGTTGGTACTTCTCCCAATTCCAGCTGCAAACATGTACCAGTGAGTATCATATATAGCAAATTCCCCCTAGCTCCTCCCTCCATGTATTAACTATGTAAGGGTGGGAAATAAAGACATGATTTTTATTTTCAGATTATTCATTGCAGAGAGGACACCTACTTGGACAACAACCAAACTTTTTAATTAGATTAGCCCGTACTAGGACCTTACCAAATAGTATATGACACACAACAATTTGTGTTGGCAATATGGAAGATGACGTTATTGGCATTGATGTCAATATATGAGATGATGGAGATTTGGTGAACTAATGATTGTGGACAGACACATCCTAGTGATGATCATTGATGGAAAAATAAGATGAGAGGCATATCCTTGTTGACAGAACCATGGATGAGGCTGAAAGCTCTGTCAGAGAAAGTGGTGAAACTAGGAGACACTGTCTAAAAGAAGGGTGCTTGCAATAATAATGCAAAGACATAAATTGATAGGTTTTCTCAAAGACTTTGCTATGAGGCTCAAGACATGCCACTTCTTCAAGAAGCTTTGAGTTTCTATAGGCTGGTGTGGACTAATTCTTAGAGCTGTGGTGCAACAATTACGTATTGCAATGTTACAAAGCACATATGAGTTAATGCAATCTGCTATTTTTCAAGGTGAGTTTCAGAAGACATATCCATATGCTGGTGAAGAATCCATTGCAATTTGGTGCATGAAGAACTCCCCAATATTTTTCTCAAACTGTGATCTAACTCCTTTTTTAGATGAAGAGGAGGAATATATTCTTGATGATGTTGATTCTCCATGATTACTTGATCCAGATCCTTCCAGTACATCTGATTCCAGCCACATATGGGAAAGAACCTGACAAATGCCCTCCTCAACATCAGGACTGAGTGTACGGAAACCATTGAGGCACAACCATGCATGCATCAACTCATGGGCTAGAATTGAGCCTATTAATAATATGGGAAGACCATAGAGAATGAGAATGGCTGTGAATTCACATCTTCTAGTAAGTTTTCTGGGTTCAATGAACATGTCTAAGATCCGATTACCTCCAATCCTAGGATTTCTAGCAATATTGCTGATAGTCTGTTCCTCTGAAAGGCACAGTCCTCTAGTTTCTGGCATGTGATGGCTTCCTTCCTTCTCACCCTGCATGGCTTCATTCAATGATTGCCTTTCAACCAACCACTTCATGATGCGTGATTGTTTTTGCACATCACCCAGAACAGTATGATCTATACAGACAACTTTACAGAATCAATGGGATTAAATGAACCTCTATGGGCCTCCTCCTAAACGGAAGGCACCCAACAAAAGCTAAACCTTGAAATGATGATTCAGAATCTCGATAAAAACACATCAGGAGTCCTAGAAATTGTTTTCATAGAAGATATGGTGTTCGTAGTGGATATGAGACGTGTAACAGTGAGGGCATTTCGAAGAAATTCAACCGGCGTAATACTCTAAAGGGCAGAAGATACATGAGCCATCTGATCATAGGATCGACGGTTGTGATTTGTTTGCCCATTGGGATTTATCCCACATTGACTGGGAGGAATGGTTTATATGGGTTTATATATCCCATTCTTTCATACTATATTCGACGCGTAGTGCAAAGGTATGGTGGGGGCTCTGGGTGTTTGGACTCCACGAGAAGATCACCAGCTCGGAGCCTGGGACGACCTGTTAGGCCCCCTATCTTTTTCTACGCATGGAAAATCTGTTCGACGACGTGGATGTCGCAACAGGATTTGAACCCGAAATCCGACGTCAGAATCCGACGTCATCCGACATTTCGCACGGATGTGTTGGACAACAATCACCGAAAAGAATGCCGATCAAAAGAGATTTATATATCCATCGAATATTCAACACACAGGTGTCGGATATCCGACACATTGGCGTCGAAGATCCGACCCTTCAGGGCCGGATCTCCGACGGTTGGGTGTCGGATATTCGATGATAGGGTGTTGGATAACCAACGCTCTGTGTATGTTTAAATTTTTTTTTTGTAAGGTTTACATGATTTTAAATTTATGGTCCCATATTTTCAGTGGTAACTATGTTGAAGGTGTCGAATATCCGATGCATGTCCATTATAAATATAAATTGTTTTAAACATTTCGACATGTTTGTTGTAGAAGCGACGAACGATTTGTGAAAATTATTTGTTCTTTACGGACGTTTTCAGGAATTGTTTTATTCTTCAACGGGCGGTTGTGGGAATTTTTTTTTTCATCGATAGACATTTTGTCGAGAATTTTTTATTCTTCGGCTTCTCTCTATTTGACAAAATGTTGATGTGTGGAACTTTATTTTTTAAGACAACCGGTTATATTTATTAACGAAGTTTGTGACAAAATGTCAAATAGATTAAATATTCCGGATCCAAACAAAGACAAGCGACAATTGCTTGCTAGACTATGGGATGCAGTGAAACTAAGGGGTGATGGAAAATGTTATTGTCCATGTACTCAATGCAGGGGATTTAAGAGGAGAAGAATATTGATCTCAATAGCCACAAGACATTGCAGGGAACATGGACACACTAAGGGGGGGAGAAAATATCGTCCATTTGTAGGTTTAGCATTATAAAGTTTATTATATTCGTTTTTTTTTGTAATTGTGTGTATTTTTTTTTCATATATTAATGTATATCTATTGATGTTTCCATGTATTTATATTAAAGGAAAGACACCCTACAGCATATCATCGAGAGGAAGTGCTTTCAGAACAAGTTCAGGATCAGGATCATGGAGCGTGTATGTTTAATGGAGAACAAGTGAATGATCATATTGAACAAGATGATTATGCCGATGATGTAATTAAAGATGATGGTACAAATACACTGATCCATGATTCATTTAACGTTATAATGGATAATGACGATGATGTTGATAATGAAAATGATGATGTTCACGATATACCTCTTCTCGATAAGGCATATGAACCCCTTTATGAAGGCTCCAAAACATTTCTTCTCTCTACTATATTGTTGATAATGAACTTGAAGGTTATGAATGGTCTTTCAAACATTGCAATCACACGGATGCTAAGGTATCTAAAATAATCCATCACATATATAGGATCATGATAAAGTTTGTTTGTATTCCTCTAATAATTGTATTGTTAACTCATTATTGATCATAGTACGGATGGAGCGTGTTTTGTTAATATTATTTATTTATTACATTAACAATTATTTATTTATTTTTTATAACTTGATAGCTGAATTTTCGTTACCACCATCAAATATTTTACCTCGCACATATCGAGATTTATCTTCCATCATGAAAGTGATTTCAATGCATTATGAAGCAATTCATGCATGCCCCGATGACCATGTTATATATTATAATCTGCATGAATTTTCAACAGAATGTCCGGAATGTCATGTAAGTAGATATCGTACAGATAAAGTAACAAAAAAGGGTCCTCAAAAGGTTCTTCGTTATATTCTCATTATTCCACGTTTGCAACGACTGTTTAGGTGCAAAAACATAGCGCAATTTATGGATTACCATGCTAGGAACAGAAGTCAAGATGATGTTATCCGAATGCCTGCAGATGGTGCTGCTTTTAAAGATATGGATGAAAAGTGGCCTCACTTTAAAGAAGAACCACGTAATCTTAGGAGTTATTTGGCAGCAGATGGTGTTAATCCATTTGCACAGATGAAATCCATTTACATGGTTTGGCCTATTTTTGTTATCAACAATAACATTCCTCCATGGTTGTCAATAAAGAGGGAGCACATAATGTTGTCGATGATTATTTCAGGTTTTTTTGACGAAAACTATTTTATTTATAATGTAATTGTGGTATCTCATTTGTTGTAATATGTATTTTAATTTCATATATATATCTATTATTTTACTCTTCTACATAGTTTATATATCTTAATGGTTCTCATAATGATATATTTTATATGTACTTCAAATTATGAATCAGGTAAGTTCCAAGCCAAAGATATGAATGTATACATCGAACCTCTTATAGATGAACTACTGAAGTTATGGAATGGCATAACTATGTATGACGTATCTAGACCAATACGACAAAGGCAATTTCAATTCCATCCAATGGTTGTATGGATAATACACGATGCCCCTGGGTTAACTTCATTTTGTGGTTTGTAATTTTAAGTTCCACTTTAATTGCATTTAATGATATGGAGTAGTTAGAATATATTATATGAATATATTTGACATAGATATTCCATATCTAAATATTGTAGGTCTTCAGACAAAGGGTAAATTTGCATGTCCAGTTTGTGGTCCTAAGATAAAATCTCGTTGTTCAAAAAACTTAAGAAATGAGGTGTTTGATGAGTATAGGCATTTCCTCTCTAAGAATCACAGGTATAGAACAAATTAAAGAAATATTTTCAATGGGAAGCAGGAGACTACATTAAAACCACAAAGAATGACATCTCACCTTTGGAAGATGCAATACAACAGAAATTGTCATCATGGTACGTATGGATCATTGTATATGAATTGTTATGTATTTTAATTTTTATTGTGAGTTATTTGTTGTAGTGGCCATATTTGATTTATGATGTAATTTATTAATTATAAACTAATATCCATGATGTCCATCGTGATTATGAGGGCATTAATGGTCTTCCACGAGGAATGAAAAGTTATCCTATTCAATTCAGCAGGTTGCCCTACTATGAGCACCTACAAATTTCTCATTTGTTTGATACAATGCATATTGGAAAGAATGTTACTGAAAACTTATGGCAACTACTAGAGCTAACGAGGGAGAAAGATAAAGTTGTGAAAGTGTGCAAAGACATTCAAGAAAGCAACCATGCAATGAAAGACGTCATCCAATTTCATACCAACGGAGAACAAGTTAATATAAACTCAATTCCATGGATGTTTACGGAACAACAAAGTAATGTTGTCAAAGAAGTAATGCAGAAAATTAAATTTCCCATTGGATTTTGTGCAAACTTGAAGAATATCATAACTAAAAAATGTGATTTTGCGGGGGTCAAAACACATGATTAGCATGTCTTCATCAAGGTAATTATTATTGTTATGTCCATATATTTTTTTGTTTGTTTGTATACTCTTTGTTTAATAAATGGCGTGGTTTGTATATTGATACAGTATGTTCTACTTCTCTCTCTCTCGGACAACTTCAACAACAATGTCAAACAAGTTATATATAATCTTGGTAAATACATGAGGTAACTAGCGATTACTTGCATGTGCTTAGTGTTTTTTTAATTCTCTGTATAATGATTTATATTTGTTTTTTTGTGTGCACTATTTCAACATATATTGTAATTTAATGTTTATTTTTGTTAAATATCGTTATTGGTTTGCATCACTTGTAGATGGTTGATATCTAAAGAAATCCATAAAGAAGATATAAAGTATTGGAGGAGAGAAATTCCTCGTCTCATGTGTGAAATGCAGAAGCATCTACCATCGGCATTTTTCAATGCACAGGAACACTACCTCATACACCAAGTTGAGGAGATTGAGTTGTGTGGAACTATGCACTCAAGGTCCATGTGGATGGTTGAGAGGCACTTGAAATTTATGAAGGGTTTGGTGAGACAACGAGCACATGCAGAGGGTTCTATGATGGAAGGATATACGGTATACCAAAACATGTTGTATCTTAGTGAATATCTTCCTATTTTAGCGTCAAAGCTCAATTTACGTCGCATTTGTGATCCGAACTCCAATAACAAATTTGAAGGGGAGAAACTGAAGGGGAAAGGTAGATTGAGGAAGCTAAAAGGTAATTATTAGCTAGTGGATGTTTATTTTATCCTTCATATTCTAATTGTATTTTCTAGTCATAATTGCTTCAATTAAGAGCATATATGTCTCTATTCAGGAGATTTACACCTTTCTTTCATTTTAATGGTTATTGTTATTAAACAGTTGGTCGAGAATGGGATGCAATTCATTTATACATCACAAACAATATTGACTGGATGAAGGTATGGATTGAACGATGCGCAGAATCAGGTCATGGAATATCATGGGAAGGTGTGGATTCATTGATAAAAGCAACACAACGCAATGGAGATAACAATCTAATAGAAAGGGAAATCGATTTGGCATATGATGTAAAAGATAAAATGGCAAGCATATAATTAATCAAATATCCCTCTAAATCTTTTATTTTGCAAATTACTTTTTGACATACATGTTCTTATTTTCCATGTATTGTTGCATAAGGACTGAATGGCTATGTAATCTTTTCATGTATTGCTTATTGCAAGTAAAACACCATAAGGCTATGGTCTGCAATGGAGGTAGATATCAGATCAAAAAATTGGATGAAACAAAGAAAACATCAGATTCTTGGGTTTCGGCTGTCTTTGAGGTTACCAATGTTTCATCTAGAACTGACAGACATATAGAAGTCTCAGAAAATCGATACTATGGGTATTTGAAAGATATTATACATTGTGACTCTAAATCCTTTAAATTAGTTCTATTCATTGTCAAATTGTATAGGTTAGGATTGAATCAACGTGATCCCGATGGAACTATTATTGAACATGATAATGGATTTACCATGGTAAACACAAGGTTGTTTGAGCCAGGAACAGAGCCCTATGTTCTTCCAAGCCAATGTGAAAAAGTATTTTACTCAGAGGTTCCAGGTAAAGTGGGCTGGTCGTTTATTGTGAGACACGATCCAAGGGGAAGGCTGGTAAAGTATAACCTAGATGATGGTAATGAATAGGGTTCTCTAGAAGAAGAATATGATGACGAAGAGCATGATCAACTTGAGTTAGCTGACAATGATGATCCAACAGAAGATGTCCAAGAAATAGTTGAATCATATGATGTAGAAGACAATGCCGATGAAGATTATTTAGACGATGACACAATGAGCATAACGGATGATGATGAAGATGATGATATGGCCAATCCTTACAATCTTGACTATGTATCTGATGATACAGATGATGACATGGATGAAGAAGACACTGACATGGATGAAGAAGACGATGAAATATATTGAAAGGTAAATATTTAATTAGAACTATTATTTTATCTTATTTAAAAAAAGAGTTACTAACATCATCACCATCACCGTCATCATCATCATCATCATCATCATCATCATCATCATCATCATTGTCGTCATCATCATCATCATCATCATCATCATCATTTTCATCGTCGACATCAACATCATAATCATCATCGTCTTCATCGTCTTCATCGTCATCATCATCATCATCATGGTCTACATCATCATTGTCATCATCATCACACATCATCATCTTCATCATCGTCGTCATCATCATCACACATCATCATCTTCATCGTCATCATCATAAGGCAATCGTCATCATCGTCATCTTCATCATCGTTGTCTTCATGATCATCATCACCATGCGCATCATCTTCATCATTTTCATTGTCGACATCAACATCATCATCATCATCATCATCAACATCTTCATCATCATCGGCTTCATCGTCATCATCATCATCATCATGGTCTTCATCATCATCGTCGTCATCATCACACATCATCATCTTCATCGTCGTCGTTGTCATCATCACACATCACGATCTTCATTGTCATCATCATAAGGCAATCCTCATCATTGTCATCTTCATCATCGTTGTCTTCATGATCATCATCACCATGCACATCATCTTCATCATCATTGTCATCATCATCACCATCATCCTCATGATGATGATACTCATCATCAACATCACCATCACCGTCATCATCATCATCATTATCATCATGATCATCGTCGTCATCATCATCATCATCATCATCATCATCATCTTCATCATCATCGTCATCATTATCATCGTCATCCTCATGATGATGATAATCATCATCACCATCATCATCGTCTTCGTCACGATCAACATCATCATCATCTTCATCATCATCACCATCATCATCATCATCATCATCATCATCATCATCATCGTCATCCTCATGATGATGATAATCATCATCATCATCATCAAGATCATCATCATCATCATAATCATGATCATCATCATAATCATAATCATGATCATCAAGATCATCTTCATCATCATTGTCATTGTCGACATCATCATTGTCATCGTCTTCATCAACATCATAATCATCATCATCATCATCATATTCATCATCATCGTCATAATTATCATCGTCATCCTCATGATGATGATAATCATTATCAACATCATCATCACCATCATCATCATTTTCATCATCGTCGTCATCATCCTCATGATCATCGTCATCATCATCATCGTCGTCACGATCAACATCATCATCATCTTCATCATCATCGTCATCCTCATGATGATGATGATCATCAAGATCATCATCATCATCATAATCATGATCATCGTCATAATCATAATCATGATCATTAAGATCATCTTCATCATCATTGTCATCGTCGACATCCTCATTGTCATCGTCTTCATCAACATCATAATCATCATCATCATCATCAACATCATCATCATCTTCATCATGATCGTCATCCTCATCATCTTCATCCTCATGATGATGATAATGATCATCATGATCATGATCATGATCATAATCATAATCATGATCATCAAGATCATCATCATCATCATTGTCATCGTCTTCATCAGCATCATAATCATCATCATCATCACAACATCATCATCATCATCATTGTCATCGTCGACATCATCATTGTCATCGTCTTCATCAACATCATAATCATCATCATCATCATCAACATCATCATCATCATCTTCATCATCATCGTCAACATTATCATCGTCATCCTCATGATGATGATAATCATCATCATCATCATTGTCATCGTCGACATCAACATCATAATCATCATCATCATCATCAAGATCATCTTCATCATCATTGTCATCGTCGACATCAACATCATAATCATCATCATCATCATCAACATCATCATCATCATCATCATTATCATCTTCATCATCATCGTCATCATTATCATCGTCATCTTCATGATGATGATAATCATCATCATCATCACAATCATAATCATCATCATCATCATTGTCATCGTCGTCATCAACATCATCATCATCATTGTCATCATCGACATCAACATCATAATCATAATCATCGTCATCAACATCATCATCATCATCATCGACATCATCATCACCATGCTCACATGCTCAACTTTTCAATCATCCTTCAAAGCTATATTTTCATTTATCCAAGATAGGGATGTGCCGTTATGTAGATGGTTCTTCCCTCATTAATGCGAAGGTTCTTTATTCAAGTTAGGATGTTTTTCTTCCTCTTAGGTTTGCATCTCTCTATTGAACATATATTTGGGACCCATAGTTCTAGAAGTCGATGAATCTATTAGATATAAGAAGTATTTCAAGGATACAAAAAATTCCTTTCATTTTATTGGCTATATCAAACAATTTCCTTCTCATCACTTTTTGATTAAAATTAGGTTTGCCAGTATTATGCATTTTTTTTTCGAAAATTAATATTTGAAGTAAACTAAGTTTTACTTACGATGATAATGACGTTGATGAAGATGATGGTGATCATCAGCATTTCCATCATCATCATCATCATCATCATAGTCATCATCGCCATCACCATCATCATCATGAGGATGACGATGATGGTGGTGATGACGATGATGACGATGAGGGTCATGACGATGATGATGAAGATGACGATGATGATGATGATGATGATGAGGGTCCTGATAATGAAGATAACGATGTTGAATATGATGACGACGACGATGATGATGGTGATCATTGCCATCATCACCATCATCATCATCATCATCATCACCGTCATCATCACCATTACCATGATGATGATGATGATGATGACGACGACGGTGATGATGATGATGATGAGGTTCATGATGATGAAGACCATGATTTTGAAGACAACAATGACAATGATGATGATGACGACGATGACAATGATGATGACGATGACGACGATGACGATGATGATAATGATCCTGATGATGAAGATGATGATGATCAACATAACGTTTATGATTAGGTGAGATTGTAGGGATTACCTAAGATCGCCATCATCATCTTCATCTTCAGGGGTTTTGTTGTAGGGATTAGGTGAGATCGCCATCTTCATCATCATATTCTAATAAAAAATACTATTCCTAAGTAAAAAATACATATAGCTAAGTTAAAAATACTATACCTAATGAAAAAATACTATTATGGCAATTTATATAATATAAAATAACATATAATAAAAATAAAATACATATAATATAAAATAATATATAATATAAAATAATATATAATAAAAATAAAATACATATAATATATAATAACAAATAAATAGTCTATTTGGACATTGTCCCAGCTCGTTTTGGATAGTTCTTGCAATTTGGCGGTTTTTGTGAATTTTGGAGTAGCTCCGGTGGAGCTCAGGGTTCAACATTGGAGCTCACGGTTGATAGGAGCACATGGTTCATGTTTTGAAGTTCACAGTTTCGATTTGGAGCTCATGACCTCATTTTTTGGGCATGCTATGACAAGGGTTTCTGGGTGACAAGGGTTTTTTGTGCGTGCTGTGATGTTGGCTCCTTTCTGTCGATCTCAAAAAGTAGCGGTCCAATATTGACTTTCCTTAAGGGGGAGGGGACCCTATGCTATATAATTTGATACCATCAACCGCTCACTTTGGCAAGCTTCTATGGCACCTCAATCTCATAAACCCGTTTCCCAATAACTAGGGTTGGGGTTTACCATCAGCACCCCTATTGGTCATTCCGTTCCTTAACATGCGGAACCGGAGCCTGGACTTCTGGCCTTAGAAGAGTTAGTTAATGAGTGTTGTCTTAGAACATGGCTCGATCAATATGATCGTAAGTAAGTAAACAACATGCTCGTAATCCTGCTTCCACTAGGGAAATTTCATCGAAAGGTATGGCTCATATAGTGCTGTGATGTTTGCTTTTTTTTTACAAAGAAAAAAAGCATAATTTTATTTCATCCGTAGAGAGACAAAATTACATTTTGTAGATATGCAATGCATATTTGTAACCATAGTTCAGATCCCATACAAAACAAAAGTCTATAAACATTGCCCAAACCCATTCATCAAATGATGAATCACCCCATCTATCCACAAAAATAGAAACAGAGAACAATTTCATGGTACCAAGTTCGTTCCATGAGAATGGAAAGCTAAAACATCCCATAAAGTCAGCAGAATAGTAACAGAAATATCATCCAACTGTCATATCCAACAGTTCACAAACATAGAAATCAATACTGTCCAAAAAAAGAGCAAACATCCGGCTCCAAGCCATAGATCAGCAGCAAAGTCTCATAACGTCTCTGTGATGTTTGCTGTGTATTCCAAACTGAATTTTTAGATGCCCTAGATTGCCACATTACATTAGGATAGATGAGAGCTAGGGGAAACATTATCTCTTGGCTCACCATAGCCCACCCATCATCGGAGCTGCAAGGGAGTAGGGAGCAGTTCTATGTGAATACTCGACCCGAATAGAGTAGTGGTTTACCTTTAGAAATAGTTCCCACTCTTTATTACTCGCCAATATTTTGTTACAACAATTAGAAATCTGACTTGAATGAGATGAATCCCCCACCCCTATATGATTATAAAGGGTTTGTCAATGTTGGAATGAACTCGATTAACCACTCGGTTTCCAAAATTGATCTAACTCGGTTTATGGATGATTGGATTTTTCTTCGTGTCATTTAGATCATCCATGTCTATATGTATCCGAGCTATGCATCAAAATCTAATGGATAGCATATACAACTGGGGGGTTGTCCACTAGACAGGGGAAACACATGGATTACCAACATGAGGAAAAGCCATTGAATATGCTAATGCTTGGACTATAATAGACCAAGGAGATGTACTAGAAAGATTTGCCTTGACTTGTTGATTTCACTGTTAAGTTGAACCTAAATGACAAACACAGAGGAGCACCAAGCAAGCTACAACACTTTGTAGGAAATCAAATGAGTATAGATATAATGATGTTAGTTCCTGGAGATCCTATAGAGTGGATGCTTGGTTGCTCTATAGGTTCCAAATATTTAGGTTCCTCATTAGATGCTTCACTAGATGAATCATATATGGGGCCCCCAAAACTATGATTATTGATTTCAAATATAACATCCAACTCTTCATGAAATGGATAAATGCATGTATTTTCCATCTCATCATCAAATAAGGGTTAACCTTACTTCATCTAGCTAAAAGCAGTTCACATATTCAGAGAACACAATACTAATGCTGATAGCTTATCCAAAGAAGCATTAACCTTGGCCTTAGGCCATTTTCAGTTTACTGAATTCACTGATGGTGAATGTACTGATCAGGGCACTTTCCAGCTTTTCTAGCCCTTAGCACTTGAGTCTTTTATGTGTTGTTGCTATTGACATATTTTGGATGATTGAGGTGGATGATCCCCTCATATTACTGATCTCTCTTGTTTATTGCTTCTTTGGATTAGCTACTTCAATATTAGACTTGAGTTCTCTGTCTGTTGAAGGTTAGTGATGTGGATGTAGTCAAGATTCCTAGATTATAGGTTTTACCTTTGAAGGTTTGTCCAGTATTCCTATGAAGCTGATCAATTGTCATCTGTCTACTGATGATGAACATAGCTGTACCTATTCCATGTGCTCATCAATAGCTGAATTTGTAACTAGCTTTCCTTTGATTTCAATGAAATAACAAAGAACTGATATTTTCCCCTGGAAAAAAAAGTTACTTGATCACTAATATCAATTGATATTCCATCACTCTTATTGGTAACTCCAATTTTTACACATTTCTAGTAACCTACAAATTCCAAACTCTTTGTTTTCACGGAGTTTTTGTGATGTTATGGGTCCAAAAATAGTGGAGATTGGCATCCTAAGGTTGAAATTTAGCATCTTGATTCCTAAGGAGCACTAAGCAAGCTACAACACTTTGTAGTAAATCGAATGAGTAGAGATATAATGTCTTTAGATGACCTTTGTGGTGTAGACAGTTGGTTAG
>LPNX010715928.1:4182-15044 GCA_001517045.1 Pseudotsuga menziesii | reverse complement strand
CGATGTTAATGGTGATGATGATGATCATGTTGATGATGATGATGATGATGATGATGATGAAGGTGATGATGATGACGAGGATGATGATGATGATGATGATGAAGACGAAGATGATGAAGATGATGTCCATGGTGATGATGATGATGATGATGATGATGGTGATGATGTTGATGGTGAGGATGATGATGAGGATGATGATGAGGATGATGATGATGTTGATGATGATGATGATGATGATGAAGATGATGATGGGAATGGTGATGATGATGATGATGACGACAATGGTGATGATGATGATGATGATGAAGATGATGGTGATGATGGTGATCGCAATGGTGTTCATGATGATGAGGAAGGTGATGATCATGATCATGACGATGACGATGATGATGATGATGTTGATGATGGCGGCGATGATTCTAATGGTCATGTTCATGATGTTGATGGTGATGATGATGATCATGGTGATGATGATGATGATGAAGGTGATGATGATGACGATGGTGATGATGATGAAGATGAAGATGATGATGAAGATGAAGATGATGATGATGATGATGTTGATGATGTTGATGATGAAGATGATGATGATGAACATGGCAATGTTGATGATGATGATCGATGATCAATGATCATGGTGATGATGATGATGATGATGAAGATGATGATGATGATGATGATGATGATGACGATGGTGATGACGATGTTTATGATGTTGATGTTGAGGATGATGATGATGATGAAGATGATGATGATGATGATGATAATGATGATGATGAGGAAGAGGTTGAGGATGATGATGATGAGGATGATGTTCATGATGATGATGACGATGATGGTGATGATGATGTTCATGATGTTGATGGTGACGATGATGATGTTCATGATGTTGATGGTGATGATGATGATGAGGATGATGAAGATGACGATGGTGATGGTGATGATGATGATGATGATGGTGATGAGGATAATGATGATGATCATGATGATGAAGATGACGATGGTGATGGTGATGATGATGATGATGATGGTGATGAGGATAATGATGATGATCATGATGATGAAGATGAACATGATGATGAAGATGAAGATGATGATGAAGATGAGAATTGTGATGATGATAATGAATGATATTTTTCTTTCCCAAAACGCACACGCATTTTGCTCATTTAGAACGCGCACGCGTTTTGTTCATTTAGAACGCGCACGCGTTTTGCTTCAACTAAATCGCACTCGCATTGTATTTAAATTCGAAAAATTATTCCCTCCAAAGGATAAGGCCGAGCCTCCACCCATGCTTGCATGGAATTCCTATGCCTATGTGTCTGCTTTGTACTTTGCTTCAGATTCAACATGCATGTGCCTTGGAGTATGATAAACCATGGCAAATTCAGCATTATATCCAAATTTTCAATATGCTTGTGTTTAGCGGTTCGTCTGATTATGCTGCACACCTCCATTTTTTATGAGATTTTAGAAACAGATATGGTTTTTTTTGCAGATTCCAAATATGTAAATTTTAACAAGAATACATTATTTTTTCTATTTTTTTCTTATTTATCTTCTATCATCACTCCTCAATTCAAAAAACACATTGTTATTGTTTCATACATATCTCTTTCGTTTCTCAACCATTTAAAAAAAAATGGTATGGTGCACTAAAGAACACTGAGCTCTACATGCTATAAAAAACCCATTTCCAAATAATTGCATTAAGGCATTCAAACGCTGCACCCACAATTGACGTACCGTTTTCGAGCTTTGATCTCTTAGATAATAAATAAAAAAATTAAAAATATTGTATTTATTATTGGAAAAATAGTCGTGCACTACTACTATATGTTCTCTATATGTATACCGATTTTCGTAAGTTTATTCCATCATTTAGTCACTCAGACGCTGCACCCACAAAAACATATACCTTATAATTTGTCCAAAAAATAAAAAGTGCATGTTAAAAAATATCTAACTTCAGATATTTAACAGCATTTTCAATAGAAAAAAATTATATATTTGGAAAGGTCATTCAATTTCCTACATTTCTTGTGTTTTACTCATCGCAAGATTCATTGTGTAAGTGTCTCAAAATATCCATGCAAGTTGATGGATGTCTGTTTTTTCAGTTTTTTTATTGCATCTAACGCGCCAAAAGAGACCCTCAACTTCTTGCACACACCCTTCCATATGTTTTGCTAGGTAAATTTCCATATGTTTTGCTAGCTAAGGTGCTACCATTTCCATATGTTTTGCTAGCTAAGGTGCTACAATTTCCATATGTTTTTGCAATTCATTTGTTCTATAGTCCCTTCGTCGGTTTGTAGGACTGCCAACTTATCTTCCCTTCTCCTCCTAGTCCAGGATTTGGTATCACCATGTTGGCAATTTTTTCTTCGGAAACCATGAGAAATAAATTAATGACGCTCAACAATCCAGTTTGTGTGCATATAAAAAACCATAAATGAGGTCCAAATAATATTTTCCTTGGTAGGAGGCTCTATTTATTGACTAAATATTATAAATGTTATCATGAGTTAGGGATTTTCATGATGTTCGTGATATAGTATATATGTATAAGTGGAAATTAATGTGAATTGTATATATTTCCCTTATCTCTTGGAGTACGTGAAAGGTCAGTTAAACGGTGATATGAAAGCCTGGAATGCGAGGAGAATCCAAGATGTGAAATATGTTGGATTTGAAAGATTTGTTCTTTGGAGGATATGTTTATAGAATCATTAGAAGGCATGGATTAAATGACAAATGTGAAATTTTGACATTATTGGATAATTGAAAGCTGACAAGAAGTGAGGGTAACAGACACTTCTGCGATTAATACCATCAGGTGATAATATTTCAGTACGTTTAAGTGACCTTTCGAATTATCCAAGAGATAAGGGAATTATATACAAATGATATTAATCATGAAAATTCATTATTATATATATACTACATGATGAAAAACGCAATCTCATAATGACATTTTATAAGATTTAGTCAATAAATATCATCATAGGACATTTATGAAATCGGATATCTATGGGACACTGGAAAGGTAATAGCATCAAAGTTTAAATCATCGGATAGAGGTGTACAGGGTTCTTGTTGCACACGTTCAACATGCCAGATTGTAGTAACCTTGTAAATTTTGGCTAAGTTCATTATCTAAAATAATTTTATCATAAATAGTAAATAAGTATATCGGCAATGTCCCGGCGTTCTCTATGGAACTGATAAAGTCAAAATTGGAGAGAAAATGAAGGCTATTGCAGGAAGAAAAATTTTCTCATCTGTGGAGGGGCACAACCAGGTTGAGGGATTGAGAATGTTTTGAATATTAAACCAAAATCAGTTTTCCTGTTTCAAATTTCCTATCGCAGGTTCGAATATCATCAACTGAATCGGAGCTCGTAAATCCTATTTCTGTGACTATTTCAATAATAATTCATTATTGGATACAAAAATAAAGAATCACAAGTGAATTGTTTGTCCTTTTTTTATATTTTTTCATATGGTAAAGAAAAAGTTCGAAATCGGACAAATGAACGTTACTAAATTCCGATATCTGGCATCCGAAATATCAAAAATCGGAGAAGCTAGGAAATCATTTCAACAAGAAGCTAAGTCTCTGGTTTCCGATATTCCAAATATCTAAAATCAGAAAATGGGTATACCCCAAATTGATATTAATTATTCAGAACTATGATTTTATTTCATCCCCTTTCTGTCGTTTCATATGAATAAATAACATTTGAACTAAAATACATTTTTAATTTGTTTACGTTTTGCGAATAAGGAATAGCATATTTTCCAATTTTGCGACATTTACAATTGCAAAAATATTTTTTGTATATTTTCGAATAAATGACATTTCTGATTCTGGAAATTGACTCGTAATCTGTAGTTGATAGTCAGGATCGTGTAATTAACACCTGGGCTGATATTAACAGTTGGACTTTCGAGTTTCGATTTCTGATTGTAAATTCTGGAAAAACCTCATTTCCCATTTTCGACATATAGCATTTGTTAAAATAAATATTTTTATAATACACGATGCAATTTTGCTCATTGATGTTAGACAAAAAAGTTTTATACATGATGACAATGTTGAAGAAGCTTAAAAAGAACAAAATATGTCAATAATCATTATTTTCATAATACAAATAATGTAGTAAACACCAAATCATGATGGTACAAAGTGATGTGTTCAACATTCATCTGTGCTACAATCCTGACCCATTTCCATACATTTTGGTAGCTAAATTTCCATACGGTTTGCTACTTAAGGTGCAACCGTTTCCATATGTTTTTGCACTTCCTTTCCTCTATAGCCCCTTCGTTGGTTGCAGGACTTAGAACTTATCTTTCCATCTCTTCCCATTTCGGCCTTTGATATCACCACGTTGCCATTTTTTTCTTCCGCAACCATGAGAGGGGAAGTAATAACGCTTCGGATTGCACTTTTTGTGCATATAAAAAACCATAAATCAGGTCCAAATGATATTTTCCTGAAGAGGAGGGTCTATTTATTCACTAAATCTTATAGATGTTATCATGAGTTCAAGATTTTCATGATGTACTATATATCCTTAACTTGGTACTAATGTGATCTACATATAATTCCCTTATTTGTTGCAGCCTACGAAAGGTCACTTAAACGGTGATATGAAAGGCCCGAATGGGAGCAGAATACAAGATGTGAAATTATTGGATTTGAAAGATTTGGTATTTGGAGTGCGTGATATAGACAATGATTTAATGTTCAAGTGACAAGGATATATTAATACCATCATAATAAGACATCGATAAAGTGACAAATATGAACTTTACACACTATGAGATAACTTAACGTTGATAACAAGTGAGGGAAAAAGTGATCTCTGCGATTAATATGATGACATGATAATATTTCAGTATGTTAAAGTGAACTTTCGAGTTGTCCAAGAGATAAGGGAACTATAAACAAATGAGCAACATTACTACATCATGAAAATCCCAACCTCATAATTTTATTTTGTAAGATTTACTCAATATATATCATGATAGGACATTTATGAAATCGGAAATATATGAGACAACGGAAAGGTATTAGCATCGCAATTTAAATCATGGTATAAGTCCCAATATTCCAAATTCAGATTTGCGCATTTTTTATTTTCGACATCGAACGCTAAGCAAAAGTTCAAGAAGGTAATTAATGTATTGTATATTGGTGCATATTAAAAGTAGCAGCATTAGTTGGGATATAAGAAGAAGTGCACATGTAGTTTGTTCAGATGCAGAAAATCATCATCATTTGAAATAAGGAACAACAATATTGGATTTATATCGAAAATCGGGTATAATATTAAAATCAGAAATTGGCTATAAGTAATATATTAACCATTAAAATCTCTAATTTTCTCTTGTGCCACAATTTCCCATTTTCGATTTCCAACCTGGGACTCCGAAAATCCTATGTCGTATGTTTTCATTAAGAAACACCATATTAGATTCCACAAGATCTGATCTTGCCACATTTTCGATCTCGCAATTTTTCTATTTTCAAATAAAGAAATGTTGAATCTATAGTATTTCCGAATTTTGGCGTTGGCGTATGCAAAATCATTCCCGTATCCTTTTTGCGTTTCAGATTTTTGAGTTTCGATTTTCGATTTTAAATTCCACAAGATTCTCATTTCGCATTTCTGGCATTTACCATTTCTTCATATCAATAAGTGCGCATAAACAAATTTCCGACATCAGACATTAAGCATAGGTCCAAGTCCAAAAATCCTATGTCGTATGTTTTCATTAAGAAACACCATATGGTCCAATTTTAGATTCCGCGAGATCTGATTTGTGACATTTTCGATCTCGCAATTTTTATATTTTCAAATAAAAAATGTCGAAGATAGTATTTCCGAATTTCGATGTTGGATTCCGCAAGATCCTTGTTTCGCATTTTTGACATTTATCATTTGTTAATATACATAAGTGCGCATATACATATTTCTGACATCAGATGCTAAGCACAAGTCCAAGTCCAAAAATCATGTCATACAACGCTGTGAAAGCCCTGTGTAAACTGCGTGAAAAAAAACAGCCGTGAAAAAAACAACGAGGCGAGATGAAAACGTTGTGAAAGCCCTGTGTAAACTACGTGAAAAAAAACATCCATGAAAAAAACAACGAGGTAGGCCCAAAACAAGGAGTTTAAGATAAGCATAGACTCAGCAAAGGAAGAGCTGACGCGGAAAGAATACAAACAGACAGAATAAAGTATGACACAAAAAACTTACCGATCAACTCCATGCCACCTTCTTTTGTCCCCGTCAGATCACGAGATACAATAACTGAAAAGTGTAACAATTAAACTCACCAATAATTTGTTCATATAAATAAGTGCGCATATACATATTTCTCACATCGAACGCTAAGCACAAGTCCAAGTCCAAAAATCATATGTCGTACAACTCTGTGAAAACCCTGTGTAAACTGCGTGAAAAAAAACAGCTATGAAAAAAACAACGAGGCAGGCCGAAAATGTTGTGAAAACCCTGTGTAAACTGCGTGAAAAAAAACATCCATGAACAAAACAACGAGGCAGGCCCAAAACAAGGAGTTTAAGATAAGCATAGACTCGGCAGAGGAAGAGCTAATGTGGAAAGAATATGAACAGACAGAATAAAGCTTGACATAAAAAATTTACCGATCAACTCCATGCCGCCTTCTTTCGTCCCTACCGGAACACGAGATACAATAACCGGAAAGTGTAACAATTAAACTCGCCAATAACCAAGCGACACATGTCGGGATGTTAATGTCCAAGGAGACGAGCAATCTTTTGGGAAAGCTTCTTTCATTGAGAAAACGAGTATGTTAAAGTGACCTTTCGAGTTGTTTAAGAGATAAGGGAACTATATACAAATGAGCAACATTACTACATCATGAAAATCCCAACCTCATAATTTTATTTTGTAATATTTACTCAATAAATATCATGATAGGACATTTATGAAATCGAAACTATATGAGACAATGGAAAGGTATTAGCATTGTAGTTTAAATCATGGGATAAGTCCCAATATTCCAAATTCGAATTTGCACATTTTCGATTTTCGACATCGAACGCTAAGCAGAAGTTCAAGAAGGTAATTAATGTATTTTAGATTGGTGTATATTAAAAGTAGCAGCATTATATGGGAAGCAAGAAGAAGTGCACAGGTAGTTTGTTCAGATGCAGAAAATACCATCATTTGAAATAAGGAACACCAATATTCGATTTATATCGAAAATCGTATATAATTTTAAAATCGAAAATTGGCTATAAGTAATATCTTAACCATTAAAATCTCTAATTTTCTCTTATGCCACAATTCCCCATTTTCGATTTCCAACCTGGGACTCCGAAAATCCTATGTCGTATGTTTTCATTAAGAAACACTATATTAGATTCTGCAAGATCTGATCTTGCCACATTTTCGATCTCACAATTTTTCTATTTTCAAATAAAGAAATGTCGAAGATAGTATTTTCGACTTTGGACATTAGCGTATGCAAAATCATTCCCGTATTCTTTTCGCATTTCAGATTTTCGAGTTTCTATTTCTGATTTTAAATTCCGCAAGATCCTCATTTCGGATTTCTAGCATTTACCATTTGTTCATATAAATAAGTGCGCATAAACCGATTTCCAACATCGGACGCTAAGCACAGGTCCAAGTCCAAAAATCCTATGTCGTATGTTTTCATTAAGAAACACCATATGGTCCAATTTTAGATTCCACAAGATCTGATTTGTGACATTTTCAATCTCGTAATTTTTATATTTTCAAACAAATAAATGGCGAAGACAGTATTTCCGAATTTCGATGTTGTATTACGCAATATCCTTGTTTCATATTTCCGACATTTAACATTTGTTCATCTAAATAAGTGCGCATATACATATTTCCGACATCAGACGCTAAGTACAAGTCAAAGTCTAAAAATCATATGTCATACAATGTTGTGAAAGCCCTGTGTAAACTGCGTGAAAAAAACAACGAGGAAGGTCGAAAACGTTGTGAAAGCCCTGTGTAAACTGCGTGAAAGAAAAAAACAGTCATGAAAAAAACAATGAGGTAGGCCCAAAACAAGGAGTTTAAGATAAGCATAGACTCGGCAGAGGAATAACTGACCCAGAAAAAATATGAACAGACAGAAGAAATCCTGACACAAAAAACTTACCGATCAACTCCATACCGCCTTCTTCCATCCCTGTCAGATCACGGGATACAATAACCGGAAAGTGTAACAATTAAACTTGCCAATAATTTGTTCATATAAATAAGTGCGCATATACATATTTCTCACATTGGACGCTAAGCACAATTCCAAGTCCAAAAATCATATGTCATAAAACGCTGTGAAAGCCTTGTGTAAACTGCGAGAAAAAAAACAGCTGTGAAAAAAACAACGAGGCAGGACAAAAACATTGTGAAAGCCCTGTGTAAACTGCGTGAAAAAAAAATCCATGAAAAAAACAACGAGGCAGGCCCAAAACAAGGAGTTTAAGATAAGCATAGACTCAACAGAGGAAGAGCTAACGTGGAAAGAATGTGAACAGACAGAATAAATCCTGACACAAAAACTTACCGATCAACTCCATGGCGCCTTCTTCCGTCCCTGCCGGATCACGGGATACAATAACTGAAAAGTGTAACAATTAAACTTGTCAATACCCAAGCGACACATGTCGGGATGTTAATGTCCAGGGAGACGAGCAATCTTTTGGGACAGCTTCTTTCATTGAGAAAACAAGTATGTTAAAGTGACCTTTTGAGGTGTCCAAGAGATAAGGTAACTATATACAAATGAGCAACATTACTACATCATGAAAATCCCAACCTCATAATTTTATTTTGTAATATTTACTCAATAAATGTCATGATAGGACATTTATTAAATCGGAAATATATGAGACAACGGAAAGGTATCACTAGTACAAAAGCGCGGATTTTTCCACGGAGGTTTTCCATGTTTCTTACTTTTTGGTGTAAAATCCGATGTAACAGGAACGAGGCGTCGATGTATCCACGCCTAGCCATCGCTGTATCCACGCTGGTACTCTTAGCCGTCGATGTATCCACGCCTAAATCCTTGGGAGTCGCTGTATCCACGCCTGACCGTCGCTATAGCGACGGCACCGTCTTTTGTTGGCTTTTTACAACGGTCAAGTTGACCTAGGGTGCAAAATTCAATGTTTGCCGTTGCTATAGCGACGTCTAAGAGTTCTATAAAAACGAAGACCTTAACGAGATTTTCTTCACACTTGCCATTGTTGCAGCACTGTTTTCGGGTGAGTGTTGGAGCTGTTTATTATTTCCGTCTCCTGCTGGTGAACAATCCATTTCTAGATCTACATAGTTCGTATTTTAAACGTGCAAGGTTAGTTTGTGTTTTCAAATGATGCATACTTTTACTACTTCATGCTAATGTTATTTCCTAGATGAAGTTAGTGTATTTTTGTTTCTATGTCCCCAAAGAATAATATTTCTACCTTAAGGCATCTTTTATTGTCTCACTTAATGAAAGGCTTTTAGAAATAGCGAAACATCCTATGATCTTTCTAAGATAACTCCCATAGGTTTAAGGTGAACTTGGAGAAAGAAAAAAATCCATGGTTTCAACACCTCGGAGATATAGAAAAATAATGGCTTTCTTGGTATAATATGGGTTAACAACTTGAGTTGAACTCATCATATGCATATTTCAGCTGCTCTTTTTGAAACTACACTTTAGTTCAACACCATTCGTAGAGTCTCTTATGAGTAAATGTTATGCAACCCTTACTTCTTCCTTTGAGAAGCATTGTTTCCAACATTAGTTTTAGGGAAGCAAGGACTTCTCTCTTCCCAAACCTATTACAATCATGTTTTTTATAAAACTTGGTCATATTCCCTACATGTGCCTGATGTTGGGACCAAATTCTCCTTGTGTGGTACGATAATTATATGGTTTCCAAATCTAAACTAAATGTTTTAAATTTTTTGTTGGTTATACTTATACACATGTGTTCATTCCATCCAAATAATTAGTATTTCTTAAGTTGTTTTATGGCCCTCTTTATAGTCAATTTGGTTATTTGAATATTGTTCAATACATACTTAGAATTTGCATGTATATTATGTGCATCAATTATTATGGTTCCATAAACTTTGATAGGAAGATTTTGTTATATACCAATGGCCATCCTCACACTCATGGAAACATTGTAGGGTTGATAAACAATCATAGGTTCTAATTGTTTAGTGAAAATTTCTAATTTGAGGAACACTTCAATAACAAAGAGAACTTAAATAAAATGAATGCATTAAGATTTGTTGGTGTGCATGAAATGCATAGTATGTCTTTGGTGATGAGTTATTAATAAACTATAACTTGTGTAGACCATTGACCACTCATTGAATAATTATAATTTTGTATTTTTAATTGATTATTATTGTAACTTTCTTACTTAGTTTGACTTTTTTCTAAAGTGGTTGGTTGCATGTGTATTGGAAGAATTTTTCCATCCTTCTAATAAATGGTTTATTTGATGTGTGAACATACTAAATTCATTGTGTTTTACTAATATCATTGATTTAATGTTCAATATTTTTCAAACAATGGATAACATTCAAGAAAGTAGAGAGACTAGTCCCTCTTGATATTGTAAAGAAGGTCATGTCCATAGATTTTATTATCTCTCTCTAGAAAAAGGATGTTATACTGGGTGTGAAGGTTCCTTATTTATACAAATAAACTCTACAATGCTACTCCACCATAGAAGGACATTTGTTGGGGTTGAAATCACATGATTTTCTAAACCTTCCAAGGGAATGTATGCATATTACATGCTC
>LPNX010715925.1:0-36214 GCA_001517045.1 Pseudotsuga menziesii | reverse complement strand
TGCTTGAGGGATCTTCTTTGGATGGAGAGAGCTTGATCTTCAGTTGCTCCCACCTTCTCTTCTTGAGCTTCTTCTTCTAGAGTCTTCTGAAATGTAATCACTTCCTTCTAGAACACATTCCTTGAATGAATGAATTCCACGATCCTGGGTCATATTCCGATTTTGTTCTTCCCTTCAAATAGCTTGAAATTCTGGAAGACCTTCAACATCATTGCTTGCAATAGGTAGTGCTCTGTAATGCACATGTGCAAGCCTTCTATGCCAAAGCTCATTTGGCTCTACTATGTCATGGATCAAGGCTTGTTCTGGATGGCCCTTCAATTTGCACAAGTCTCCTTCTTGTTCTCCAATCACTACCGCATCATCGATAGTCTTTCCTTTTTGTCACATGATGACTTGACCATCTATGGATGCAACTCGTATTCCTTTTGCATCAATGCTGAAATGGAGAGAAGGTTCTTCTTGAGTCCTGTGAGAGCCTTGCTTGAAGAATCTTCACTTTCCTATCTGGATCTCTTTTCTGGATGGTTCATCATCCTCTGCAGCATGAGCATGATGTCTTCTTTGGCCTTGACCAAGTTCTTCTTGTGAAAGGCTTCTAACCTCGTCTCCCTCTGAAATTGGAACCTCTATACTCATGTAGGTGTCCAATCCATTTTCTTCAGAGAGATCATATACTTCCAGGCTTGGAAGTTGTCAACTTCCCCAAGATTGTCACCAAGCTGATGTGATATATCATATTGAAATGAGAACCTCAAATGGAAATAGCAAAGGATTATATCTTACCGATTCGAGGTGTTCGTCCTTGTCCCGGAGTTTGCTGATCTAGGGTTTGTCGAAACCCTAATTTTAAAAGCTTGGAATTTTTCAGATATGATTGGATGAATAGATATATCTCTTCAAATGGAGCTGTCCAATGTACTCCTTTTCTGAAAACAGTGGAGGGAAGCTCCCAGAACAAGAAGCCCTAATTTTCTGATTTCTTCTGCAGAAATGCCTGTTACTGTTTATGTGACATCTCCGAAATTACTAATCCTCTGTGTCTGAAATTTCTCACTAAGGTAAAATCGCATGTCCCTAATCCAACACCATAGGTTTCATCAGAATTGGTTTCACCATTTGGGATTTATGATCCTTTTCCCAAGGTGACCTGTTACAGGACTGTTCAGAACAGCAAAGTTGTACGGAATTCCATGTGTCGTTGGTTCATCTTCTGAGTCTGAAATTCGGACCAAATAAAGTACAGTCCGTGCCCTTTCTGGAACATCTTCATAAATTCCATTTGGACCTATGTAGCCCAAGATATTGCAAATCGCCCCAGGTGTCCTGTTTATAAATGATTTCTGGTAGAGGATGGAACCCTATCTTGGAGAGATCATATCTCCAAGAATGTAGCGAATCAGAGGCTGCTCTTTGAACACAGTGTTCATCAAGATTTTAGATTTGGCCCCTATGACTTTTCGCTTCTGAGACTTCTCCAAAATTGGAATATAGTTACTGTACCAAAACGTAGCAGTTTTAGCATTTAGGGTTTCTCTAGCTTGGGGTCAAACTAGGGTTTGACTTTCCTAGAGTTTCACCCAACCAAATTTCTTGATCTAGGTCTATAAACTTTGGATTTGATGAGGAGAACAATCCTATGCAGGTCTCACTCAAAAATTCCTCTTCTGTAGAAAGCCCTAATTTCCACATCGAAACTGAAAATGCTTGAAATTGAATTCTGCATCGATAGAAAGATGCACCCTTCAATGGAGAGTCATCCTAGCATACTTTTGCTGAAAATATGTGGAGGAATATCCACAAAATAGAAATCCCTAGTTCCTGTAGCTGCACAATGTCTTCTTCTCAGGTTAGCTCTGATACCATGTTAGTTTTTCAACATTTAAGCTAGCATTAAGATAAGATCTTTTCACTGAGAGAATAACAAGCACAGCAATCACATAAGCACATCACAAGAGACAAGAGACACAAATATTTTAGGAGGGGAAACCATAAATGGAGAAAACCCCTCAACTTCCTCTAAGATAGTATCACCACAAGACGTGAACCCAAAACAGTAATATGGCCTCCCTTCACAACAGCAGCCTTCTGTCTTCTGTCAAGCCCAAGAATTTCCTTCTCCAAAAGTGCGCCACACTTGAGAGAGCAAGAGATTTAAGTCACAAGTGATAAATAGAGAGACTCTCACTCTCTATTTATATTCTTCCGTTGACTTGAAGTGCACTCAACCATGTAGGCTTAACTTATAATTAATTACTTGAGCCTACACCTTAATTAGTGTATAATAACCCAAGTGCCCCTAAAATGTGGGGACTTACCTAATGACTTGATATGACTTGTTTACATTATTAATCCTCCCGATCGGAACATTGGGGCATGACCACATGACTCAAATACATAATAGAAACATCCCGGAATAAACATCGGGTTACAATACATAAGATACATAGAATAATACATTCCGAAGTTACATATACATCAACAACCATGACATGAAACATGGAGCTCTATACCAAGAGATTTTGAAAATTCCTAGCATGAGAATTCAAAATTAACAAAAACAACATTTGTTGTCATAATTACATAAGGAAATTCACATCATTTGAGGAATATATAAACTGCAATGATTTGGCTTTAAAAATTGAGGAATTATTTAAACAATTGAAATAAACATAGTCGTAAAATCGATTGGGAGGAATTGAAGCTCGCACACAATCAATGTGGTTGATATAATATAATAATTTCCAAGGGTTTGGAGAAATTTTGCTTGGATACTCTACATCATACCTTGCATGAAGCAAGTCTCATCTCTAGAGGAGAAATTATCAAGAGAGTGCAATTATTTCTCTCTTGAAGGATCCATGTGCAACATAGAACTTGTAGCATGATTTTAAAGTTCAAGCACACTTTAAAGTATTGAAAAATACTTTGAACATGAGAGAGGGTCAAATATTTGGAAAAAAACCTATGTGTTGTCGTTGTTGTAAACCAAAGCATATATAAAATATTTCCACCAAATTACAAGAAAAACCTATCGACTATACCTCATGGGAGAAATAAGCTTACATTTAGACATATCAAGCATGACTATAGATAGACTTATATTATTTGGTTGTCCCAACTCTTTTGAATTCCTAGAGTTATCCTTCATGACTTTAGTTGATGATGATTTTTCAAAGATGTTGGTGCCATTGTATCAATGGAAAATGCAAGATCCCAAATAGTAAAATATTATAAAACTGGAGGGATGATTTTTCAAAGATGTCGGTGCCATTATATCAATGGAAAACGTAGGATCCCAAACAATAAAATATTATAAAACTGGAGGGCCTCTTGAGTTTTTCTTCAACAGTGGTTCTTTTGTTTACCTTTATTTTCTTAACTTCAATCAATTTCACCTGCATCAAGAACTAGACATTCGGAATTTTATCATCCTCTAAACTTGTTGGATGTTTTTAGTTTCCACTTCCAGAGGATGAGTTCCCAGTATGCCAAGTATTGTCCTTTGTGGGAGTTTCTTGTGCAATCCCATTATCTGTACGAGCACTTAGAACCACCTATAAAATAATGCAATTATACACCATTCCACCTAGTGGGCTTGTTTTTTTTTTCTCTTTTATTAGTACTCTTCAAGGGGCAGCATCAAAAATCCAATCAGGACAAGAAGTGGCCATGTGGTTAGTCTTGAAACAAAATTTGCATTGAAAACTGAAGTGCTTGTAATCCATATTATGTTTCCAAATCACTGCATTGTCATCTTACATGATTTCCTCTAGAATACCAGAGTCTAAATACAATGCCATATAGATACTGTCAAAAAAGGAAAAGTGGCTAGAGACTTTGGTGACATCAAGACATATCTTTCAAGACATCCACATATTATCTAAAGGGAATCCTACCTTAAAAAATGTAGAGGGAGGTTCATAATCCATACCAAATTGGAATAGTGCATAAGAATCTTGAGAAGGGATTAAATATTCCGTATGAAGGTCCTTTTTGGAGCACCTCATCTCTACCATCGACTACATAAAATTCCACATAAAAAAATCCTTGTATAGTGAGGAATAATAGCACCCCCTACACAAAGGGATTTCAGCAATTGGAAATCTAAGAATGAATAGGAATGAATTTTGGGCAAAAGGTGTTGAATTGAAAAATGAGTGTAAAGGTGAATAAATGATCTGTTGATGTATATTATCATTGTATGTTGTTGTACCCCCATTGGGGATGTGTGTTACCCCTTTATGGGATGTCTAAATTGTGTCCAGACCTTGAGGTACAAAATCCTTTTGTAAGTCGGGGAAATAGTCCCCATTGTAACATCATGTAATATGTACTTGTAGTCTCCCTAGGAGAAGTGGACCCCATGTGAGATTAAATGTAGGCTCCAATGCTATATTTGGTAAGTAACTTGAATGAGGATAAATAGGGAGGCAATCTCCCTCATTTATAAACAACCAACACACTCTCAAGTGAGCAAGAGAGAGAGAGAGAGAGAGTTAAAGGAGGAGAGATAAACTTTAATAAGACTGATATAGGACAATTATAAGAATTTAATACAAGGATTAAAATCAGTACATAAAATTAGAGTTTGTTATGTTTAGAGAGTCAGTTAATATTTGTACATAATTGTGTAAATCGTTATCATTATATTGAAAGTATTCATATGAATAAAATTCAAGAAGTATGTAATGGTTCTAGCCACTAGAATATTTTTCTTGTAGGAAAACATCATATGAAATTATCTACAAGAAAAGAATGACATGATTATGGAGTCATTCTAATGGCTGATCTAGAAAGAGAACATATCAGGAGGTTCCTATGATTCTTGGGAAAAAGTTAGAATAAAATCCCTAATACTATTGTGAGAGAAGTAAATACTCCTGAAGGTAATTTAGTTATCCTAGTTATATTAATATGTGTTAGACATAGAGGAGTATGAGAGATAGTGATGGAGGACTCAAATTATGATTCTCACATCCTAGATGTTGAGAGGTAGAAGGTATATTTTCTAGCTCTTGAAAAACTAGTGGAACTAGATAATTAACCTCATGATATGTAGAAACCTCCATGGTTCTCATATTCTAAAGGAAGCTACATGTAAGAATTCTGGATTATTCTTAATTTTAGAGTTGTAATCGTATTTAGATAATATTTTCTTCTATTGAGGAAATTTTTTTCAGTAGAGTTACTAAAAGGATTTAAGAACAATGGATTATAAGTCCATGCCCACACACATGAAAGAAATCTGATTCCTATTCAGATTTGTAGGATCTTATAAATGTTAGATATACACAGGTTCAAGGATCAGTACATAGGCATGTACAACAAAGCATGTATTTTGTTACCTACTTAGTTTATGTAGATTCAGACATGTCTCGTTCAGTGAAGAAAAGTTTCACGAATAAATGGATTCTTACCAATACAATTATTGGTAAAGATCACATCAAATCACATTACACATTTAATGTGTTGTATATGATGGATATGAAATCTATTGTTTGTAGTTTACAAATAGCAGCATGAGTTTATAAATAGCTGCATGAAGAGCTAATCCTTTGTGGACATAATTTCGCTTTCCTCCGAATTCGTGGATGCCCATTCATCTCCAAAGATGATGACCGATTCATCTTCACCATCGCTTGGCAAGGTGTACTGACAAAGTATCGAATAATTTGTTTCGCTTCCTATTCCTTCTTCTTGATTCAAGTCATTTAATTCCTCAGCCAATACTGTGATGCAGCCACTATGACTGACATATTTTGTTGAGAGTGTTCCAGCTCTTTGGAGATCTCCTTGACTTTTATTTTCCAAATATCTTCAAAAAGAAAGAGAGGGTTGAGCCTCTTGGATACTCTGAAGTTCTTGGTTTTGAGCGTTGTCCAGTTGATGCCAAATCTCAAGAACTTCTTCCATGACATTGGAAAAATGGTCAATCTGTGAGGCCATTCTTAAAAATAATCAGATAAGATATTAACAAAGATGAGCAAATTGAAAATGACACAAGAAGAACATGAAAATGTGCATTTTCCTGTTCTTCTTGTGCCACTTTCAATTCCCTCGGTCTCTGCTAATATCGTATCTGACTATTTTTAAGAATGGCCTCACATGAGATTGACCATTTTTCCAACATCATGGAGGATGTTCTTGATCTCTGGTGTCAACTAGACAACGCTCAAAAATAAGAACTTCAGACATCAGGAGATTAAGAGTCGAGGAGCTCTCCAAAGCCGTGGAAAGCTCTCCACAAAATTTCTTAGTCATAGTGGCTCACATCACACTATTAGTAAAAAAAATACTAATGTACAAATTCATAGGGCTAGGTTATGACTTATCTAGAAAAATCATAAGGTAGGATACATACACATTCATAGATTTTAAGATTCAGAAAGAGTAAACAAAATGATTTCATACAAAATAATTAATGCATGAAATCACCATCATCATAATCATCATCATCACCATCATCTTAATCATCATCATAGTGATCATCATCATCATGACCCTTAGCATCACCATCATAATCATCATAATCATAATCATCATCATTGTCATCATAATCATAATAATCATAATAATCATCATAATAATTATAAACATCACCATAATTATCATAATCATCATCATCATCATCATCATAACCATCATAATCACCATCATCTTCATCATCATCATCATCATGTTGATCATCATCGTCATCATCATCATCGTCATCATCATTATCATCATCGTCATCATGTTCATCATCATCGTCTTCATCACCATGATCATCAACATCATCATCATCTTCATCATCATCATCATCATCGACGTCATCATCATCATCATCATCATTGTCGTCTTCATCATCATCATCATCATCATCATCATCATCATCATCATCGCCATCATCACCATCATGATAATCATCATCCTGATCATCATTATCATCATCATCATGGTATTCATTATCATCAGCATGTTCATCATCATCATCACCATCATCATGTTAATCATCATCACCATCATCATGTTCATCATTATCATCGTCTTCATCAGCATGATGTTCATCATCATCATCATCATCATCATCATCATCATCATCATCATCATCATCATCATCATCATCATCATCATCATCATCATCATTGTCTTCATCATCATCGTTATCATCTTCGTCGTCTTCATCATCATCATCATCACCATCATCATGTTCATCATCATCATCACCATCATCATCACCATCATCATCATCATCATCATGTTCATCATCATCGTCTTCATCATCATCATCATAATTATCATTATCATCATCATGAACATCATTATCATCATCATCATCATCATCATTATCATGATGTTCATCATCATCGTATTGACCATCATGACCCAAATCATCATCATGATCATCATCATCAACATCATTGTCATGATGATGATGATGATCATCATCATCATCATCATGACCCTCATCATCATCATCATAATCATCATAATGATAATCATCATAATTATCATCATAATCATCATAATAATCCTAGACATCATCATAATCATCGTCGTTGTCATCATAACCATAATAATCATCATCATCATCATCATGTTGATCATAATTGTCTTCATGATCATGATCATCATGATCATCATCATGTTGATCATAATCGTCTTCATGATCATGATCATCATGATCATCGTCATTATCATCATCATCATCATGTTCATCATCATCGTCTTCATCACCATGATGATGATGATGATCATCATTGTTGGAATATAATCCGTTGGGATTATATTTTGTAAATAAATAAAGAAAATTGAATAGTTATGTAGGAAGCCAAAAAGGCTGGGCGGAAGGTGAAACACAACCGTCATATGAATTCTATAAATATATGCATTAGCAAGGGAATAAAATTGAATCGGGAGTTATACCTATCAGTGGTATCAGAGCGGGTTCCTGCCATAACTCCTGGCTGCATTTCAGTCCTGGCATTCTGCCTGCCAGACCTTTGTTCTGCCAAATTCATTTCAGGCTTCCTGCTCCGCCAGTTTTCCAGTCGCATGCATTGTATGTGTTATTCTCCTCCAAACCTGCGCTAAGGAATGAGAAGACTGTTACGATTTGAGACCGTCAAGTATTGTGCATGGGTTGGGCTCTCTTCATAGGCGTAAACCCTAATCCATTGCTTGGAGACTGCACTATGCTTCACTGCGTATTAAAGAGAGTGATTGCTGGCTACTCTAATGTTGTGCATTGAGAATATCCTTAGGTCTGCATACTATTTTAAAGTCTGGTAACCTCTCCTCCATTGTATTAGTGTAACCCTAAATTTTGCGGCTGCACTCTTCATGACTCATATTTCTTTTGGTGATACCTTGAATGCTATGCATTAAAGTATAGAACGATAGTATAGAATGTGTTGAAGTGGGTTTTGCAGAAAACGCCATTCTGGAGGAGGTGCTATTGTTCTCAGATTCTTCAATGCAATATTAACAGAGATTTTTCTTCAGTAGAATAGTTTATGTGTAACGCAAAGCAGCTTGTATACTGAATCTGTTATGAAGCATGTTAGTAGAGAGCTATATTATTTTGTCGTTGGTGGGGTAAGCTAATCGTCGGTTTGAAGTTATGTCTTTGGCTCAAATTGCACTTCCTTTGAATATGTGGTCACATGGAAGCAAGAGGCCATCAGCTTGCAATGCACAGCATTGCTTCAGCACTAACCCTAATTCTGCATAGCACTATGTGAATATTGTTGCACGAGTATTTTCCTCGCTGAAATAATGTATACTGCGTATGAAATTAAATAATGTATGCTGCAAATGAAGTGCTGTGATTTCTTTGCTGTGTCCACTCAAGGTGCAGTGAGTATGGAGTGACTACGATCTCCCTTGGTGTGACTTTTTTGAGGATGCTGATGCACTGTGGAAAGCTGTGTATATGATGCGGCATGATCGTTGTATATTTGATGAGTTGTGACTACTATTTTGATGCGTTGGAGAAATAATGTATGTGTTGGAGAGTTATTTCTTCTCTGAAGAGTGCTGCGACTTCATACAAGGATCGAGATATGCTGCAAGTTATTGATGCCTGAAGCCGTGATATGCTGCTGCTGCAAGTTAATTGTAGGCTGAAGATTGATGCCATCTTTGACTACGTGAAGCTTGGGTTGAAGACTGCATTCTGCGTTGGTTGAGCTAGCTTCCTGCGTTGAAGGAGCTTCCTGCGTGGAGGTAAAGTGCTGTTGGTCTAATTGTTTGTGACCGATAGAATGCATAAAACCTAATTTAGTTTACCCTAATTTTGTTCATGGAGGAAATTTTGCAAATTTTCCTTTGTGTATGAGTTGCAAATGATATGGCTGCTGTATGAGCCCGAGAATGTTATGCTACGTATTTGATGAGCCTGTGTCTGCTATAAACCTGAATTAAAGTAGTGGAAGAATTTTCAAATGTTGATGAGTGACTCATACATTTGCGTGGAGGTAAAAGCAATTCATATTATATGTTGCAATTGATTCATAAACCCTAGATTTTTGCGTCAAGTCTATCATTAAGTGAAGAGCCTCGTGATTGCTTTATTGCAACCGTGAATGTTGCATGAAGAGTTTTTCTACAAAGTGTTGCTATGAATGTTATAACATGGAAGTATTGTATTTTCTCCTTTCTATTTAAAGCTGTGCTTTGAGCTCGAAACTGTGACTAGTATAGGAGAAGATTGTTGGTGTTTGTTGTGACCGCTTTGAAGACTGATTATCATTGGCATTAAAGCTTGAGGAAGGTGGCAGAGACTTAGACCTGCACCTTTACTCTTTCTTCTTTTCTCTTATTGTTTTAGTTGTAGAATTGTGTAATAAACTGCAGAATCCATATTGTAATTTGTAAAGTAGCAGGAATCTAAACCTGCATCCCATATCTTTTTCCAAGTATTATGTAAGTTGCAGATTCATCACAGAAGATGCAATCTATAGCATCTGTAGTTGGTGCCTCTCTCTCTGGCAAAGAGAGGGGCAGAGGAAGAAGAAACTTCAGAGGTAGAGGAGGCAGAAACAACTCCAGCAAAAGATCAGATTTGCAGTGCAACCATTGTGGAAAGACTGGGCACACATCAGATCAGTGTTGGGCTTCATGGGACTCCATCAAAGACAAGCATAACCAAAAGAAAGATGATAATAAAAACCACGATGCTAGTAAATCTTCTAATTCTGCTCATTGTATTGTTGCACATTGTAATCTTGTAATTGATGAAATGACTTCACTTTCATCTTACAAAGATTGTTGGCTGCTTGATACCGGTGCAACATCACACATGACATTTAGAAAAGACTGTTTTGAAAAACTTAATGAAACAATAGATGGCATAGTTTACTTTGCAGATAAGTCAAGTCTTAAACCAAATGGAATGGGCACCATTCGACTGAAGATGCCTGGATTCCTTGATTTCTTGTTGAAGAATGTTCTTTATCTTCCAGATTTACAGAGAATCCTGCTGTTCTTGGTGGATATTCGACAGCGAGGCCATTCCATCCACATGTTTGATGGAATCATAGAAATAAGAAAGTCCTCTGACAACCAAGTCATCATGATTGGATACGAAGATGGGAAGCTGGTGAAGCTAAAGGGTTCACTTGCAAGAGTTCATAACTATGCCTACCTCTCTCAGCATGGAGAAGGTAATTTGTCATCAAGTTTATTGTGGCATGCAAGATTTGGTCATCTAAATTATAACAGTCTTCATTTGTTGAGAAAGAATGGTGTATTTGGTTTTCCCACCATTCCTAAAGAGAAGAACAAATGTGATGCATGTATATTAGGGAAACACATTAAGCTGCCATTCCATGAATCTAATTTCAGAGCAAGTAGGAAATTAGAATTAGTGCATTCTGATTTATGTGGCCCAATGCCAACTCCTTCTGCTTATGGGAATAAGTATTTTATGACCTTTGTTGATGACTACTCAAGAATGTGCTGGATTTACTGTTTAAAGACAAAATCAGAAGCATTTCAAACATTCAAAGACTTTCATGCATTGATAGAAAAACAAGCACAATAAAAAATTGGTACACTTCGTACTGATAATGGGAAAGAATACACTTCAAATGCTTTTGAAGATTATCTTCTCCAACATGGAATTGCACATTAGACTACAGTTCCATACAATCCTCAACAAAACGGTGTAGCAGAAAGAATGAACAGAACCATAATGAATATGTTTCGCTCAATGATGTTTTTTGAGAATGTAAAACTAATTATTTGGGGTGATGCAGTGAAATGTGCAGCCTATTTGAGAAACAGAAGTCCCTCAAATGCTCTTGATAACAAGAATCCACATGAAATGTGGTTTGTCCATCTCCCTTCAGTCAGGCATCTCAGAGTTTTTGGTTCCACCTGTTATGCCTTTATTCCAAAGGAGCAAAGAAACAAGCTTGGTGCTCAAAGCAGAAAATGTATTTTCCTAGGGTACGAAGAATACTCCAAGGCATACCGTCTGTATGATGAGGTAAACAAGAAGTTTGTTATTTCCAGAGATGTCATTTTTATTGAGACTAATAAAAATGACCAGTCCATTGAGAGACAGCTTGATCATTTGGAAAAATATCCTCATCCAAAGAACTATTCTGAAAATGAATATGAAATTCCAAACCTTGAAGGGGAGATTCCTATTCTGGATCAACTTTTGGAATTTCCATATGAAGCACCAACTCCCCCGCATTAAGAAGTTCCTGCTACTTCACCTGATCAAGAAATTCAACTGGATGATATGATTGAGAGAATTGGAAGACTCTTAATCAATGATGAAGCACCACCAGCTGATCAACCAGGACCATCACCGAAGATTCCTAAATGGGCCACAAAGACACTTGAAAGTGTCCATCCGGATGAAGTTGGAAAGACGGGAATGAGAAGTTCTAAAAGACATGAAGATGGAGGAGAAGCAGATAATTCAGGTGATGACATGGATGTATCATTTGATTGTGAATTGAATTTATCTCGTAACTTTGAACCAACTTCCTTTGAAGAATCTTCTACTCGAGTTGAGTGGAAAGAAGCTATGCAGAATGAGTATGATGCACTCATGAAGAATGGAACTTGGAAGCTGGTTGACCCTCCAGTTGGAACCAAACCAATTCGCTGCAAGTGGGTGTACAAGAATAGATACAAATCAGATGGCTCACTTGACAAGCACAAAGTGAGTCTTGTAGCAAAAGGCTATGCACAGAAAGAAGGAATTGACTATGAAGAAACTTTTTCTCCTACAGCAAAATGGGCTACCATCTGTACCTTACTCTCTTTAGCTACTCAGAAAGGGTGGAAAGTTCATAAGATGGATGTGAAGACTGCTTTCTTGAATGGAGACTTGAAAGAGAATGTCTTCATGTCTCATCCAGAAGGCTTTGTTGTGAAAGGAAAAGAACAAAAGGTATGCAAGCTTGTCAAATCCTTGTATGGCCTAAAACAATTGCCTCACACATGCTATGAAAAGTTAACCGAGCATATTTTGAAGTTAAATTTCGAACATTTTGATCTTGATGATGCAACACTGTTTATAAATAAAGTTGGAAGATCTGTTGTGTATCTTGTGGTGTATGTAGATGATATTTTGATGACAGGGAACAATGAGAGCTATATAGCATCCATAAATAAAGATTTGAAAAAGATCTTTGAAATGACAGATATGGGACATCTCCACTATTACATAGGAATTGAAGTCACTCAACATCCTAAGTACATATTCCTATCTCAGAAAAAATATGTTGGATAACTACTAAACAAATTTTGCATGACAGAATGCAACCCTATCTCTACTCCAATGGAACAGAAAATGAAGCTCACATCAAGCGAAGGAAAAGAATTTGAAGATGCGACCAAGTATTGACAACTTGTAGGAAGTATTATCTACCTTACAACAACTAGACCAAATATTTCTTATGTTGTTGGCATACCTTCAAGGTTCATGCATAAACCTTGTGAAGGACACTGGTCAGCTGCAAAAAGAGTTCTAAGATACTTGAAGGGGACTCAAGATGTTGGACTCAAGTACTCTAAAGTGGATGACTTCAAAATTATTGGGTACTTAGACTCAGATTTTGATGGCGATAAGGAGACAGGAGTATCAACTTCTGGATACACTATGAGTCTTGGATCAGTAGCTGTCTCATGGAGATCATGCAAACAGTCAGTTCCAGCAGATTCAACAACAAAAGTAGAATATGTGGCTGCAGCTGAAGCAACGAAAGAAATAGTATGGCTCAGGAATATACTTGAAGATTTGCAAGAAAAATAAGAGAGCTCCACTCCATTATTGATCGACAATACTTATGCAATCAAGATGGCTAAGAATCCTAGATTCCATGATCGAACCAAACACATTAACACAAAGTATCATTTGATTCGACGTCATGTAGAGGCCAAGATAGTCCATCTTCGACATTGTTCCACAAATGATCAAACTGCAGACATCTTCACCAAAGTGCTTGGACGAGAAAAGTTTGAAAGATTTAGAAACATGCTCGGACTTACTAACACCCCTTCGGATTAAGAGGGGGATTGTTGGAATATAATCTGTTGGGATTATATTTTGTAAATAAATAAAGAAAATTGAATAGTTATGTTGGAATCTGAAAAGGCTGGGCGGAAGGTGAAACACAACCGTCATATGAATTGTATAAATATATGCATTAGCAAGGGAATAAAATTGAATCGGGAGTTATACCTATCAATCATCATCATCAATATCATCATGGTCATCATCATCATCATCGTCGATGCCATCATCATCTTTATCATCATCATTAACATCATCACCGTCATCATCATCGTCATCATCGTGGCCATGATCATCATCATCATTATCATCATCATCGTCTTCATTATCATCATCATCATCACCATCATCATCATTATCATCATTGTCGTCTTCATCATCATCATCATGTTCATCATCATCATCACCATCATCATGTTCATCATCATCATCATCATCATCATTATCATCATCATGTTCATCATGATCGTCTTCATCATCATGATCATCATTATCATTATCATCATCATGCTCATCATCATCATCATCATCATCATCATCATTATCATGATTTTCATCATCATCGTCTTCACCATCATCGTCTTGACCATCATGACCCTCATCATCATCATCATCATAATCATCATCATCATCATCATCATCATCTTCATCATCATCATCATCATCATCATCATCATCATCATCATCATCATCATGACCCTCATCATCATCGTCATAATAATCATAATCATAATAATAATCATCATCATCATCATTATCATCATCATCATCATCATCTTCATCACCATCATCATCATCAACATCATCGTCGTCTTCATCATCATGGTCATCATCATCATCGTCGTCATCATCTTCATCGTCGTCATCATCATCATCATCATCACCATCATGATAATCATCATCGTTTTGATTATCATGATCATCATTATCATGATCATCGTCTTCATCATCATCATCATCATGCTCATCATCATCATCACCATCATCATGTTCATCATCATCACCATCATCATGTTCATCATCACCACCACCACTGTCATCATCATCATCATCATCATCATCGTCGTTGTCATCATCTTAATCACCATCATTATCATCATCATCGTCTTCATCATCATCATCATGTTCATCATCATCATCACCATCATCATGTTCATCATCATCACCATCGTCATGTTCATCATCATCAGATCATCATGTTCATCATCATCATCGCCATCATCACCATCATGATAATCATCATCATGATTATAATCATCATCATCATTATCATCATCGTCGTCTTCATCATCATTGTCTTCCCCATCATGACCCTCATCTTTGTCATCATCATCATCATCATCATCATCATCATCATCGTCGTCGTCTTCATCATTATCATCATTATCATGATGTTCGTCATCATCGTCTTCACCATCATAGTAGAATTATTATGGATCAAAGTACATATTCCTCATCATTTGAGGAATATTCTCAATTGCAATATATTCATCCTTAGTTGCATTGAGAGAAATACTAGTCTTCTCTCTACAACATGTTGGAATTCTCTTTCTAACATTTGCATCTTCACATCATTGAGTTGATTTATCAAGGTCATCTTCTTGTTGATGTTATTTCCTTCGTAAAAGCTAGTCATTGCATTGAAAATATCCTTGGGATTCTTCAAGGATGATACATGTGATATCTAATGGAGATGGAAATAATCCTCTTGGATTTGACTAGGTCCTTCTTGTGCTTTTCTATTATCTTCATCTCCCTATGGAATGGCATCTTCTTTGACATAGTTCTCCAAGTCATTCTTCTTCAAGTACGAGAAGCAATCTATACTTCCATGATCAGAATTTCTTGTCTCCTTCAAGATTTTTCTCAATCTCGGTATTGTTTGTCATTATGATAAAAATGAGAACCTCAAATGGAACTATAGAGGATGGAGATTACCAATGATATTGATTGAACTTGATGCTTGCTTGAAGGCTTTTATAGAAGACTGCTTCTCGTGGACTTAGGAAACAGAATCCCTAATTTTCAAATTAAGTAAATTTCATATCCAATTGGATGGAAAGATGTGCCTCCTCAATGAAAGAAGAGAAACATACTCATTTTACAAAAACTGTGTATAGAACTGCAAACTATTCAATGGCCTAGTTTTCCCTAGAAGCAATGTTAGGTCAAAAAATGAGAAATTCATAGAATGAGAAAATTCTTCCTTAGAAAAATGTTCCCTCCTAGGGTGATTTGATGGTCCTCCTTTTTCAACTGATCAGTGGAGGGAAGTATTAATCTTGTATATTGATCTAGGAACAAAGAATCAATCTCATCAAAGATTGATCAACAAATAACTCATGAAATGGTGTAATGGATCTATAGGAATAGTAGCCGCTCTATATTCACATAAATAATGAATGATTACAATTACAATGTCATGCTACAGGCATGAATGAATGAGCAATTTGAATCCTCAAGGAGGTCATTCGAATTGAATGAGTGAGTGTAGCTTAACTGACTATAAGCCATGGTTCACACTCAGTTAACCACTGATCAAAACCCTAATTGACTCACCTAAACCCTAACTAAAATCGAAGTGCAATAAATGACTGAGTCTCAACTGAAAGTGTCACGTCCCCATTGCCTCCTACCGGCGAAGAGGACGCGACTACAAGCTTCAAGCAGACGGGCTAAGAGCCCCATGAACATGTACATGAATAAAATTTGCAGAAACAGAATGCTAAAAGAAAATGCATTGCAGTATAACATGCATAAACGCGATTCTTTATCATACACAACTATAATTATTTATCTTCCATAGCGGAATCAACATGCATTCACACAAGCATTCATTTTAACATGTTCATCATTTTCATATCATTGACAGAAAATATGGTTGCATAAGTAAAAATATGCAAGATCACTTATCTTATGATGAATTCGTTCCGCAACGAGCTACGTCGCTGCAACATTCCACCCAACCATAGGCCAGCGTGCTCCTTAATCTCTCAGCAACGCTACCACCCCTGAGCTGGGCATGATTCTCCAAGGAATAAGGGAACTAGCAGGCTTACACATAGCCAAGGATATACAAAACACACAGCCAAGCCAACAAAGTTGGGTTTATCAGGCCATCAAGGAGCTAGAGAAGGAAAATTGCTAAGCTGGTAAGCTCATTACAGAGCTAAGAACACCTACACCAGAACTAGCCTGACCTCTAAGACACCCAAACACTCCCAACATAAGGAATTAGTCCCTTCTCTGCTACACAGTCCCTCACGCCCTGCATTCCCTTCCAGTGCTATTCAGGGGTGATGGAGAAGAAGGCCAGCCCTCTAGCTCTGTCTGTGTGGTTTCCAGCCACCAGGTTTATCAAGCAAATCTAAGCCAACATCCCTTCTCCTCTCACAGTCCGAAGACCAAGCATTGCACTCCGGCAATTAATTTAGTTGTCACAGCTTAAGCAGGAAAAATGACTTCAAACCATCTACAACAGTCCCCAAACGTAACAGCAAACACAGCTCACGATGTGGGGGAACAATGGCCCGTTTTACACTACCAAAACTGTTGGGGAAAACGCACGCATACCATACTGGGGACGAATTTTACAGTCTCCCCACCGGTGCGTGACCAATCACAATGCCGAACCCACAAATCAGCTCGTGAGTAAAGGACGGAGCCACACCATTCTCAAATCCGCGGAGGAAAAACAGTGTGGGTGGAACCAGGAAAATTCCTGTGTGTGAAAACCTTGAGCAGACAATTAGAAGTGCATGAAGGAGAACAACTATCGGGAGGACGCGAAATTGCACTGCGTGGGTGTTCAGCAAACTTGTGGAGCCAAGACAATGTCTCCGTGAGGGATGAACAGCAAAATCGTGAGGTCCCCCCCCAAATTGGAGAGAGTGTGGATGGACAAAAAACCAGCAGTGCGTGAAAGGGGAGTGCGTGAGCGTTTTTGCCATTGTGGAGTCAACCATGGGTGGAGTGTGCATGTGGGTGAGGACTGATAGTCCTCCCACCCCACTCCCAAAGACCATTAACTGCCTCAACCACCAACAACCTTTCTTAATGAAAGTGGTTGGAATAAAACAAGGTAAGAAGACACATGGATTTTCACCCTATTGGCTAAAGTTGGACAAATTCCCCCACATCCTTATCCTTGGGAAAAAGCATGCCCCTTTCGATTTAGTTCTTGTGATCATAGCTGGCCGAGTTCATTTAATTAATTATAGATGCATATTTACATGATGACCAACATAATATATGCCGCATGCCCCGATATACCATCGGTGACAAATTTAAATCCAAAACATAACATGACCGATCAATGGTGGGGCCTTGGCCTTTAGCTCCACACCATGATCATTTACAATATATACATCTAATGCAACGGGGTCAAAACCGGGGCATTACAGAAAGATATCAGACACATGTCATAGCAAGCCAACCATCAAGTGCTAGTGCTTCAATGACTTCAATGAACCCCGATGAGGTTAACTAAAGCTAAACTGAACATCAGAAGTTGGTGGAGGCGCCCCTGTTGACTCCAGTTCATTAATTAATCATTAAGTAATTAATTAAATGAGTGGAGGTTCCTTCACTGAGCTGTTTAATTGATTGTAACCACTAGTTAGCAATTAGGGCATTAATATCACTCAGATCACCCCCGGAGTGCTCCAGTTAGCCTCCCCGAATGTAGGAGAAGGCTAAGTTAGCCTCCTTGACTGAAGGTAGGTGTGGGTGTGACTGGATGATGTCAATTAATGCTCCGCTGATGTAATTAATGTCAATTATACTTAAGATAGTGGTTTAACTAGGCCAATTTGACCAAAAAGAGTGTGTATGGTGGTAAATGTCTCCAACACCCCCCCTTAAGCTATACTCAAGAAGAGTTAGAAAAAATTAATGCATAAAAATGCTAGCATCCTGACAACTAAGGCCATAGGTCACCCTGTACAATGTTGAAACTAAAACAATGCTCAAAACAAACTAAGTGAGGAAAAAAGGGAAAACCTAGTGGGAAAAACCCCCCGTCAAGTTGAACACTGAAAGTAGTCTGAATCACCTTGATGAACTCACCCCCAACAGTGAACAGAGGTAAGTGAACTTATTTTTTGACAAGCTCTTGGTGAATATGTTTGCAATCTAGTCATTAGTCGGGCAATATTGCAGAATGATGGTCCTGTCATGCACTAGCTCCCTAATATAGTGCACGTGGATCTCTACATGCTTGGTCCTCTACTTGGTAACTGGATCCATGGATATCTTAATAGCACTATGATTGTCACAAAATAGGACAGTGGACAAAGTACTACCAAGATCAAACTTTGAAAGAATGCCTTACAACCAAACTACTTGGATGCAGGCATTCACCACTCCTTGATACTCGGCCTTTGCTGAAGATAGTGCTATGGAAACCTGCTCTTTGCTTGACCAACAAATGGGGCCACCACCAAACATGAATACATATCCAGAAGTAGACTTCTTATCAATAGAATCACCCACCCAATCGGAATCTGTGTATCCAACCAGCTCTAGCTCGAAGTCTGCAGCATAGTGAATGCCGTACGTCCTGGTTCACTAAATATACTAGAGGATCCTCTTGGCTGCCTTCCAATGAATATCATGAGGCTGCTACATGTATCTTGATACAATGTTCACCGCATAACAAATATCAGGCCGCGAATGTGTCAAGTACAACAAGCTACCAATTAGATGTCGATAGATAGTGGGAGGTGTGCTTTTTCCTTCTTCAAGGTTGATCCCTGAAAGGAAAGGGAATGGTGCAAGCCTACGTTCAGCCATGTTAAACTTTACTGACAGGTATAAAATGTATTTGTATTGAGTGACCATAATCCCATCAGAATTTTTCTCAATTTCGAGCCCCAAAAATTGTTTTAGAAGCCCCAAATCACTCATTTCAAAGGCATTGTGGAGAGCAATTTTGATGGCTGAAATAGAGGCAACTGTGCTACCTGTGATCAGTAAGTCATCAAAATATAAAACAATGATAATTATATGGCCATCATACTGCTGTAAATACACATTTGGATCTTATCTACATCTCTAAAAGTTTTGCGAGAGAAGAAAGGCATCCATCTTGGAATACCACTCTCTTGCGGCCTGTTTTAACCCGTATAGTGACTTCTTTAGCTTGTAAACCAAAGATAGATCAGTGACGTAGCCCTCAGGATGCTTCACATATATCTCCTCATGAATATATCCATGCAGAAAGGATAACTTAATATCCATGTGATGCACTTCTCAGTGCTTGGATGCTGAAATTTCCAAAACAAGGGGAATGGAGTCCATTTTTGCAACTAGTGCAAAGGTCTCATGGTAGTCTACTCCTTGGACCTGAGAGAAAAATTTTTCTACCAGTATTGCCTTATATTTTCAGGTGCTTCCATTGGAATCAACATTGGTCTGAAACACCCACTTGCATTGAACCAATTTCCTTCCCGGAGGAAGAGAAACTAGCTCCCAAGTAGTGTTTTTCTGAAGAGAATTCATCTCTTCATCCATGGCAGCTTGCCATCTCGGATCCTTCCAAGCATGGTAGTAGGATTTTGGATCTGAACTAATCATCAAATAGAAAGTTTTGGACAGCAAATTATCAGGACAAGAGAGCACAAAACCTGCTCTTTGGAAATCAGACCGAGTTCTCCTTGGATCATCCAGATTTCCAATGTTTTGTCCTGCGGAGGAGAGTGTCTGTTGGGCCCATCTAGGAAGATGATTTTGCACTTCAGGTTCTGATTCAGAATCTGATGATTGATTCACACTGATATTATAAATCAAAGGATCCAAATCAGTGTCATCACCCCCAATTTCATCATCCAAATATTCAGTGGAATAGGAAGGAAATTCAGCAGTTTTCTCCTTCACTAGTTCCACTTCCTGAAGAGGCTCATCGAACTTGAAACTTATCTTGATGATGATCTGTTTGGTCTTGATATCTAGCAGCTTGAACCCTTTAGATTCATCAGGATACCCAATAAATAGACATTCTATGCTTTGCGGTTGCAAAGCCCTTCTTTTATCAAGCGAAATCCGGGCCCATGCAGTGGACCCAAGCACCCGTAGGTTTGACACATCCAACTTGTGTCCGAAGTATGCTTCGAAATGGGTATTCATTTTCATGGATGAGTGTGGAACCCTATTCTGAATGTATTTTTTAGCATGCATGGCCTCATCCCACAAATTTTTAGCAAGCTTCTTGGATTCCAACATACAGGTGGTCATCTCCTTGAGAGACTGATTCTTCCTTTTCACTACTGCATTCTTCTAGGGAGTGCAGGGGATTGAATGTTGGACCTAAATACCAATTTGGGAGAATATGTACAGAAACTCATTACTGACATACTCCTCTCCATTATCATATCTCAAGATCTTGATATTAAGCCCAGAGGCATTTTCGACCAAGGCCTTGAATTCAGAAATTTTTTCACATACTTTTGATTTCTTTTTGAGAAAGAAAACCCATGTATACTTTGAAAAATCATCAATAAAAGTAAGGATATACCTTGATCCATTCATGGATTTGACAGACATTGGACCGCTGATATCAGAATGTATCAGCCCCAATATGCATGTAGCTCAGTTTTCCTTCCCCTGATCGAACTTGTGCTTAGGGTGTTTTCTAATCACACATCCTTTGCAAATTCTCATGGTTGCCTTGATGACTGGGAGGCCTTCAACCATGGATTTTTTCTGTAATTGCTGCAAATATTTGAAATTAATATGGCCAAACCTCTCATGCCACATCCTATTAACCTAATTTCCATGAGTTAGTAGAGAGGCGGGATTTGCATCTGCAACAAAGTGAGAGAACTCATAGGCTTTTGCATGATCGTTTGCAAGGCATTTAGCAATGAGTTTTCCGGATGCAATTTTTGTTATCTCAACATCATTTGGGCTAAAAGAGACTCTCTTAGGCACTACTGTATGTGTCATATGATAGACACTAAGGATATTTGATTCCAGAGATGGTACATACAAAACATTAGAGAAAAAACCATTTTCAAGATCTACAGTACCTTGTCCTTCTGAAATGATGGTGGAGTCATCTCCCATGTGGATGGGGATGGATTTTCTGGTCTCCAAGGATGAAAAGGAGTATCTTTCATCCATCATGTGGTTCGAAGCTCCAAAATCAGTCAAGAGTGCTTTGGACTTCGAAGTGCTTGCCATGAGGGCATGACCTTTTTCATGTTGTGGTTCTCGATCTTGCTGATCTCTCCTCTGAAAGCTCTCTGAAATATTGATGTGATTTCTCTCAAGGAGAGAGGTTGCTTCATCACGATTCTTCTTCATGCAGGCATGTTCAGGGTGGAAGCCCTTCCTGTAATAATAACACTTTACTTTTTCCTTGCCATGGTGCCCTTTTCCTTTGTTCTTCCTTGAGCTGAAAGACTCATCATGCTGCTGACTTTCAACTCTAGGTTTAGGAGCATCAAATTTAGTTTTTGGGTTCTTCTGCTACTTTCCTTTACCCTTTAGATCTTTGGGCCCCGATACATGAAGGGCTTGATCACAGTAAGATCTGATGATCCCCATCTGTACAAGCTTGTCATGTTCACATGTTAGGGACTTAGTGAAGGCATTGAGTGTAGGCATCTTCCATCTAGGGGTTGTGAGATTCCCTGCACGGAATGTAGAAACAAAAATTGAATAATCAGCCCCAAGTTTGGAGAGTATGGCGAGGATGAGCTGATCATCCTCCTTCTCCACTTTTTATTGCTTCAAGACTAAAACAGTATGCTTGAACTTTGTGAAGAAATCATTCAGAGTCTCGAAGTTGGAGGGTTGGAGAGACATGAGTTCATTTTCGAGCTGGTAAACCCTCAAGTCATCATGCTTTCCATATAGAGTCTCCAATTTTTCCCATATTTCTTTTGGAGTCTTCAATCCCGCGAGATGAAAGAGAAGGTCTCGGGAAATAGAGAGGCACAAGAAACCGAAGGCTTCATCCTTCTTGTTCAAGAATCTTGATTTTTCTATGGTGGATCTAGGCTCATCTTCAATGTCCATGGTGACTCTAAAAAGTCCTCTCGAGCGCAGTTGAATCTCCATATAACCTTTCCATGAGTGGAAATTGTATGGAGTTAAGAGATCAATCGAGGAGGCCATCTGGATGTGCTGGAGCGAATGCTTCACCTATAGAAACCTGAAAATCAAAACAGAAAGGGAAATGTAAGGTCAGACAGCCTGCACATTTTAGGATTTCATCACACCCAGCATAGTCAATCAAGCAATCTTGATCAACAAGTTCTTTACTTGGGGTATTAAGTGGTAAGCCTTGGCTTCTGGTGCAGTGATGGATTTTTGAGCTAGTGCTCAAATTTCATGCAGAAATCTGTCAAAAAACTTGTTTCTGAGAGATAGAGCTTTGTCCCGTCGTAAGCTATGATACCATATTAATATTGTATATTGATCTAGGAACAAATAATCAATCACATCAAATATTAATCAACAAATAACTCATGAAATGGCATAATCGATCTACAGGAATAGTAGCAGCTCTGTCTTCACATAAAGAATGAATGATTATAATTACAATGTCATGCTATAGGCATGAATGAATGAGCAATTCAAATCATAAAGGAGGTCATTTGAATTGAATGAGTGAGTCTAGCTTAACTGACTGTAAGCCATGGTTCACACTCAATTAACCACTCATCAAAACCCTAATTGACTCACCTAAACCCTAACTGAAGTTGGAGTGCAATAAATGACTGAGTCTCAACTGAAAGAGATCAGACACATGTCATAGCAAGCCAACCATCAAGTGCTAGAGCTTCAATGACTTCAATGAACCCTAATGAAGTTAACTCAAGCAGAAATGAACATCAGAAGTTGGTGGAGGCACCCCTGTTGACTCCAGTTCATTAATTAATCATTAAATAATCAATTAAATGAATGGAGGCACCTTCAGTGAGTTGTTTAACTGATTGTAACCACAAGTTATAAATTAGGTGCATTAATATCACTTAGATCAACCCCGGAGTGATCCAGTTAGCTTCCCTGAATGTAGGAGAAGGCTAAGTTATCCTCCTTGACTTAAGGTAGGCGTGGGTGTGACTAGATGATGTCAATTAATGCTCCACTGAAGTCAATTAATGTCAATTATACTTAGGATAGTGGTTTAACTAGGCCAATTTGACCAAAAAGAGTGTGTATGGTGGTAAATGTCTCCAACAGGAAGTGCCTGAAACAAGAAGCCTAAGTGTCTCCAATTTCTTCCACAATATGCGTGTATCAACCCCATCCATACTTTTTTTCTTATTAAGTGAAAGTAAATATCCCAAACTATAAGAAAGGAAAACAACTTCCAGAATCTTACGCTTAAAATTTTATAGGTTGTCGATTACAAATAAGTGTACATGGAAAAGTAGAAAGAGATAAAGAGAATTATCCACATAACAATCATATGAGTTGCGAGGGAGGGTGATGGAGCTAGAGGTGTTGTTTAGAATCATTTCAATAAATCCTTTCCAAAATTCCAAAAGGGAGGGTAATGGAGCTAGATGTCATGTTTAGAATAATCTCAGTAAATCCTTTCGAAAATCCGAATATAAAATTCTAGGAAAGGGACTATGAATCTAATGAAATCTAGGTTAAATTGAATTTTTAATCAAGGGAAAAATTCATGACAAAGAAAAGAGGTTGAGCTCTGGCTCATAGCTTACAATGAGTACTTGGAGAAAATAAAATAACATGGACCATACCAAGTGGTGTATGACTGAGGGAGCAAAATAATATGGACTTTTATCTCTAATGTGGATATGAGCCCTTGAGATTATATATATAGAATCTAGATATGCAGATGCAAATGATGATTCAAATTGTTGGTCATAAGGCCATTGAATTTGTTTGCACATCAAAAGCAGGCCACCCAAGCATTTACATATATGTGAGAAGAAGGCATGTTATCCCTTCAAGAGGAAACATAATCATTCTGATGAAACCACTGTGGACTATAACTAGCATATATTTACCTTTAAAGTATCTACCCAGGGTCGAAAGAATCAAATCTCTGTAACTACAAACCCATAATATTTTAAAATATTTTAAATCTAAATTGAGTGAACATGTTATTTTTTATAAAGTTATATTATTTTTTATAAAAGACACATGTCATCTCTAAGATGAGCACAAAGATATCCCATTCCTACTTTTCATTAATAACAGGAAAGGTTAGAAAAACAGAGCTTAAGCAAAGCTATCTACTATATTCCATTTAGCGTCAGCGAAGAAATAATGATAGCTATCAATTATTCTTTATTTTCTTTAGATTATGGGAATATATATATTTCCTATTTCTCTCTATATTTACAGCCTGATAGGGAAGTGTAAGTTCCCTTATTTGAATCAATAAGCCATGCTATATGTTACTGCGTTATGCTCCTTTCTCTATAGAAAACCCACAAAATAAATTACGCATCCTCATACTGAGCTGTACAATGTGCCTCTTCTACGCAATTGTGTAGAAAAAATAACACAAAACCCATCCTTGAATCACTATAGAAAGTGAAGAGCCAAGGAAAAAATAACACAAGACTCACCCTTGAATAACTGTAGAAAGTGAAGAGCCAAGCGACCTGGAAGTTCATTAGAGTTATGTCAACCGTCGAGATATCTTTCTCTTATGGTTTCTCACACCTCTCATTATCTTAACTCTCGTTAAGTTTAGCAACTCACTTAATATTTCAATCTCGATAAAATAAATAAAAAGACATCGTCTCTCAAGCAAATTCACCGGGAACATGAATATTTTCCATGCCGAGATCTTTGAGTAGGTTCAGAGTTTAAAATTCACCCAGAACTTCCACAAAAAAAGAGCACATGAGCCAATCAAAAGATAACCCAGACTCATGTAGCTGGTGTCAAACTCGTGAGGAGAAGAGCCACAAGGAGCTACAATCAGGGCGTGGGAATGACCCGAGCCATGTACTGAAATGGTCCGATGAACCAAATCAGAGGAGTGAGCCTCCGACATGTGATCTGCTTGCAAGTTATCAGACAAAGCTATTTTTGGAGTGATTTCCTAGATAGAGATCTTCAGTTCAGAAAATGATGGTATAATTTACCTAAATATAGTCAAATAGGTATTAGTTGGAGATGAAATCAACGGTCATAATGCACCCAGTAAAATAATTTGACACAAAATTGCAAGACTATAATAATGTTACTAATTTCCTTGTTTATTGAATCATAGGGGGTTCAGTAAAGAATAGGATGGAATGATTGACATCATTGTTTTCAAAGAATTGGTAGTTGGAGATCCATAACCAAGACAACACTACTTCTTTGTCAAAAGTTGATGGATGATAATGCAAAGTCAACCCAATCGGTGGTTCTTAATGATCTAAAATGGAAGCCGGATTAAGAATATGACAGAATATTTAACAAAAGTTGGGATCCACAAAAATCAAATAATGTTACGAGAATTTACTAGTGAAAAGTACATAATGGAAATATGCATCAAATAAATCTTGAAAAATAAAAAATTGAGCAAAGTGTAATCAAATACCATTGAGGGAAAGATTGTATTATCAAATTTGGAAAAATCATAAAAATGATTAAAATCTAAAATTGATTTTAGTAAATGTAATAACCATCACCATTTTGATATAACATTTGAAAATTGTAAAATAAATGAAGAACCTCTTCTCATGGTTGATCAAGCACATTAGATAAGAATTTGGAGGTTCAACCCAAGATTAGAGTATGGAGTTTCAAATCAAAATTGGTTCACCTAAGAGAAATGAAATACAAGAGAGGCACTTACCTTATTCCATTTATCAAAATGAAGGGATAAAAAGATGGTTTTCATTTAGAAGAAAAATCACTAACCTAACTTCTAGGAGAATGGGTCCAAATTAACATTAACATTACAATATTTTACTAAAGTTTTTTTTCAAAAACGTTCTCTTCCACACTAATGAACCCCTAACCCTCATTACATCTCAAACAAGTTGTTATGCAATGATATTATCTATTACTACAACAAGAAGGGATGCATAGTAGCAAGTCCTTTCCAACTTGATCCACTAGTCGTTGAACCAAAACATACTATTGTATAATTGAACATGCAATGGAAATGGAAGACCAACAAACATATGAGACGAGCATAGGATGACAATAGTGTATGTTTCTTGCTTGTCTTTCTCATCCGAAAGGACCCTAAAATCATTTTTTGGCTCTGTCTGCATACATTCCAACAAAAATATTGCCTCTTTATCTGTAGCCGGACCATAGACACTTGGTAGAGTTGTTGTTGATTTCAACATGAACCCATTAGCCAACAATTATCTAGTTTAAGGAGGTCAATAAATTAACAAACTCTATAACTTGCAAAAAAAAATTATTACTCCAACACTTTGGCACGTTTTAGTACAGGTTACTTGTTGGCACTTAGATATGGATAGAGATAGGACATAACATGCTTCCAAAAACACTAACCTAACTTCTACGAGAATGGATCCAAATTAACTATAACATCACAATATTTTACTAAAGTTTTTTTTCAAAAAAATTCTCTTCCACACCAATGAACCCCTAACCCATATTACATCTCAAACAAGTTGTAATGCAATGATATTGTCTATTACTACAACAAGAAGGGATGCATAGCAGCAAGTCCCTGCCAAAAGTGAAAGAGGTAGGAGATCAATATGATTGATTTGCTTCAGCATAAATTCGAGACCTAATCCACTAGTCGTCGAACTGGAACATACCATTGTATAATTAAACATGCACTTGAAATCAAATATTGACAAACATATGAGACGAGTACATGATAACAATAATGTATGTTTCTTGCTTGTCTTTCTCATCTGAAAGGACCATAATATCATTTTTTGGCTATGTCTATACACCTTCCAACATAAATATGCCCTCTTTCTTTGTGGTCGGACCATAGACACTTGCAGAGTTCTTGTTGATTACAACATGAACCCATTAGCCAAAAATTAGCTAGTTTAAAGAGGTCAATCAATTAGCCAACTCTATAACCTGCAAATTGTTTTTATTACTCCAATACTTCGCAGGTTTCAATACAAATTTACACCAACTTGTTGGCAGTTAGAGATGCATAAAGGTAGGACATACCATGCTTCAAAAACTTTATTTACTCTGAGGCACATTCTCTTTTCCTATTACTGTGAGGCCAACTTCTTCAAGAAAAGAAGTGAATTTTAGTTCCTGACTACTAGCATACAAAGGAGATCATGTATAAAAGTGGTATAATGTGAAGCATTGTTAATTTCATCAAGAGATCATGTATAAAAGTGGTATAATATGAAGCATTGTTAACTTCATCTCGTCTCTCCCTATTTAGACTTGATTTAATCCTTAACGCCAATGTTGAAAGGTCTATTCAGGCCACTTCCACCTCCTCACAATCCCTATTTGTAGGAGACATCATTGTAAGTTGCTCGCTTAGGGAATGCGGGAGGATGCCTAGAGGAGGAGCACGAACCCCACCTTAGTTAGTTTCTTGTGATGCGCTCCGTGCTTGACACTTCACAAAGGATGAAACATTTGCATAAATGAAATTGATAAAGCTGACATTCTTCTACACAATTTTCAACTAATTCTTCAACTAATTTATGAAGCTGACATTATTCTACACAAATTTCAACTAATTCTTGAACTAATTTATGAAGGTTGTGCATACTAAAATAGTAATATTTAGGTCTATTTTACATTATCGGAAATGTTAGAATGAATTATTCTAGATTAAATTCTTCAAAAAAATGTTGAAATACTTTCCCAATTGAATATTCAACTTGCGAATATAAGTATATTAGATGTCTTGCATTACTGCTCAGCAGGATGACTAAAGACCACATGGTTCCCATTCAACTATTCTGTATTTGTAGCACAGATAAAGTTCTTACAGATGTTTTCCACGTTGATTCCATGCACTAAATGTTCAAAGAATTCAACATAATGCAATGAAAGGAGTCTCGAAAGGGCCACATTTGATGCCATTAATTGACTATTCAAAGGATTCAAATTAATGCAACAAAAGAAGTCTAAAAAGGCTACGTTTAAGCCATGCACAAATGGAGGCTGATGTATTTATGTTTTCTTTACAGAGAAATTTGGTTCCATTGGGCATCAATGGCCATTTTTCATGATCTCTAGACATGGGAGTCCTTTTTATAGGTGGCGACATAAATTAAGTTTGAAGAGGTGTTGTAGCATGTTAGATCTAATCGGCGATTTTTACTGTATTGAATGCAACGTGAGGTACCACATGTTAGAAGATGGGTTGTAGCATGTTAGATTTGATGTGCGATTTTTAGTCTATTGAAGACGGGTTGTAGCATGTTAGATGTGATGTGGGTTGATATTGAATGCAACATGAGGTACTTGGATATGCTCTACGACGATGAGGGATGTAGGAAAGGATGAGGTATGTTGGAGGTTGATTTCCTTCTTAATAATTGAATTTCTAAAAGCTTCAATAAGTTTTGTGGTCCTCATTAAAGACACTGTAGATAGTAGTTGAAAATGCACTTACAGGATACAACTCCTCTCCTACAAATAACGTAGAGCTTGTTTTTTTTATCTTGCAGGTTGTAGACAACACTTACAAAAGTGATTGGATGAGTTTTGGGAGTGTTCCATGCTTTAAATTCTAAATTCTAATGGCAACATACATAATATTGATATGTAAGAAAATCTAAGAAGTTGCTGAAGACATTTCAATAAACCTTTGCATAATTCCTTGTTTTTTTTATCTTGCAGGTTGTAGACAACACTTACAAAAGTGATTGGATGAGTTTTGGGAGTGTTCCATGCTTTAAATTCTAAATTCTAATGGCAACATACATAATATTGATATGTAAGAAAATCTAAGAAGTTGCTGAAGACATTTCAATAAACCTTTGCATAATTGCTAGGTGTGTTAAGACCTACGACTGCCTTTTGATAACACTGGTATTTGAAACTAAAGCTCTAGCTCCATTAATAAATGTATGGTTCGTATAAGTAATTAAATTGAAAGCTAGCAAGAAACAACGACACATTTTTGTAGCTTTCAACAGTTGAAAATCTCTTTTAAGCATCGACAATTAAAAAAACAGGAAATGTACTTATTAAATTTGTTATATTTTGTACTAATTAGGTTTGTTATATTTTGTTTGCCAGAAGCAGGATCATCAGATTTTCAAATAGGCACACAGAGAGCAAATGTGAAAGAACAAAGTAGTAGTAAAAATGCTTCTTAGAAGTCAAAGAGCAAAGTAGTAAGATTATTTATGTATGAAGGTTGTGTTACGCAATTCAGACAAGGAAGAAGCCATCTGGTATGTTAACAAGTTGCCAAAAATCTAGTGGTCAATTCATCTTGCAGCTACCCTCTTGCATCTGAATCATTCTCATTCTCTGCATGTGGTCACTCGCACCTCATTCTGTCTGCATCCTGTTTTATTTCCTGCTAATTTGGAAACAATTGCTTAACTCCTTGACAGATGGTCAAATTGACAAGATTATGTGCAGAGCTAAGGACCTGACCGGCAAGCACATTGTAGTTAAATGCCGAGTATAAAAATGTTTCACCGAAACCTAAATGCCATGAAACTAATTCTTAACTTATTATTAGCATTAATCGACTTAAACAGTTGGTGAAACCTAAATGCCATGAAACTAATGCTTAACTTATTTTTAACATTAATCGACTTAAACAGTTGGTGCAAAATTTTTTATGGTAAAACTTATATGTTAATGAAAATCAACCTATTTTATAGGAACCCCAAAGCCACAATTTCATTGTTTGGTGTTCAAAACTTCTTCTACATTTTAATTGGATAATAAAAAATGTCTTGAACATAAGATAGAAGATCTAAATTTACATTGAAATATATGAAAAATAATAGAAACTAAGACAATCCTAGTCATAAAGTCCATGCTTGCATGAAGGCAGGGACGTCCCATAACAAATAAACACTCTACAAAATTATAAATAATATAATCTCGACCATAAATGTAGGACAATGTACATATGTTTTTTTTTCTAGAAATCCTTTGGCAATCTTTATGCAAACATTTAAAACCTGGTAACCCCCCCCGGCAAACAATAAAATATCCATAAATCAAGATGCAAGGAACCAACTAAGAAACCAAAACCAAAAATTCTAAACACTACATTTCTGGAATAAAGATAACCTAGACAAAAGTTACGCCTTCTTCAGTCTCAAATTCTTATAACTTGACAAAGAATGTGTTGCAGCCATAATCATGGAGTTTCAGTTTCTGTTTTAAATCAATCTCGAAAAGAAATGCATTCATAATCTGCACTATGAAATATATAGAAGAGAACAGTAAAATTGCTAAATATCTAAATACAAATAAGCAAATAGTTCAATTTTTTCACGTGACAATTCTCAATTTCTCTCTAACGGTTTAATAGAGTCTACAATTCTCAAAACTCTCCAACAGTTTAACAGTTTAGGAGAGGGCATCAACCATGGTAATTCTAAAAAATCTCTCAAACAATTTAACAGTGGGCACCAACCGTGCACTAAATATAATTAATATAAGTGTCAAGAACTGGGTTTCTGTGAAACTGCACGTCCTGTCATGTAAAAACAATCAACATGTGAGATATTCCAACAAACACAACCAAGAATGTAAGAATGTTAGTAAATTTAAGGATCTGAAACTTTCCTTTCTATAGCAAAATAAACAGCGGAATATAAATAGCAAGATTCATAATACCTTGCAAAACCAGCTGCTATTACTAGTAACATCAGTACAGAAGAAAAATCTGCATTCAAAGCATGGGAAAAATCGAATAAACTGAGCCTTAAGTTCATGCGAATGACTGTAGCAAACAACATTAAGTCAACTCTTCCTACTACTGAGAATGCTAAAGAATTCCTGAAATCTATGGAAGAGCGTTTCAAAACTGCAGACAAGTCTCTTGCTGGGACACTAATGGCTAAGCTTACCACCATGAATTTTGATGGTATGCGTGGAATCCATGAGCATGTCCTTGAAATGACAAACTTGGCTGCTCAATTAAAGACTCTTGAGATGAATGTGGATGAATTCTTTCTTGTGCAATTCATTTCAAACTCCTTGCCTCCTCAGTATGGGCCATTTCAGATTCACTATAACACTATTAAGGATAAGTGGAATGTGAATGAGTTGGGCAGTATGCTCAATCAAGAAGAGGCAAGACTTAAGCAACATGGAAAACATTCAGTTCATTTCATCACTCAAGGAGCCGAAAGGAAGGGGAAAAATCCTAGAAAGGGCATGAAGCGAACACCATCCAAGGCATATGAGCCTAATCAAGGTTCTCAGGCTTATCAGAAGAAAAGGAACAGTGATAAATGTCACTTCTGTAAAAAGTCGGGACACTATCAGAAAGACTGTCTGAAACGTAAGGAATGGTTCGAAAAGAAAGGTATGAATTTCATTTCTGTTTGTTTTGAATCAAACCTAACTGAATTTCTTTCTAATACTTGGTGGATTTACTCTGGGGCTACTACTCATGTTTCTAATACCATGCAGGGATTCCTTACAACCCAAACCACAAATCCAAGTCAGAATTTTCTATTCATGGGAAATCGGGTTAAAGGTCATGTTGAAGCCATTGGGACTTATCGTTTATTTCTAGATTCTGGTTATCATTTGGATTTGTCTCTGACTCTTTATGTTCCTTCTATTTCCAGAAATTTAATTTCCTTGTCTAGACTTGACATCGATGGTTACTCCTGTAATTTTGGAAATAAAAGTTTCAGTTTGTTTAAGAATACCTCTTTTGTTGGTTCGGACATTCTTTCTGATGGTTTATACAAATTAAAACTTGATAATCAATTTGCTGAAACTATTCTTACCTTGCATCATAATGTTGGTATTAAACGTAGTCTCACGAATGAAAATTCCTCATACTTGTGGCATAAAAGGCTGGGACATATTTCCAGAGAAAGGTTACTTAGATTAGTAAAAGATGGGATTCTCTTGAACCTAGATTTTTCTGATCTTGGAATGTGTGTAGATTGTATTAAGGGAAAACAAATAAAACACACCAGAAAAAGTGCCACAAGAAGTACTGAGCTTCTTGAGATTATCCATATAGACATTTGTGGGCCTCTTGACAATCCATCTTTTGGCGGAGAAAAGTATTTTATCACCTTTATTGATGATTTTTCACGTTATGGTTATGTCTATTTGCTGCATGAAAAATCTCAATCGGTGGATGCCCTTGAGGTATATATCACCGGGGTTGAAAGATAATTAGATAGAAAGGTGAAAATCATTAAATCTGATAGAGGTGGTGAATACTATGGAAAGTATGATGAAACAGGGCAGTGCCCTGGCCCATTTGCTAAAATCCTTGAAAAGCATGGCATATGTGCACAGTATACTATGCCTGGAATGCCACAGCAGAATGGTGTAGCTGAAAGGCGTAATCGTACTTTAATGGATATGGTTAGGAGTATGTTAAGTAATTCCAATTTACCCAAATCATTATGGATGTATGCTCTTAAGACCGTTGTATGCTTGTTAAATCGGGTTCCTAGTAAGTCAGTTCCGAAAACCCCTTTTGAACTGTGGACAAGAAGGAAACCGAGTTTAAGACACCTGCATGTTTGGGGCTGTCCAGCAGAGGTTAGATTGTACAATCCACATGAAAAGAAATTGGATTTTAGAACGATCAGTGGTTACTTTATTGGTTACCCTGAAAAATCCAAAGGGTATAGGTTTTATTGCTCTAATCACAGTACGAGAATTGTAGAGACCGGTCATGCCAAATTCATTGAAAATGGTGGGAGTGATAAATTACAAAATGTGGTTATCTAAGAAGTTAGGGTACAAGTTCCTGTACCTATGGCTTCAAAGGAAATTGTTGTTCCTATCATTGATGAACAACCTGACGACATTGAACAACAAATTAATGAACCACCACTCCATAATGAGGCTGTCGCCAATGAACCCATAATAGATGGACCACGAGAAGTAGTAAGGAGATCTCAAAGGGAAAGGAGGTCTACTATTTCAGATGATTATGTGGTTTATCTACAAGAATCTGATTTTGATATAGGAACATGTAAGGATACGGTTTCATTTTCCCAAGCCATAGAAAGTAATGATTCTGCTAAATGGATTAATGCCATGAATGATGAATTGAAATCAATGGACCAAAATGAAGTCTGGGATCTCGTTGAATTGCCCGAAGGATATAAGAAAGTTGGTTGTAAGTGGGTCTTTAAGACCAAACGCGACTCTAAGGGTAATATCGAACGATATAAAGCTAGACTTGTGGCCAAGGGTTTCACTTAGAAAGGAGGCATTGATTATAGAGAGACCTTCTCTCCTGTGTCCAAGAAAGACTCACTTAGAATCATTATGGCATTGGTAGCTCATTATGATTTAGAACTGCACCAAATGGATGTGAAAACTGCTTTTCTGAATGGGAATGTGGAGGAAGACGTCTATATGGATCGACCTGAAGGTTTCTCCATTAAGGGAAAAGAACACCTGGCTTGCAAACTTAAGAAATCGATATATGGGCTTAAACAGGCTTCCCGACAATGGTATCTTAAGTTTCATAATACCATTACCCCTTTTGGATTTAAGGAAAACACTGTTGATCGATGTATATATCTGAAGGTTAGTGGGAGTAAATTTATATTTTTGGCCCTGTATGTTGATGACATATTGCTTGCCACTAGTGATCTTGGTTTATTACGCGAAACCAAAAAATTTGTCTCTATGAATTTTGAAATGAAAGATATGGGTGAGGCATCTTACGTGATAGGAATTGAAATATTCCGGGATCGATCACGTAGAATGCTAGGATTGTCTCAGAAGGATTATATCGAAAGAGTTCTAGAGAGATTGGGAATGGATAAATGTTCAGCTGGTGATGCCCCTATTCAGAAAGGGGATAAATTCAGCCTTATGCAATGTCCGCAGAATGAATGGGAACGAAAACAGATGGAAAGAATTCGTTATGCTTCTGCAGGTGGAAGTTTAATGTATGCACAGACTTGCACTAGGCCAAACATCAGTTTTGCAGTAGGTATGCTGGGAAGATACCAAATTAATCCTGGATTGGAACATTGGAAAGCTGCAAAGAAAGTGATGAGGTACTTGCAAGGAATGAAGGATTACATGCTCACATTTAGGAGGTCTGATAATCTAGAGGTGATTGGCTACTCAGAGTCAGATTTTGCTAGATGTGTTGACAGTAGGAAGTCTACTTTTGGCTATTTGTTCCTATTATCCAGAGGAGCAATATCATGGAAAAGTGCGAAGCAAACCATCACTGCTTCATCCACTATGAAAGCTGAATTTGTGGCATGCTTTGAGGCCACGGTTCATGGATTGTGGCTGCGAAATTTTATCTCAGGACTTGGGGTTGTCGACTCTATTGCCAAGCCGCTAAGGATTTACTGTGATAATGCCGCAGCTGTATTCTTCTCTAAAAATGACAGGTATTCTAATGGTACTAAACACATGGAACTGAAATACTTTGCCGTTAAAGAAGAAGTTCAGAAACAATGAGTGTCAATTGAACACATAAGCACTCTGCTCATGGTTGCAGATCCATTGACAAAAGGATTGCCACCGAAGACATTTAAAGAACATGCTTATAGAATGGGGATTTAACGTAGCACATAACAGTTGCTACCTTTATGAGATGAATCACATAATGTTGTTTGTTTTATTTGACACTCTGAGACCTTAATAAAAGTGTTTCTATTTGATAAATCCTATTCTAAAAGTGTACGTACATGTATGAGAATAAATGAATGATGACAGGAATAGTCTCTGACAAGGGACGTTATTGTTGGACCTGATGAAATCACTCCTTGTTTACAGACTTATTAAACAGGTTACTAATGTCGTGGTGCATGAAAGGGACTATGTTGTCCTATTAACATGGAACCCTCATGACTCGCATTACTAGGTTGTTTAATTATAGTATTATGATGACCAAACTGAAAACAAAGATGAATGTGACTTATGGCGCACCTAATGTATACTCTGATAAACTCTAACATTAAGTTATCATATGTACCAAGTGGGAGAATGTAAGACTAAATTTAGAAATTCAGTTTTACGTTGTCCATATGAAGAGACGGGTTCTTGGCAACCGTTTCTATTTCTCCTACTCCGATGGACAGGTGGAGAATAAGTGTCATAGGGAAACCGGTCCTCTCTCTGCCTATAAATGATCCTTTCAGAATACCCATCTGATAAGCTGAAGGAGTGTATTGGTGCAGGGTAAGAGAGAGAAACCATTTTCTGTCACTACTAGATTTTGATCCAAAATCCGACGGTTTTTTCCGACGGCGCGTGGATTTTTTATTTTAACCGTGCCAAAAATCAGAAAGATTAATTTTTTTTTGAAATAATGGGCATACGCGTCGCTTAAGCGACGGCGCTAAAAATGCTATCCTCCTAAGTGTCGCTTAAGCGACGGTTTGTCTTCTAAGTGTCGCTTAAGCGATGGTTTGCCTTCTAAGTGTCGCTTAAGCGACGGTTTTCCATTGCATAAATTTCTCAATTATTTAATAAAATACACTTGAAACACATGTTTCCTTTTAAAATATTATAGGTTTAAACGTGGAAGGGTGTATGGCATGTACATATTTGTGGGATTGGTTGTGGCCTTAACATTAGATTAATATCATTATTATAAAATGATGGTAGTGAATTGCAATAAATCAA
>LPNX010715919.1:0-16053 GCA_001517045.1 Pseudotsuga menziesii | reverse complement strand
TTCGAGCCGCAAGCAGTTTATTTAGCTCCTTTTTTACAGCCGGTTCTAAACTGGGGTGCATCTTCCTTAATTTTTGCTGAAAAGGCTTAGCCTCTGCTTTGATAAGAATGACATGTTGCATGATATTAGGATCAAACTTTTTCAAATCTTCATAGCTCCATGCAAATATATCTTTAAATTCTTTAAAAAGTCTGATAAAGGCTAAACATTCTTGAGTCGGGCATGTGCTGCCCAAATTGATACATCGAGGGTTCTGCTCAGTTCCTAAATTAACTATGTCAGATTGCATGACTGAGCTATTGGTTTTGATATTCCTGGCAGCTTTAAATTTATCCTTTAAATCATAAAGTTTTTCAAGCTTAATTACTGACCTGGGGATAATACCAACCTGATCGAGAGACTCTTACACAGAGCAAGGCTTAGGAATTACCGAGAAGTTATGTAAGTCTTCATCGTGTGTCATTTCGTCACAGACGACATCTTTGAAGGTATCCTTTAATGTAAGAAAATTAATCAGCTGGTGATCGTCGTCAAAGACTCTCCAATTCGCAACGTTGTCAGGAATAGAGGGTCGAAACTGCAGTTCAACCGAGAACGCATCCATGGGAATTCCTTCCGATGGTATCAGTCTCGAAGCTACATTAGCCAAGAGATCAGCTTCCTGATTCAAATATCGGGGAATGGAATTTATGTTAAACGCTTCGAATGATGATAGCAAATTCCATACCTCAGTTTGATAGTTCTTCAAGTGTCCAGCTATACAATGTATGCTGTTACGTATTTGCCGGACAATAATTTCGGAATCTCCCAGAACCACTAAGGCTTTGGCTTCTAAGTCAATCGCCTTTTTCAGCCCTTGAATGAGGGCTTCATATTCAGCGACATTATTTGTGCACTCAAACTCTAATCTGCACGCAATGAAGTATCGTTTCCCGTGAGGGTCAATTAGCAAGCATCCCGCACCAGCTCCTTCCTTTGACTTGGAACCATCAAAGTACAGAGACCAAGGACCATCACTAAGGTTAAGATGTGATATATCCAAGACAACATTTCCAGCCGGGACTGGCATAAAGTGACAGATTTCAGACTGTAAATTTGAATGAGGATTTTCTGAAATTTCAGCTTTAAAATCTCCAAAAATTGAATCAACCATATAATTTCCCAATAAGGTATCAGCAAATAGAACTGGTTCGTTGGAGTCATCAATCTCTGTAATGGTGTGTTTCATGTACCGTTCTCTATCGATCCTAATTTTGTTTGGACAACCTTTATAAGGTATCCACAAATGCGACCAGTCTGTGGCGAAATACCCATCGAGTTTTTGAGACCAATCCCTGCTAAGAAAAAGACCATAAGCCTCTGGTATATCTGCGACAATAATATCGATGACAAAATGGACTTGAGGATTAGCAGCCAACCTAATCATTACATCCTTTAATTTGCCTATCACTTTAACATTCGACCGGTCTAACTGCACGATACTAGTATCGCAAGACTGAGGGACAGCATTGAGTCTTTTGCATACAGAGTATGGCATTACGTTTTTAGATGCTCCTAAGTCAATCATGCAGTTATGTACTTTACGATTAAATATTTCAAATGACAGCAAAAAGGGTGGAGTCGCAGAGTCAGATTTTTTTCCAATTGATGATGCATTAACTGAAGATTTTTGTGAATCAGATTTGTTGGGTACAGGAGTGTTCTGATCAGCAGAATTTTTACCAGTTTTTCCTAGGGACACTCCCATTTTGTCGCGAATGCAGGGTATTTTAATGAGTTCATAAAGGAAAATATTAGCCCTACTCTTCTTAAGATCTTCAAGCAAGTCGTATTCTAATTCAGGAGAGGTTGTTGTTATTTTAATTGTAGGCTGATCTCTGTTTTTAGCAGCTGCAGCATTATCTGGAATAGTTGCAGCAGGTTCAGCTGAAGGTTGATTCTTTTTACTTCGGGTATTATGTTGATGCTGATTTACATTGACAACCACCACATCTTCTTCATCAGTCAGTTCGGAGGTATCCCAAAAGTGACTAATGACATGAGGAGGTTTGTCATTGTTGTCAGCCCCGGTTTTCTCATCATCTTGAGAGGTTTGTTCAGCAACTTGGGTTTCACCTTCCGTAGATGTCTCGAGATCCGAAAATATTGATTTGAGAAAGGTATTGATTTCCTCGACACTATTGGCTTCAGATGGCGGATTCTGTTTTGCTAATGTATTTTGAAAAGGTTTTCTAAAAAATTGTTTAGGAGGCTCCTTAGTTGTGGGATTTTCAGAGTTACCTTTTTTTAAATCTATAATTTCGTTAGATAACTTCTTAATTACTCGTTGTAGGCTATCCAGATCCAAGGAGTCTTGGCCTCTTTTGTCAGAAGTTTTGGCAGGACTGTCATTCTTTTTTCGAGATGAAGACGCTGAATCAGTGTCTACCCCATAATTTACTTTAGTAGCAGATGCGTCCTTTTCCACTTTGATTTCCTCTTCAAAATTCTCGGCAAGGGTAAGTTTGGCCTTTTGTCGGACAAACATGGCTATCTTTCCAGGTAAGGCTGAAGTATAAAACTCAACCGTTACATCCTCAGTTGGCATCGAGGTAATATGAATCCTATTTCTTAAGGTCAGGAACCATTGGTTGAAATCTTTGACCCTTTCCTTGGGATCTATACGAATTTTGGATAATTCAGAAACCAGTACTGCTGGAGATTTGTCATCCCCAAACTTATTTATGAATGCAATATCGAACTCATTCCAGCTGGTAATCGAACCGGCTGTCAAAGAGAAGTACCATGTCGAAGCCCTTCCCTCAAACGTATATGGAAACAGTCGGCATACGACGTCTTCATGTTCAACGTCAAGGAGTCGGACTACCAGCATAAACTTCTTGATGTGATCTTCGGCTGGCTCCTTCGACTCAGGGTTGAATTTAGGCAAAAGTTTCTCAGGGTGTTTAGGCAAACGATGCTGGACACCAGGGACAGCAACAGCATCTTGGGCCATCCAAGGCATAGGGTTTGGTGGATTGGCAGCTGCCATGTTCCTAGGAGTCGGAGGTGGTGACGGTGGTCTTAGAGGAATACTAGACGAAGGAGGTGGTGACGGTGGTCGACCGGATCCTCCCGAAACCGATGGTCCTACAGAAGATGAAGGCTGATTAATGTTTGTTACTGATGGGCCTTGTTCTTCGAAAACAGGTCCAGTGTGATGGGTACGGGGCCTAGTAATCTGTGGAAGGGGTAATTCAGTGGGAAGACGCCCAGTAAGATTGGAATAAGCCCATGTTAATATTCTCTGGGATTCGTTGATGGCTTGTTCGTACTGGTCAATTTGTTCAGGAACAGGAGAGTTAAATTGAGAGATGAGATTTCGAACCGAGTAAGTCAATGGATCAGTACCTGATTGCGATGACCAGCGCGTTCCTGATCTTGTAGCTGTCTGTATTTGAGGGGTAGTTGGCTGATTAGTTTTGTTGACAGAATTGTGTTCATCAGCCATTTTACGCTGGCCCTCCTTCTAGCACCATTGTTGACGGGCGTTTCTGATTCAGCCCGCAACGGGGGAAAACGACCCAGTCCGGGATCCTTAGAACAGGTTCCAAGCTGTTTCACGTAGTCGTTCCCGACAGGTTTATAGGCTCTGTTAGCCTGGAATCCTAAAAGGGTAATTAGTGCTATCGATTAGTAGGTGCTTAAACTTTAATGATTAATTAGAGTTAAAACTGAGTTTTATGCTACTGTTATATGAAAACACTATACACAAATTTGTTATATAGATACAGTAGAATTCAGAAACAAACAAAAACTAATACACTACTGTTAACCATATACACAAATATACAGCTTTCACATCAAGGAATAAGCTAAAGATGTTTCTGCAGAAACATATGTAATCATATTCACAGTTTTAATATCATGCAGAAAAATAACATTAAATAAATCCTAAAGTCCTACTCTAACCCCTATCCCGATCGGGAGCACAATTAAACTAATACTGATTCTCAGCAAACACTGGAAAACGTAATGTAAAATTTCGTTTGCAGAATAGTAAAGACATTTAAAGCCTGCAAATTAATACATGCATTACTAACTATCATATACCAATAATAACAATTATTAAATACATGACAGATTATACCAATATGACTGAAAACCAGAAGCAGCGAATACTTAAAAGATTACTTTCGCATAATTAATGAAAATGAACTATAACGAAAGATATAAACTGAAGAAATACAAATACTAACAACTGCGAGATGTCATTAACGCAAACCAGTTTTAAAACTTAATAAGACGTAAATCCAACATCACCAGTCCACAACAAAATGTCAACAGGAAGGAAACCGCCTAGCAGCCCATCCAGTTAGAACCCGCAGTTCAGTACTTGCATTACAATAGTATTCCCCCCCCCTTAAGCATAATGCCAACAGTCTATTAAATAGATTCCTTTTTACCCATGATAGCATATTTGGGATCAAAAACAAATCTTCACGATCCCTAACTAATCGCCAAAGGAAAACGACAAGTGAAACCTGTCGTTTTTCTTTTAGCCCTTAATCTCTCACTCAGCCTACAGGATCGTAAGATAAAACAGAGGAACCTGTCAAACTGTTTCTCCATTTCGTGATTCGATTCCAGCAAAGTAGGGATTATACCGATCTCTTCAAAATTTGGGGAGTTAATATCTGCGATCCACAAAAGAAATATTTAGAAAATCGTAACAGCAGGTGAAATAGAATTATAAATCAAATAATCTCAACATAACGAATTACCTGACATTCAGCCATATAACAAACCATGATTAAAAACTATATATTCACTGGGGCACCAAAGACCTGAATGTTTACTCCACTGGAGTGACTGGGCGAAGGTGTTTTAAATTGCATCAAAGCGATCTGAGCGTTCAACTCTCGTAACTTTTCTTCATTCCTCTGATTTTCGTCCTGCAATTTCAGGACACGCCTGATGAGTTTGTTCTTATGGTTTTTCAACCGCACCAAATGTTTGTCGCTAACATCTATTTTCTCCTTCATCCCCATATTATCGATTTTCAACAAATCTCTGCTAGCAGATACCTCACGGATTTTTTCCTCCATTCTACGGACCTTGTCCAGTAGACAGTTAACGAACAAAGGGTGAATGTTTTCACCGCTCTTATGTAAAACAGAGGAGGTCACTTTAACTGATTTTTCATTTATGACCGAATCGGTTACGCACTCCACATGAGCTTCTGAAATTTTCTTGCCCTCGACTGGTAGGCTTTTCGACTCAGGCACAATTTCCACTTCTGTCTGAACGGGCTGGGCTTCAACAGAAAGGAAGGAATTCTCAGGAATTTTTGAAACATTCACCGTAGGACTTGGGTCGACTGAATAGGTCCTTAGATCAGGATAAACTACATTATCATCTCCCTGAGCAGACGTGGTAATCTCCTCAACGTCGATTACCACTGTCTCAACATTATTTTTGTCCTTTTTAGGCCCTTTGACAAATTTGGCTCTGGCCATGTTGCGTGTTAGTCTCCTACTCAGGTTAGGAGCGTTTCCTCGTTGACTAACATTTTTGCCCCTCGTGTTTGGTGGGGTGAAAGGTGAGAACCCCGAACCTTTGGCGCGGCGACCATTATGCACAGGAGTACGGCAACTATCCTCAACATTGACCACAGGAGTCTGCGAGGGTTGCGAGTTTTAGGGCTAGGATTCGACACAGGATTTTTAGGCGAAACTGAACCCACAACCCGATGTTTCCCACAGTCATTAGGGTTATTATACATGCAATGGCAGAACTTCGAGAATCCATTATTCTCAATGAACTGTTCCCAGGACCGACCCATTTTCCCCAATTCGCTTTCTACCAGAATCCGAACCAAACCATGATGAAACAAACTATGAATCAGGTGCTTCGGCCCTTTTTTAATGGCCTTAGACATCTTAAAGAGACTATGCAACAGATAATAGGGGAGATTAATTTGAAAACCCAAAAACACAGCCATGAGACGTAGGTGATAAACATACGCAGAGGACAAACGCCCTTCACATGTAAGATATCGGTGAATTAAATCTAAAACCGGACGCCATTCTTTGCGAAAGTACTTACGTGCTACCCCGGTGCGGAACGAAACCTCCTACGTTGGATTCTTCAACAAGCTGCGCCACTCTGTGATTTCCATTCTCTGGTATTTAAACCATTTTTGCCCTGTTAACGGCAAACCAGTTGCATGCGCGACGGACCTCTCATCCACCCTGAAACACAAATCTCCTACCTCAAACTGATAGTCCCTTAAAGACACGGCGAACACCCGGGTAACTTCCGGATTTGAATCAGAGAATTTCCGAAGGAACTGTAACCATCCCACCTCCCGGACTTTGTGCAACAAATCGGCATTTGATTCCAGCAAAGTAAATTCATGGGGCTCGACTCGAACCACCGGGGCCATTCTTGTTAACACGCGGGCGAGACAGTGTGCACAACAGACTTGCCACCAGAGGGTTAATGACAGAGACATGAATTGAGAGCACTTAGAGCTAAAACCACAAACCAGTAAACCAGGCGATAGGCCAGCCATATGAGAATTTATACAAAACCCTCGCGGGTTCAGTCTGAGCGACGCCATCAACATTCCGAATGGCACATACAACTGACGGCCGAAACGTTTAAACCCGCGATCATCGCCCTGTCTTCCCACTTAAATGACCAGGGTGGCAAGTTGGTACGCATGACAGGCGTTCCAATAACCTATCGCCACGACCAAGCTTATGCACAAAAGTTAAGATGTGGAGGGAAGTGCGATACGAGTGGCATCATTGCACTCATAATTCTACAGCAAGGTGACTTGTGCCAGATATTTCTTGAATCATGCGTTCATTTATATGTAATAAGGTGGCGAACGATACTATAGCCCAAAAATTAACGCTGGTGATTAATTGACATGACTTGCCCTGAACCATAGCTCGACAACATTAGGATAAATCTGGCAATGATATACTTATGTTTCGATAAACAACCTTTAATCACCATCGTATTACTGCTAGACTAAAGTTATTAATATAACACTATAACCTATGCTTTGAACATGTGATATATCATATGCAATGTAATTATAGGTTAGAGCATGGAATATTAATTTTTCATTACACCCGCCAATCCTTATCCATACCCCTAGGGGTAATATCAGCCAACCCATAAATTAAACGATATGCATCATTATTATAAGGTTGCTCATGAAATCTCATAGTAATAAAAAAACAAAGGCGCTTCTCAACAAATCAGTAGCTCCTAAAAAATTAATCATTCAGTAGCTTAGCATATCACTTCTAAGTCTACGACATTGCATCAAACAAAATCCCATTTTGTTTGGTGCAATAATGACTTTAGAAGGTTGTTGAGCGGGTGCACAACAAAGCTTAAGCATATTTCAGACCACAACCGAGGCCAACAAGATCTGAATCGCAGTCCCTAAAACTTCAAGTTTAGAACCAATGGAAAAACCATTATGTAATGGATGGTTTTTTTTTATAAACAAAAATCAAACGCAAGGGAAATCAGATCTAGCTTCATTTTCCACGAAACCAAGCTCGCGGCCAGGGAGAAATACCATTTAACAGACACAATGCTGCTACAAAGCAAAGACAGGCTATTGAAGTTACGAGTGCTCGATAGCTTAAAACTCAATGAAGATTTTTCTTCTTTCGGGCCCAGAAACTGTTATGGGTAATCGTTTTCTTCTCGCTACTGAAATAAGGGTGTTCTTGGGTTTTGGGAAAAACAAAAGATGCACTCCTTAGATCACAAGTAGAGGCAAGCAGGTAAACCCGCTCTCTAAGAAAACAAGCTCACACACAGTTGGAAAAGATCATGTGACATATTTTTTTCAGATCACCAGTACCGGCAATTAAGATCTACATGCAGGAAATCAGTAATGCTCTTACCTAGATTCTCCTACTCCGATCCATACCAACCGAGTCTCCTGCAGGAGGTGTTGTGCATTTCGCATTGGGTAGGAGTAGTCGTAGCAAAAATTTTGTCCAAGATCGCGCCTATCTTCTTCTCCTTGGTCGCATTGCCAAGAAAAATAACCAGGCACGGGTTCCTATAGATCGCATGCTCTTCCTTCACTATGAAATTACTCTCCTCGGCCAGATTACATAAATCGAATGTATCCTCTTTGCAAAGACAAGGAGGTCGCCTCTTCAGCAGAACTGAAAAATGTGGAGGGAAAACTCGTCGTTCAGAGGTCGACCATCCTTTTGGCAAAATCGCAGAGGATGCTACCTTTGGAAACCCCCCCCACCTATGGAGATCGCCTTCTCTTCAAAAGGTCCCCGAACTCTCTTTTTTCCCCCCTAAAACTTCATAACTTATTTATCACCACAGCAGGAAAGGTTCACTCCCTAGGATGCCCAACGTTTCCAACAAATCAAGGCAGCACATTTGCCATTGATTTTGCTGAGGCATGACTCCCTCAATCTAGCAAATTAATTCTGGTAGTCAGACCCCTACTTCAAGGGCATGCACTCATGGTTTTCTTAGGGAAACACTATGTTTATAAATAATAAAAATAAAGGATCTTTTCTTTACTTACCCCTTTATTTTTTTCACTAAGGGATTCCCCTATGTTTTAGGTAGATTTCCTCCAGGAATATAATTGAACCAATTTCTTATCATGCCCACTATGGTAGGCATCATCTTTTAAGCTTTAATAAGAGTATGACTTCATATAAGTTATAATATGAATTCTTATAGAATTAGGCTTAGTGGGTGTGTGTCATTGTTTAATTTTTAAAAGAGGCATGATGAAGATTGTATCTTCCTTTGCCTAATATATATATATATATATATTTTTAAGTCACTACGACCTATAGTCTTTTTAGCCCTTAATTCATTTGTTTTAGTTTCACATTTTAAACCTTTAACCCTTGATTTGTTATGTTGGCATGAGGATGACTTGAACTGCCTTCAACATGGCTTATCCATAATAGGATTAATAATCTCTCCTATGATATCCTCGCTGGGATGAAATTTAGCAAAGTAAAAACACCTTCGATGGCGGACCTTCTTCCTAATACGACATAATTCAAATGATAAATAAGACTAAGTTATCATTTATGGCTCTTTTAGTTATTCGCCTTTAACCCTTGTGGGATTAGGTTACCGTCGCTAAGTGGTGTCCATGCACCAGGTTTCCTCAGCTCGCCTTTTAGGTAACTAATTCAAATTGAGTTAGAGTTCTTGTTTCTGGTGGGGCCTTGGCCTTGAGCTCCTCACCAGAACAATTACACTTTAGCATTTTTACAATTACAAAGAATTTTAGGGTACAACAAGTGGGACATTACATGCAATACATAATGCACTACAATCCAACTGAAATAAAGAAGTGAAGCAAGGGATGTGACAATATTTCAAAATATATTATAAGCACTAAATATGAAGGCACATCCACTATATCATATTGAAAAAATTAAAAGAAAGAGTACGTGTTAATCTCTGTAGGTGGCCAAAAACCTAAAAAGGGTGAATGAGATTGGAAGGCATAATAAGAATACATAGAGAAAGGGAGTGCACAAGGCAACTCCATACTTGTATAAATCTAAAAGTGAAAAGCATAATTGAATTCCAAATTAACATCAAATAAACAATATAAAAAAAATCACGAAAGGACCTGTGACATATGAAATAATCCCTCCTTAAAATTTGGACCAAGCTGCATTGCATTTTTTGTGCCTACACTCCCTTGTATTCACCAATAGGTTCCTTTCAATGTGAATAAGAAATTCAAACAATATATACGAGTCATCCAAGTCAGCTGCCACATGGAAACTTTCAACAGATTTTCATTAACTATATATGCGTACAATGTACACATAATTTTTATATCCTTATCCAACTGTGCACATCCATATAGGTCTACTAGAACAACTTCATGATCCATGGATTTGAGAAAAAAAACATAGCTGCATTAACTCATAAAATATAGGTTAATTTAATGTGTCCAAGAATGTTTACAACTGAAAAGTCTGAAGAACTTTGTTGTTTAATCTATATCCAAGTTCCTCCTAAACCTGCATATTTAATGAGATTGTCTAAGAAAATTTGAGTAGAGCATAAAACAGTGGTAAGATGCACTCCCACAAGGTAGGGTGCGAGAAGACTCAAATTCACATCCACCTACTACCCCACTTCGTTCCTTCCTGTAAAATAGAGTAAAACGTGTAAACAGAATTTTATATTTATTAGTGACACCACACCATTGTCAAAAAGATTTTATTGGTTTTGAAAAATTTGAACAACATATATACGATAGATTGTGCCCTGATCAATGTGTAGAAAATTAGAAATAATTGAAGCACTCACATCTCAAGTAATGTATGCTCGGATACAAGAAGTTTATACAAAAATGTCATCTTTCAATGTGCATGGATATCAAAAGCAAGTCATTTAAAAGGAACTCAGCTTTTAAAATTTTCAAATATTGCAAACTTTGTCACCACTGTTATGAACATAGTCTAGACCCTGATCACAAAGATATTAATTTTCAAACAGAGAAGAGACCCAAATATGGAATACAACATTCAAGTTACATGGATTCAAATTTTCGATCACTAATCGAAAGCTAAATCTAACTTAACTGTCAAGAAAAATCTCAAAACCACTAGTTTTGGAAAATCCACTAGAAATGAAACTGCAGGGATCCACGACATATGGTGCAGCCATGTTCAAGTTGCAGAAATGTATACAATACATAAACCATGAACTTAATGAATAAAGAATCATGACAAAGCAAAATATTATTGGAAAGAAATATAAAAACAATCTCCAAAAGATGTACAGGCAATTCCGATTCCATGCTAGTTACCATAACTTGACATATCAAAAGAAGGTTATAAACACGATATACAAAGTTTAGCATATAAAAGGAACTGCATTTGAACTACTGCCCAATACACATTGGACCACTTTAAGAATCCATAGACCTCAAAAGACAATTAGGGGAGAGAGAAAACTGTATATAATACTCTCAAAAGCATTTCCTCTCTAAAGCAAGATGAAATGCTACCCTTGATTTAAATTTTAGAGGTGACTTTGTAGAAAGGATTTGAACCCATTTGAAATTTGGAAATATAAAACAAACTACAATGCCAAAATGACAACATTATAAGAGAAAATAGGACAATCTACTCGTCAACTTTATAGTTCCTTCTCCTCCACCACTGCTTGTGCTTTGTTTTGGACATGAATATCGAGAGGACATACTTTCTTATGAGTGTCATAGTTGCTGGTCATATAGTGTCAAAGCAAGGGTGTAGGTCCTTACACATTGTTGGCTTCTTTCTATGATACAATTTCCTAGATAATCAGTGCTACTAAACAAGGTTCACCAATATCATCATGACATAATTTTCCAAAAACCTCAACACATAGTACTAAACCTAAAATGCAACGATTGTAAGAAATCTGACCTGATTATCATAATTCAATCTTGAAACGGAGATGACGGAATGCTAGTCGTCATGTTGCCTTCTCTAACATTTGCTTGAACGTTGTGAATGCACTTGAAATCACAGGGCACATGAAGAATTGTTTTTCCCAGTTTTCACTGTATGTGATTGAAGTTGGAATGTTGCCACCAAGGCAAGAAAAGACTAATAACCCTGCTATAGAGAAGGGCATGAAGTAGATGAATTTATACAGATCCTACAAATTTGTAGAGATATTTTGCATCACAAAGTCATTGCAATGACCCACTACTTCCTATCCCATATGGCCTTCCATGAGGCAAGAGCATGCTCCATGTATTTGGAGGGTGAGATGCAACAGAAAATATGAAATAGCAATTCAAGTTATATTATGTACAAAGAGAGGTCAATACCGTAACAGAAAAATATGCCCATACATTTGGCTTGCTTTTAAAGTTGAGTTCCTGCAAATATTTCACCACTAGAATATTCACAAGTATTTCTGCCAAGGTGTTTTCCGTAAAACTTGCACCCTTTTCACTATCTTTCGACAAATTTGCCAAGTTCCTTACTATCAAATATCGTGAGTATTTGTTGCCAAAAATCCATTTATTTTATAAAACCTTTACCAATTATTTTTTATAATTATTATTATTTTAAAATAGAAAAGGTCTTTTAGCTTTTGTTTTATAGTAATAATTTTTATTAAAAAATATATTAAAACAAAAAAACAGAAGGAGTTTACCTTAAAAAAATTGGTATGTTGCATTACATGTAGTCTGGCATTAATTTCTGAAAAGTTTCTAGGTTTCACCTTTGTTTCTTTCTCAACCTTATCACTGAAATGTATTTCAGATGTTTAATGGTTACACAGTCCTCTTAGAGTTTGTTATATGTGTCACTGTTAAGGAAGTTGCTTTGTTCAATCTTTTATTTTAAATGTATATGATAAAAAAAACAGGAAATTGATCTTTCTAATAAAAACATATTATTTAATTGAAAATTAATTTCTTTTATAAAAGTATTGTTATTGAAGTTTATTTTTAATTAAACTTTAACATCATTGTTGAGAGATATTTTTTCACTAAGACTGTGTCAGAGAAAATAAAAGACATAGTTAGAAGAATGGACATGAAATGAAATTCAATAGTGATGAGTAAAAATAGAATTCCTAGGTAAATCTACAAATTTAGAGGGTATTCTAGAGTTCCAAGATTGCACTGAAATAATCAAACTGAAATGATACTAAATTTTGCACTGAATTAATCAAAACTGAAATGATACCAAATTTTGCACTGAATTAATTAGACTTAAATGATACCAAATTGTCTACCAAAAAAATATTCATCTGTTCTAATGTAAAAAAATAAAAATAGATTCAATGCTAAATCTGTTCCACCCATTTTTCATTGGAAAAAAACATAACAATAAACGTAAAATTCTCATGTTAGATAGACTACCCAATTGATTTATTTTAGACTCTAACAAAACCCCATGTGCTAGTGCACTTACACGACCAAACTATGTGCTTTCTATCCTGCCCATATCCCTTAAAATGAAAAAATAAACCTACATAGCCAGGCCCAACCAAAAAATTTCATTTAAACATGAAGGTTTTCACGGTGGACCAAAAAATATCATTTGAACATGGAGGTTTTCACAGTGGATGGATAATAATTGTGCCAAAGTTTATAGAGTTAACATAGCGAAAACTACATACTTTACTCTCATAGTAGAGTGAAAAATCAGATAGAAAAATGTAATCTCAACTCCAGAAACTTTAAACTCATGAGACATAAAATATCATCTCAAAACTTAAGCTCATGACACATAAAAGTATCATCTCAGCTACAGAAACTTTAAACTCATGATATAGTGAAAGATTTTGCTCTGACACAGAAAAATATCATCTCCAGCCTTTGACCCTTAACCATATTTTCTAGCAGATCTTTAGCCTCGCAGCCAATGCCTAACAATATTTCAAAAAAGCACTGCAAAATATCACATACAAATGCTAAGGGATTTGTAATCCACGGTGTGAATATTCCTACTAACTTTAGTTTGTAAGAATCTTTGATTTTGAAGACTAATTTCGTAAACATCATGGAACTGACAACTAAAACCATTTACCAAAAAACTGCAGGGCATGCTAAAGTAGTTGACACCAAAAACTACAAAATATTGAACAATAAAAACACCCTAGGGAATTCTTTTTCAAATTGCTAATATGACTACTTTTATAAATAGACTGTGGTCTCTTTCACAACAGTAAAGGAAGAGCATTAATTTTGTCTGGATTATTAGGAAATGCAACAATAAGAGAATGAAAGCATGTCATCTAGATATGATAGAGATCTCTGAAGTACTTGTATGCAGTTACAAATACAAGTATGGCTATAGCAGATAAAATAAGTGAAGTATATGATGATGTAATTTAACATTGCAAATTCATCCAAGAAACCTCAAGGTTGAGGTGGAATTTCTAAATTTTCATTAAAGGTTGAGGCCTTCCTACATTCTCACCCAGCATTAGGAAAATCTGTGTACATTTCTCTTCACACCTGTCAATGGTAGCTACTGAAAATCCACAGAATGAGTGACGACAAGGGAAAAATTACAATGGTGAATTGGATGAGATCACAAACTTGGGAGTGACCAGATCAGCAATTGAAAAGAAACGTAAGGATTATGTATTTTCGTAGAAGAAATCTTCTGTCCACATTGACCTTTGACCCTTAACCATATTTTCTAGTAGATCTCCAGCCTGCCAGCCAATGCCTAACAATATTTCAAAAAAGCACTGCAAAATATCACATACAAATGCTAAGGGCTTTGTAATCCATGGTGTGAATATTCCTACTAACTTTAGTTTGTAAGAATCTTTGATTTTCAAGACTGATTTCGTAAACATCATGGAACTGACAACTAAAACCATTTACCAAAAAACTTAAATGCTCTTTCCCCGTGCTCAGGGATTATCATGAGTTCCAAAGGAGACACGGTTATTTTGAACTGGTTCGGGACAATAGTAGCCATCAATTGGGTTTATACTTTGGAAAAGGTGTATCCACTCCATGGGCAGCCCAGAAAACCACCAACAGCAATGCTAGCTGCATCTGATTCAGTTTGAGCAAATCAAGTGGGAAAACCCGTGTGACAACTAAAACCATTTACCAAAAAACTGCAGGGCATACTAAAGCAGTTGACACAAAATACTACAAAATATTGAACAATAAAAACACCCACTAAACGGCCCCTGACCATAGGCATTTTTCATCAAATATTAAACACAGTACAGCATACCTCCAAGAATGATATGCAATGGCTCTCCAATGTGCCTCCTCCAGCACCACAGAAACCCACCACAAACCCACGACCACAAAACGGTGAATAAACACCCTTGTTTTCCAGAAAACACTGCTACCACTGCAATGCTCCTCGAAAAAATGCCCTGTTATCGAGCAAACACGATGGAGAAAACGTGGAGAAAACCCACAGAAAACCCAAGGAGTAAAATGCCCTCATTTTCTAGAAAACACAACTACCGCTGCTCTGATTTGAAAAAACACCCTTTTATCCAGCCACACAATGGATAAAACATGGAGAAAATGCGCAGAAAACCCAAGAAGAAACACGCCCTCGTTTTTCAAATAACACTGCTACCACTGCTCCGATTTGAAAAAACGCCCTCTTATCCAGCCACACGATGGACAAAACATGGAGAAAACCCACAGAAAAACCAAGGAGCAACACGCCTTTGACCACAAGCAAATCCAGCTCGCACGTACCTCGGCTTGGTGCAGGTGCACTCAGACCACAAGCAAAGGAGCTCGCAAGCACCTAGCAGGCAAGGCTTGGAGGACTGGTGAACGGCACAGGCTTGGAGGACTGGTGAATGGCATAGGCAAAAATATTGAATAAAACATACCCGAGCATATTAGATATTTAAATAGTAAAAAAAAAACCCTAGTTACCCCTAATATACCCCCAACATATTGATTTTTAATTTTTTAATTTTAAACCCCCCAATATGAACGGACGTGATATCATATTGGTCCCTAGGTGATGCCCCTGTGTAGCAAACAAATAGAGTTAAAACAGTTCTACTCTGAGATAACGCATATAATCTTACCTCCAATGCAAGATTGCATACAGAGAGGTCTTGGATACTCTGAAGGATTTCTACACAAGGGAAATTCCCTCCCAAAAACCCCCCAACGCTAACTCACAAGGAGATCAATAGAATGTTTTAAGAGATGAGAGCGTTAACAGCTAACAGATATCCATTATCTGGACATTGTCACTGTCTACAAGGCCTAGAACCCCAAAATGACATGGGTCGCGCTATGGAGTAGAGACATGAGTATTTTTTGTCACCGCGTTTTGGTGTAGGCAGCCATTCTCCTCACTGCGTTGTTTTTTGACCTAAGTGCATACCTTCTGCACTTACATGGCAGCATCCGGCACAACGATCCCGGTGTCCATTTTTTTTCCCCCTTCCAAAAAACTTAACGCCTCCATATATAACTTGGTAACTCCTACTTCCATAATCAACAGACCTACATCCGTGGTAACGCCTCCATAATTGGCGACCATAAAATAGGGCATT
>LPNX010715899.1:236147-265654 GCA_001517045.1 Pseudotsuga menziesii | reverse complement strand
CAGTTGGTTGTGTTTTAGAACTCCGATTATGATTTAGACAAGGACAGTTAACTACTGGGTCCTTAACTTCAGTTGATGACTAGTCAAGACAAGTTAGGAGTTAGCTACATTCAGTTAAATAATGGTTTAATTAATTGCACACATGTGGGGCACTTTTCTCACCTACCACAGTCAGTTAACCATTATTTAATACTAAATGTAACAGTTAGTTGTGTTTTAGAACTCCAATTGTGATTTAGACATGTCTTGGTTACCTATAGTCAAGTAGAGTCATCAATTCGAACTTCCTCATGTGGATTTGAATTGCTTGTGGCTATTAAAGCCATTTTACATCATTGTAATTATTATCTGAATTACTTTTTGATTAATGAAAGCATTCACAGCTGCAAGCCTTTTTCACTGTTTCATTCTTCAATTGCTGAGTAAATTGTGAGATCTTCTTTGTGAGTTTTGTTTTTGTCTACAGATCTATATGCTCAAATTTACATGGTATCAGAGCCTCGATGGACAAGGCACTTCTCCTCCTCAGATCTCCTACTGGATCATTTTTTTTGTTTTGCAGGTACAACTTCGAAATGAATTCAACAGTTCCTCTTATCACCCGATCCTCAAACTATTTTGAATGGGGGGTGAAGATGACTATATGTCTAAGAATACAAAAACTTTATTCAGTGTCTAATGGACTTGGTAGAAATTCTTTTGAGAGTGATAATGACTGGCTAAAGGCAAAGGATAAATCTTTTGAAATAATGGAACTTGCTCTTTCTCCTAGCATGCGCTACCTTAGTAGATCTATTAAAGATCCACTGGAACTCTGGAATAGATTGGACATAACCTTTGGATTTGGAAGCACCACAAGCATCCTTGATCCAAAAATCTCAGCCTCCACTCTCTCTGATGAAGTTGTTCAAGATGAAGAAGAAGCAGAAACTTCTACACAGTCAATTCGAATTGAAGACAGTCTCCATGCAGTGACTCCTTCTCCTGATGCTCTGGAAGTTCATGAGATCTATGATATCTCATATTCTCATATTTATGAAACAGAAGAAGACATTTGAATCTTTGATATTGAAGAAAAATTCTGTTGCACTTCCATGCAAACATTCACCGGTGATTTTCCTTTAAATTCTGTGCAAAATTTACTAGTAATTGCTTCCGAAAGTGAAGAGAAATTTTATTTTTCTTCCTCTAATGTTGCTGTTGGTGTGCAAATATGTGATACCTTGGATATTTTTGAAGAAATATCAGATTACTAGAGTGATCCATTCACTCCCCATGATCTAGTGTTTCCAGCAAATTCCTGCAGGATTGCATGCACCAAAATTCAGAATTTTGAAGAAGAAGAAAGCCGTGCATCCACCGTCTCGGTTAACCATTTATTTGAATATGATATTAACCTTATTGGATCTGATATGATCTTATTTAGGTTTGATATGATATTTCTTGGTTTAATATATCAAATTCATAATCTTTCAGTACCGCTTGTAGCTGTTCTCATCAACGGTGTGAAGAAACAAGTACCGCAAGTCTCCTACAAAACTGCTGCTGGGGATTTGATTGCATTTCACGTTTTTGGATCTGTTTTGAACCTGTTTAGATCTGATTTAATTTATGATCTGATATTATTTGGTTCATATTTTAAAATTCAAAAGCATTTAGTCATGCTTGTAGCTGCTCTCACCAATTCCGGTGTGAAAAATCAAGTACCGCACTTTCTCTTCAAAACTGCTGATGGGGATTTGGTGTTAGTTTCCTCATATGAGGTTGCTGATATTTTATTATGTGATTCATTATCTATTTCAGAAGCTATATCAGACTATGGAGCTCCAGCATTCTCTCTCAATAGTCCCAGTGCTTCTCTACCATTAATCACATGCTCATCTTCTCACAGAACTAGGAAAGAGGAAGATTTTCTGCATCCGCCTGGACACCTGCTCCTAACACTTGGGGATGTTCTTAACACTCATGGTTTTCTGTTCATGGCTGCAACATATAAGTTTCTTGAGTGTTCTTCACATTCTCTAAATTCTCAAGAACCTTTCCTCACTTTTTAGTTGACTTCAGTTGCTCTACATGGGTCCAGTCTTCATCCGGCAGCAGTCTATATTTCTGATTTAGTTGAGCATATCATTCTTCTTCCAAAGAGGAAGATTCCTCTAGACATAATGATGGAGAGGTTCACATGCCCGGCCCCAGGATACTTGTGCACAAAAGAACCAGATTGATCCTGATTCTACCTGCTTAATTAGAAGGGGGGGTTTTTTCCCATGTAGTTTTTCCCCAAGCACCTTATTTTTGAGCAGTTATTTTACTTTACTTGATGTAATGGGTGACCTATGGTCTTAGTTACCAGGGCCCATAGTTTTTCCAAGTTAGCATTCAGGGGGGTGTTAGGATTATTAATCCTCCCTTGTCCAAATTTGGCCATATGTCTAAATCGGGAGTCATGTCTAAATCGGGAGTCCATCCAGTCTATTTATAGTCATTAGCAGCATTGGTTAAACTTGGCCTAATTGGGGCACATGTTTCAGTTACCAAAGTGTGGGGAACACTAATTGAGGCTCACTGCCACTTATTGCACTTGATTGCATAAGTTTAGGAGTCTCCTAGATCAATCCCTACAATTTAGGAAGCAACTGGGAGTGCCGAAACCAACCAAGGTCAGTTAACTTCAGTTGATGACTAGTCAAGCCAAGTTAGGAGTCAGTTACATTCAGTTCTAGCTCTCTACATTCAGTTAAATATTGGTTTAATTAATTGCACACATGTGGGGTGTTTTTCTCACCTACCACAGTCATTTAACCATTATTTAATACTAAATGTAACAGTTGGTTGTGTTTTAGAACTCCGGTTATGATTTAGACAAGGACAGTTAACTACTGGGTCCTTAACTTCAGTTGATGACTAGTCAAGAAAAGTTAGGAGTCAGTTACATTCAGTTAAATAATGGTTTAATTAATTGCACACATGTGGGGCGCTTTTCTCACCTACCACAATCAGTTAACCATTATTTAATACTAAATGTAATAGTTAGTTGTGTTTTAGAACTCCAATTGTGATTTAGACAAGTCTTGGTTACCTACAGTCAAGTAGAGTCATCAATTCGAACTTCCTCATGTGGATTCGAATTGCTTGTGGCTATTAAAGCCATTTTACATCGTTGTAATTATTATCTGAATTACTTTTTGATTAATGTAAGCATTCACAGCTGCAAGCCTTTTGCACTGTTTCATTCTTTAATTGCTGAGTAAATTGTGAGATCTTCTTTGTGAGTTTTGTTTTTGTCTATAGATCTATATGCTCAAATTTACAGAACTGACCTTGGTTGGTTTCAGCACTCCCAGTTGCTTCCTAAATTTTAGGGATTGATCTAGGAGACTCCTAAACTTATGCAATCAAGTGCAATAAGTGGCAGTGAGCCTCAATTAGTGTTCCCCACACTTTGGTAACTGAAACATGTGCCCCAATTAGGTCAAGTTTACCCAATGGTGCTAATGACTATAAATAGACTGGATGGACTCCCGATTTAGACATGACTCCCAATTTAGACATATGACCAAATTTGGACAAGGGAGGATTAATAATCCTAACACCCCCCCTGAATGCTAACTTGGACAAACTGTGGGCCCTGGTAACTAAGACCATAGGTCACCCATTACATCAAGTAAAATAAAGTAACTGCTCAATACAAGAAGCTAGGGCAAAAACCACATGGGAAAAAAGTCCTCCTTCTATCTAAGCAGGTAGAATCAGGTCTCAAGTTTGAAAAACTTGAAAATATGTTGCTGCAATCTTCATCTCTGTGAGGTAGTGAAGCAGCATGCATGATGTGTTGTGCACAGGTATTCTAGGGCCTGGCATGTAGACTTCTCCTTTTTCTCCAAAACTGATGATGGAAGGAAGGAGGAATGTAACTTTTGTCTCTTGCTGAATGAAGAGGTTTATGATCATATCCATTCTTCTGAATGTAGTAAGACTGGGGCCTTGCCATATTGCATCTTACAGGAAGTCTATTACATCTCTCTGAAGGAGGCATAATAGTATGGCATAGCGCAAGAGTCTTTCCTTTCTGAGTGTCAATTGAGTTTCCAGTCATCTTCCTAGCTTCCAGTTTGGGAGTAGGGACTGAATCTAGATCTGAGTCACCCTGAATCTTAATGACATAAACTGATATAGATGGATCTGTAATACTAGTAGAAGTTGTAAAAGAAGTAGATGCAATGGTTTTATCTTTCCTTGTAGGTGGCTGCTGAGAGTGCACTGGTTCTGAAGGAGGCATGAAATGTGAGAACTCATATGCTCTTGAAGCATGATTCGCAATACCCTTTGCTATGATGCTCCCAGTAGAGATATCTGTGATCTCCACTGAGTTAGGACCAAATATCACTCGCTTTGGAGATCCAGTATGGGCCATTTGATAGACAGATAATAGGTTTGAAGCTAGGGAGGGAACAAACAACACATCTTTGAACCTTCCATGTTCAAGTTGGATAGAGCCCTTCCCTTTGGTTTGGATTTTACTGTTATTTCCCATTTGAATACTAGGAACATCAAAGGATTGAAAAGAAGAGAATGATTCTATGGATGTAGCCATATGGTTGGAAGCTCCAGAATCAATGAGGAAGGCAGGTGTTGATGTGCAACAAGATTTTAGTGCATGTCCATTCCTTGGGTATTCTTCTTCTTCTTCTTCAGAGTCTTCCTTCCTTGTGCTAGCAGGTACAGAAATGTTGTGCCTTTTCAAAAGAAGTGTCATTTCATCAAGTTGTCTTCTCATACAGGAGCTTTCTGAATGGAAGCCCCTTCCATAGTAAGGGAAGAGGACCTTTCCTTTGCCATTCTTCTTGCTTCTCTTCGAACTTGAAGATTCTTTTGACTGTTCAGACTCATCTCTTTGCTTCCCTTTGTCATTCGCTACCTTATCTCCTCTTGCAACAAGAGCTAGATTTTTGGGAGATCGAATGATCCCCATTTGGATCAATTTATCATTCTCAGAAATAAGAGATTGAATGAAATCATTAAGAGTGGGCATCTTCCAATTTGGAGTAGTGAGCCTTACTATTTGGAAGGTGGATACAAAGACTGAGTAGTCTGAATTGAGCTTTGTGAGAATAGCAAGAATGAGCTGATCTTCATCCTTCTTCACATTGCATTGCTTCAACTGATATATCAGGTTCTTGAACTTTGAGAAGAATTCAGTTAGAGATTCGAAATCTGATGGATTGAGAGTAATCAGATCATTTTCTAGTTGATGGATCCTCATCTCATCATGCTTATCAAACAAGGAAGCAAGCTTGTCCCAAACATCCTTGGGAGTGTCCAAGTCTTGGATGTGAAATTGAAGATCCCTAGAGACTGAGAATTGCATGAGTCCAATGGCTTCATCAAGCCTGTTCATGTACTTAGCTTTGTCTTTATCTGATTCTGGCTCTTCCTCTGTTTCTTCTATGATTCTGAAGAGATGCTTGGTGCGGAGCAATACTTTCATGTCTTCCTTCCACTGGTGATAGTTGAAGGGAGTGAGAGGCTCTATTTGATGAGCCATTTCTAACTAATAGGAAGAACTGAGCTGCTGTAGCGAATGCAATGAGAAGTAGAGGGTGCTTGTAGCGAATGCTGTAAGAAAACTTGATAACATGTCACACAATCAAACAAACAAAATGATCCAGTTGGAGATCTGAGTAGGAGAGGAGTCTTGTCCACCGAGGCTCTGATACCATGTAAATTTGAGCATATAGATCTGTAGACAAATACACAACTCACAAATAATATCTCACAATTTACTCAGCAATTGAAGAATGAAACCGTGCAAAAGGCTTGCAGCTATGAATGCTTTCATTAATCAAAAAAGTAATTCAGATGATAATTACAATAATGTAAAATGGATTTAATATCCACAAGCAATTCGAATCCACATGAGGAAGTTCGAATTGATTAGACTCTACTTGACTGTAGGTAACCAAGACTCTGTCTAAATCACTATCGAAGGACCCAGTAGTTAACTGTCCTCGTCTAAATCATAACCGGAGTTCATAGGAGCTTTAAAACACAACCAAGTGTTACATTTAGTGTTGACTAATGGTTAACTGACTGTGGTAGGTGAGAAAAGCACCCCACATGTGTGAAATCAATTAAACCTAGCGCTAACTGAATGTAGAGGGCTAGAATTGAATGTAACTGACTCCTAACTTGGCTTGACTAGTCATCAACTGAAGTGAACTGACCTTGGTTAGTTTCAGCACTCCCAGTTGCTTCCTAAAATGTCGATATTGATATAGGAGACTCCTTAACTTATGCAATCAAGTACAATAAGTGGCGGTGAGCCTCAATTAGTGTTCCCCACACTTTGGTAACTGAAACATGTGCCCCAATTAGGTCAAGTTTACCCAATGGTGCTAATGACTATAAATAGACTGGATGGACTCCCAATTTAGACATGACTCCCGATTTAGACATATGACCAATTTTGGGCAAGGGAGGATTAATAATCCAAATAGTTGTAGGGTTTTGAGTGTGGTGTTGTTGGAAGCTACAATCTTTTAATGACTTCTGTTGAGATCAGGTTCTTTTTACTGCCACTATCAACAACAAAATGTAGTGGGTTTCCCATCACCCACATCTATGAGTGGAATATGCGCTCCTCTGCCTCTGACTCTTCAGGATCCTCTAGTTGAATATGTGTGGTAGCAACAATGGAATTGTGGTATGCATCAATGATTGGCTTCCCATTGTCTGCAGTTGTGGAATTGGGTTCGGAATCGGAATCAGGATCTAATTCTAAATATTTGATCTAGGCCACCAATGACTACTTTGAGTGACATTCATCAGTGTTGTGCCAAGATATTTTGTGAAATTATCACCACTTCCCGGTGTCCTTTTCCTTTCTATCCCTCTTCTTTGCTTGTGGTGGGGACTAGTTGTCATTTCCTTTTCTTGTGTTTTGCGGGACATGGTTTCCCTTTCCTTTCTTCTATGGTGGATTCATAGGTCTAGAGTCTCTCTTGTTCTTTTATAAAAATTTCTCCTCGATTTTGAGAGCATACCGATAGGCAGATCCAAGTGAAGAGATGTTGAGGAATTCCATATCAATTCAGATTTACCGATGTAGACCACTACGATATTTATAAATTAGGTGTCACTCAGAGTGCTTGATACCCAGCTTTGTGCACATAGTATGAAAGTTGTTGGTGTACTTTGACACTGTCTGATCCCTCTCTTGACACAGAATGGTCCATTTGGTGTATTGGTATTCATAGTATCCCACAAGGCAATACTATTTCTTGACGACATCTACGAAAGAGGCCCAAGTGGGATTTGTCTCAAACATTCCAGACTCATCTGATGAGTTTTTCTCCCAATAAGTACCCCACGAATTTTGGACATGGGGGAATACCTTAAGGATAGCAAAGGTGATTTTTTCCCTCTCAAATAAATTGTGGACAGAGAAATACCCTTCTATAACATTCAACCAATTATCTAGGGTATCTACATCAATCTGGCCTTCAAATAAAGGTATATCAAAGTTAACTTGTACTTTCAAGGGAGTTGCATCTATGAACTAGCTATTCATTGAAGATTTACTTGCCACTGTCGACATTCGTAGAAAGATTTGGGTGAAACTATCCATCATCTCATTCCTCTGTCGTGTGAGGGCTTCCTCAAGAAACGATTTGATAGGATCTCCTGCTCCATCATCTCTCTTTTCTTCCTCCATGGGAGGTCGTTTGGGACGACGAGAGTGATCAACTAAAATTAGTTCAAGACCAAACTCTCTATACCCAGACATCGTCGGGGACATGCACCGAGGAACAATCAAAGAGAATATTTCTATGATATCATTGAACTAGATTTATATGGGAACAAAATGAAATAACATATATATCATCATAAACACAGACATTTTTCAAAGATAATAGAGATACAATAAACACATATTCTATTAAATGGTGGAAATAGAACAGACTGTAATACAATAGCTAGTATGGTGGTTGCTATCTCTGAGAAGAGATGTGATTGCTACACTCATCTGTGCAAATCTTAATACAAAGTGAGGCCAAAGGGGCCTATTTATAATAAGGATGAGGGTGAGAACCCCAAAAGTCCAAAACATAACCCTAGAAGATGAATCCTCATAAAGTTTGCGGCCCCAAGGTGGTGAGTTGAACAATCAACTTCTCGGGGTCATAACTTTTTCATACGATCTCCGATTTGGGTGCTCGATAACTTGTTGGAAATATTCATTCGATATTTACAACGTCCAATTGTGGCCAAATGCATGCTAAGGTAACTTTATATGGGCACCCAAATTTCCAAAAAATGTCATTTAGGGCCTCAAAATAGCCTCGAAAGTTTGGTCCTCAAAAAACCGTAGAAAACTAACTAGGAAACTGCCACAATAGACAATTGTTTTGAGCCAGTGGAATAGGTGGGTGTCCACCGATCTGCATCTGGATCATTCCTCCCTCCTTAGTGTTAACATTTCATATGCTTAGCTAAGACATCAGTATTTCATTTCATTTTCATAACAAAAGCATATAAACAGGATCACTGAAAGATAGACAAGCACAACCATACAAAAGGAACACAAAGATTTATCCTGGGAAAACACTAAGGGGAAAAACCCAACAAAAGCTTCCTCAATATAGACGCCCCAAAAAGATAAAAGATAAAACCAGAAAGGAGATCAAATCCTGATCCTCCTCCTTCTCCAGCTACTTCTCTTCTCCACTAATGTGCTACACAAGTGAGAGTGTGTGTCACAAATGAGGAGCACCACACCTCTATTTATTTTCATCCGTTCACTTGAATTAACTCATTCGACATGTAGGCTTGAGTTAAATCATGTAGGCTCAAGTTACACATGTAGCACTAGTGGATAATGAGAGATTAGTGACCAAAAAAATGACCAAAATCCGCATATCAATGACCACTTTTGGTTTGGCGATCACTGGTGGCTAATTTACGGTCTTTTATTACGCGACCAAAATTGGTCATTTTTATTTTGGTCATTTATAGCTTTTCGGTTGGTCATTAATTTTGTCATATATTTGGTCATTGATTTGGTCATGTATTTGAATCAATGACCAATTATATGACCACATTTATGACCAAATTAATGACCACATGACAAGCTAGAATAAGACCAAAGTTGGTCGCGTAATAAAAGACCGTAAATTAGCCACCAAAACTGTTTTTTGGTCATTGATATGCGAATTTTGGTCATTTTTTTTGTCATTTATATCTCATTGTTTGGTCACATATCTCTCAATTATTGGTCACTAATTTAGTCATTTTTAGTCACTTTATGTGTGGTCATTATATTTTAGTAGTTTGAATGGTGTCCATTATTAATCAATATAAAATTTTAATATGATATTATGTTTAATTAAAAAAAGAATCATACATTTATTCTCATCTAATACACTTGTGAATTATGCAATGTCACATTATAATTAATTATAACACTTGTAAATAATATCTATTACACATGTAAATCATACAATGTCACATTAATTAGTTAATAATTATAACATTGGTACATAACTTAAAGTAGAACCATATATATAATTTTTAAACCACAAATTATATTATATGAGATGTCAAAAGTATTACAATAAATATGAGTTTTCTCAAATACTCATATTAATTTCCATATAACTTTACAGGAAAATCATCACTTTTCAAAATATTACAATGGCTAAACCATCATACTTGCACTTGGCTACAAAACCATACTTAGATCCCACGTCAATAGCTTCAAAACCATACTCAGCACTAAACCATACTTAGATCCCACGTCAGCAGCTTCAAAACCACACTTAGCAGCTTGAAAGCCTTAACATCGGGTTCTTCATTATACTGAATGAAAAATATTCAATAACAGGTTCTTCATACTCAATCGCCCACTTATAAGTTAAGCTCACTCCTGCAAAATCCAATAAAAAATATCACTTGTAAAGTAGAAAAACAATGAAGCAAATTATTCATCTTGTTCAACAGCTAACAACAATAACCAAGATCATGTGCAAAATAATAAAATCTAATCTAACAAATTCAATTTAAGAATTGGTTAAAATTAAACTTGAATGGATAAATCTACAACTATTTAGTACCTAAGAAAAGTAAAACTCAGCTCTAAACCAGGAAATGGATTTCAACAGGAAAGATAATCAATGAATCCAAAAAACAATTATGCTCGACTGCATAGGTAGAAACCTGCATACATAGTGCAATCTGTGAAGGAGTTCACCCCTATATGTCATGTGGTTAGTGAATGACATGAAAACTATGGAAACTAATGAATGATTTAGAACCCCATCAAACTAATGTGATGTTATACTCAACCACCAGTATAATCAAAACCCATCAAATACCATCAACATTCCCAATTTCCTACATGCCTACCTTGTCCTTGTTTCAAACATATATTTGTATATAAACAAACGAAAATTATAAAAAGTTCTTTTTAACTTGTTAGCCTCAAAGTGTTCATGACATAGTTTAGGCATCAAGCCAACAACCATCATATTTTACCCTCTATATCTATATATAATAATAAAAAATCATGAGTTTTTCTTTCTTAGACTCTGGACTCTGGAAAATTCACTTTATATTCACTCAAAAAATTTCATGAATTTTATCTATATATACATACATATTCTAGTGACATGCCATAACAACACAACAACATTCATACATTAACCACACCCATACAACCTAGCCACTTTGGAATAAAATCATATATACTAGTATATGCGAAAAAATACTTCTATGAATTATAATCACGAATCTAAAAAGAACTACTGCTTGTTTTTTTTTCCATTTGAACTCATTTGGCATGTTGGACAGTCAGGTTTCCTAATAGTAAAATACTTATAGGAATGTAATATCTGCATACCAATGGTAAAATTGTTTGAAACAGCCTCAATATCATCAGTCATGGCCTGTGCTTTTGATCTGATAAACTTTCCTTCAAAATATGAACTTTTGATCTGATAAAATTTAGAATCACTTGTGCTCAACACATACACACAATCAATTTCTACAAATAGATTAGTCCACAATCACCTGAGATTGGCACTAAAATCATACCAAATGCAATCATGCTTCCTTGTGTCCATGTGAAATAGAGATCTGGCCAGATTTCTATAATACTGATTGGTCACCAGCCTCTGTAAAAATAGAACAAAAGAGATAAGAGTTGGTAGAATATTTTGAAATCTAGACATTCAGATAAATATAATGTTCAGTGTTATATAATCCTGTTGTGTGGGAATGCACCCCATTTTTTGTAAGTAAAGCCCATAAGGTATCAATGCAAACAATGTAATAATTTATAAATAAAGTGCATGATCAATATTGTCAAGATCAAACAAACCATTAGATAGGGTCATTGATCAATCTATTGATATTGTCAATAACCTTAGGCTATGTAGAGACCTAGTCTCAAGCTGAATAGGTTAGCTATTATCTCTATTATGAACTTATGCTATTAGCTGTACTAGTGTACTCTTATTCTCCCAAATATAACCAAGCTATGACATTTCGACAGTGGGTTTTCCTCCTCCTACTCAGGTTTCCCATTTAAATCCAAGTGTGTTATAGTGTGTATGTTGCTATTGTTTTCATTATTTCATTACTGTTATTTTGTTTGATGATAATATTATTGATCTGCTGGGATTGTTTATCATAATCATGGTTATCTCGTTATTCTATTCGTAGACTTCATGATAAACGACACACTTGGTTGTGAAACTATATTTACTGCTACGTTTTTGCAGGTTGAATCCTTTTGAAAACCAACAACATGATTTGGATACAAGTTTCTATATGAAAACAGAATGTTGTATGCAGGTCCAAACCTCCATGCATAACAACTACTTTCAATTTGATAAGGAGGAAACAAAATGTAAATGAACTTTACCTTTGGGAGGAACAATCACTATAGGGAAGTTGCTATGGTGAAAGTAGTACTCACTCACACTCCCTTGCAATACACTTCAAACCATAGAAGATGTCAGAAACAACAAAACATTTGAACCAAAAATAGCATACTTGCATTTCAGATATGCTTTAACTTTTAAACACAACTTTAAGCTTACAAGGAGATGCAGAATATTCAAAATAAAAGGGTCTTACCTCTTGATTATCCCCAGTCCTCTTGTTCCCATTACAAGCGCAGCGGGATTGATTCTTACAGTTTCACGACAAAGTGCTTTACCTACGTCACCCTCCATAATCCTAGCTTCTGTTTTCACCTTTTCAGTGGAAAAATGACAACATAGCAGTCAAAACCAATGGACTAACATTCTCTAAGAACTACATTTACAAGGTTTCTTATTGGAATTACCATGGAAACTTCATATGCTTTTATTGCAAGCCTTTCCATTAGACCTTGTGTGGCATCAAACAACACCTCATCATCTGAATCTGTGCTTTGAAGCATATCACAACAAAATAGAACTCTTATCAGTATGAAATTATCTATGGTACAAAAGAAGGTAAGTTTAAATAGAAGCCCAAATATATTTAACCAACTCCAAAAAAACTCTTGTAATGATTCAAAATGTGATATGGAACATGATCATCCAACACATAAATTGATCAGCACAAGCTATTCAGAAGTGAGTTACAACTTGCCCCAAAAGAAGAGAGGGTAGGGTGTTAAACTATGAAAACAATATTATCACAAAATCCATATAGACCAAGTGCAACATCTAAAATTTGTGCATCCTTCTCTCTGCAAAAATAGAGAGAATCATGACTTGAGTATATTAAACTGCTATGATGTTAAGTCACAAAAAGTTTCCTTGCTCAAATAAGACAGACATATTGAAGGTGGATAGATTGGACATAAAACCAATAAAGGTGTTATTATCAATAAGAAAGTAAATGCTATGGATTCTGGAAACTGTAAGAATACTTTTATATATGTAGAACCAAAAATTGGACAATTGAAGGGAGAAATCAATTCTTCAGACTTCATTGCTACTTCTTGTACCATCCTCAATGGAGGCAGCTAGATCTCGGAGTCACTCATACTACTTGTTTGTATAAGGTAAAATAATATTGTCTTCAAGATCAAGGTGAGGCACAAGTTGCAAGAGAATGGCATAAGCAAGAACGAGGGGAAGCACAAGTGCCTAGTCTTTTTGGCATATCTGACTCATTCACACCATGTTACTATATTGCATTAACACACTGGATTTCCTGGTCTGTATAGCTCAGCATCCCTATTGGCACAAGCTCGACCAAACACTATAGTGTGTATGTTATTGTTTTCATTATTTCATTACTGTTATTTTGTTTGATGATAATATTATTGATCTGCTACGATTGTTTATCATAATCATGGTTATATCGCTATTCTATTCGTAGACTTCATGATAAACGACACACTTGGTTGTGAAATTATATTTACTGCTACTTTTTTGCAGGTTGAATCCTTTTGAAAACCAACAACATGATTTGGATACAAGTTTCTGTATGAAAACATAATGTTGTATGCAGGTCCAAACCTCCATGCATAACAACTACTTTCAATTTGATAAGGAGAAAACAAAATGTAAATGAACTTTACCTTTGGGAGGAACAATCACTATAGGGAAGCTGCTATGGTGAAAGTAGTACTCACTCACACTCCCTTGCAATACAATTCAAACCATAGAAGATGTCAGAAACAACAAAGCATTTGAACCAAAAATAGCATACTCGCATTTCAAATATGCTCTTACTTTTAAACACAACTTTAAGCTTACAAGGAGATGCAAAGTATTCAAAATAAAAGGGTCTTACCTCTTGATTATTCCCAGTCCTCTTGTTCCCATTACAAGTGCAGCGGGATTGATTCTTACAGTTTCATGACAAAGTGCTTTACCTACGTCACCCTCCATAATCCTAGCTTCTATTTTCACCTTTTCAGTGGAAAAATGACAACATAGTAGTCAAAACCAATGGACTAACATTCTCTAAGAACTACATTTACAAGGTTTATTATTGGAATTACCATGGAAACTTCATATGCTTCCATTGCAAGCCTTTCCATTAGACCTTGTGTGGCATCAAACAACACCTCATCATCTGAATCTGTGCTTTGAATCATATCACAACAAAATAGAAATCTTATCAGTATGAAATCATCTATGGTACAAAAGAAGGTAAGTTTAAATAGAAGCCCAAATATATTTAACCAACTCCAAAAAAACTCTTGTAATGATTCAAAATTTGATATGGAACATGATCATCCAACACATAAATTGATCAGCACAAGCTATTCAGAAGTGAGTTACAACTTGCCCCAAAAGAAGAGAGGAAGGTGATATTCCTCTTTCTCAGAAGTTCTATTGCCCTTTTCGGGATTGCTTGGCACTCTTATTGAAGGATATTGTTCCTGATGAATCAGGAAGCTCAAGTGGGGCTGCTGCTGCTGTTGCAATTAAAGAATCAGAATGCCCTGAATGCCTAAGGTTATTATGTGCTCAGTGTGGTGTGCCATGGCATGCAGGTTTAGATTGTTCTGAATTCCAGAAATTGTCGGATTCTGAGAAAGAGAAATGTGATCTGATGCTGTTCAAGCTTGCCAAAGAGAGTGAATGGCAACGGTGTGCAAGCTGCAAACATATCGTTGAAAGAAGTTCTGGATGATCTCATATGATTTGCAGGTCAATAAATTGGTAAAGCTCCTTATTTTCATAAATATAATTGCCTTCGAGCAAGGATGCTATGAATTATTTCTTCTGATTGAAAAAAATGATGGTCCTCATCCTAACTTCTTGTTGATACAACACTTTTCAATTAGCTGATGGTTCTCATCTTAACTTCTTGTTGATACAACACTTTTCAATTAGTTGTGGTTATGGTGTCTTTACTTTGTGTCCATGGATACTTGAGTATTACCACATAAAAATCAAAGCTACGAACTAATTGTCCATGGCTTAGAAATTCTGTTTCCTGAATTACATAGTTTTGTAAGTACCCATTATTGGTTTTGAACTGAGTGAAAACCAGTCTAAGTTTATGTTTCAAAGTCCAGAGATGTGGGTAGTGAGCATGCAGCTCTGTTTCCAGACTGAAACTGTAGGAAACTCAGTGCAAATAGAAAAAATATCAGCCATTTAAACACCACTTATGTAAAAAACTCTGAGTAATGAAAACTGCCACTGCAATTTGCTGTTCATTACAGGAAATTGAAGGGCTATTGTTTATGTATATAAAGCAGAAGGCTAGCTGAAAAATATTGTTGTGGGTGGTGTTTTAGTTGTGGTTACGAGTTTTGTTAAAAATGTGGATCAGGCTGGATGAAAGCTGGAATTCCCTGCAATTGCTCTGGGTAGAGATAAGTTTTTTTTGGATTTGGAGCCAGATAAAATGCCAAGTTTTGAAATCCATATTGGTTATATATATGGTTTACCAAATTCCACTGCAATTTCTTATTTTACCACTTCTTTCAAAATTCAGAGTAGCACCGGTCTGGTTTCTTAGGACTGTGGAAGACATTTCTCCTTTTGAGGTAGCTGATGCTGGAAAATGTGAATTCATTTTAGAACATGAACTGTAATGTTGAGCTGTTTGCAATTTGATTCAGAACCAGCCAATGGTGGTTAGGGGCCCACCCCCTGAGGACACCAATGACCCCCTAAATGAAGCATGTCTCATCCCATTGGCTGTATGAGTTATAATTACTGACGATTGTGTTTTTTCTTGTGTATACTAGAATGCTAGAGTTTATTGTTTTTTATGTTTTTATGTCACCTAGACTCATTTTATCTTTATTGTATGCCCATGTGGCTGTTTTGATTTTTAGATTGTTTTGGGTGGATATAGTTGTGGGGCTTGGTTTTCCCAATTTTGATTTAGCTGGTGGTGGCTGCTTGGAAACCACTTTCTATAATATAAAATTCCCAATATGTACATTGTTTGTATTAATACTTAATATTTTATTTAAAAAAGAACACTCAAAACTATCAACCAACTATTGTGAGGCTTAAACTTTGAAAGTACCATCCCTTATGGTTGTTGGATCGTCAGCAAAAAGGGAAACCATAGCCAGAGTCATTGCGAGTGCATTCCCTTTGATGCTCTAAGTGGTGGGCCAGTCGCAGTCACAATATTTTCAGTCCACGTGACTTTTTCTCCCATTTTCTCAAGTACTTCAGCAAATTTTACATCTCCCTGTCATTTTATAGGATATACACAACAAATTCATCACCAAGCAATCTTTCAAATAAAATTAACACACTCGTGAACAATTAATTGTTCAAGATTCATATAATATAGCACTAACGTCTACCTGTAGGCTGCTTGTGCCACAACCTTCTATAGTAACTATATCACCAGTAATAACAACACCAGCAAGGAAATAACTGTCACTTGGGTAGTGTTCTAGTCACAACCATCTTTCTTCTTCCAGCATAGTTCTGTATAGTGGAAGAGTGTTTTCTTTTAGTTGTCCATGCAATAGTGTCTCAAGTACTTCAGCAAATTTTACATCAACCTGTCATTTTATAGAATATAAACAACAAATTCATCACTAAGAAATATTTCAAATAAGATTAACACACTTGTGAACAATTAATTCTTCAAGATTCAAAAAATACAACATTAAGATCTACCTGCAGGCTGCTTGTGCCACAACCTTCCACAATAACTATACCACCAGTAATAGCAGCACTGGCAAGGAAATAGCTGTGACTTGGGTAGTGTTCTAGTCACGGCCCTCTTTCTTCTTCCAGCAGAGTTCTGTATAGTGGAAGAGTGTTTTCTTTCAGTAGTCCATGCAATAGTAAAGAGGGCACTCTAGTCTTTATGGAGAGATAGAGATGAAGGGGAAGCATGTGTTCATAATCTGTAGTCTCTTTCTGGTTTTAGTTAATTCAGCAATTTACTACTAATTTAGTTTTTCTTTATTTAGATTAACATGCACTATGATAAATGGTGCAGTTCCCTAGGTAAGCAAGAGTTCTCTTGCATGAGGATTTTTCAGCTGAAGTGAACGGCACAAATCTCTAGAAGGGTGCACCTTAACTTGGAACAGTTATCCAAGTAGGGGAGGGTGCACTAGGGTTACGATTTATGCTACCAGCAGTGGTTCTGTTGTGCATATTAATCAAAAGAGTTCCTTTGCCAACTAGGAGGGTCCCATGAAATTTCTTTGGTAACCAAAAAAGTTCCTTTGCGGACCTCCAAAGTTTTTTTGTTGAATAACATAGCTTGTCTATCTACCTCCTGTTTGAGCCTGTTGTGCCCTCATCCTTTTTTCCTTCATGTTTGCAAAGAGAGAATCAAGTTCCTGTGGTATTTTCTTTATAGGTGCATTGACCTACATGACAAATACATTTCTAAAATATGTTCTAAACACAAGTAGGTTCTCACCCAATAAATTACTACATACCTTAGTGGATGAAACAACATAGAATGGGAGGCTGCTTTGTGTGGTTAAAGGCCCACTCCTAAACCAAAATATAAGAGTGTTAATTTTTTTTTTTAATATGCCAAACAAAACAAGAGAAAGCAACAACATTAAAGAGAATAACATAATGACAATCCAGTGACAAATTATAACAAGCAATACTATTAATCAGACAATCACCATACTGAGATAGTCTGGCCTTGGTTTTACTTTACCCATCTTTCAAGTTTTAACAAAGCCCGATAATTTGCACAAGCATTGCAAGAAAATGCAATGTGTGCTCTGTTTAACATATCAGGTGGACTCTCTTCAGTAATTTCTAGTCTTGGAGAAAGTCTTCAATCTTGCACATCAGATTCTCAGATTGCTGACACGATAGGGGCATTAGCTTCAACCCTTATGATCTATGATGGTAGTGCAGAAAGCACAAAAGCAGCAAACCCAGTGTTTATTGAACAAGTATTGATTAAACAATTCAAGGCTCAATCATCGTTTCTTATACAAGAACGTATAATAGAAGCCCTTGCGAGCTTGTATGGTAATAACTACTTAAGTAGTAAGCTTGAAAAAGCAGAAGCAAAGCGTTTGCTTGTGGGTTTAATCACAATGGATGCAGATGAAGTTCAAGAGGATCTTATAAGGTCTCTTCAAATTCTCTACAACAGTGCAATTAATCTGTGGCATGCCCTTCAAGGTAGGGAGGGATTTCAACTCTTGATTTCGCTTCTTGGGATTTCTTCAGAACAACAACAGGAATGTGCAGTGGCATTGCTTTGTATGCTGTCAAATGAAAATGACGAGAGCAAATGGGCAATTATTGCTGCAGGTGGCATACCTCCCCTTGTCCAGATTCTGGAGATTGGATCTTCAAAAGCAAGAGAGGACTCTGCAACCGTTATGGGAAATCTCTGTAATCACAGTGAAGATATTCATGCATGTGTTGAAAGTGCAAATGTTGTACCTGTGCTAATATGGTTGTTGAAAAATGGTAGTCCGAGTGGAAAATAAAATTTTGCAAGGACACTGAACCATCTTACCCATAAATTAGATAGCAGCACTATTAGCCAACTCACTGCTTTGTTGACAGGTGACTTACCAGAATCAAAAGTTCATGTTCTAGAGGCATTGAGATCTCTAATTTCAGTTGCACCCCTAAGTGAAATTTTACTAGAAGGGAGTGCTGCAAATGATGTAGTTGAAAAAATGATTAAAATCCTTTGTTCTACTAATGACAATACTCGAGCTAAATCTGCTTCAGTTCTTGCATCATTATTTAACTGCAGGAAGGATTTGTGTGAAAGCAATATTGCAATTGAAAGCATTGAACTAGTCATGAAGCTCCTCAATACACGATCAGAACAGATTTTGATTGAGGCAGCACGTTGTCTTGCTACTATTTTCTGTTCAATAAAACAGAGCCAGGAAGTTGCAAAGTTAGCTAGAGATGCGCTTACACCATTAGTTAACCTTGCAAAATCTTCAGTGGTAGAAGTGGTAGAACAGGGCACAACAGCTCTCTCTAATCTTCTGTTAGATGTTGACATTGCAGAAGAGGTACAAGTTGAGGATATTATTTTACCTGCCTTGGTTGAACTGTTGAAACCTGTTCCGTATCATCCAGGTGCTCCTTCCTTGGCACTAGGGATTTTAACTCAACTAGCAATAGATAATAATTCAAACAAGCTTGTAATGGCAGAAGCTGGGGCTATAGAAGCCATAACAACGTATCTCTCTCTTGGTCCTCAAGATTCTATAGAAGAAGCACTGGTAGAGTTATTAAGGATTCTTTTTAGTAGTCCTGAGATACGACGACATGAGTCTGTTGTTGGAGCTGTCAATCAGTTGGTTGCAGTATTACACTTGGGTACCAGGGGATCAAGATACAGTGCAGCAAGAGCTTTGGGAGGTCTTTTTGCAGCAGACCACGTTAAGGTTGGGGAAGCAGCCAGGCATGCTATCAAGCCTCTTGTTGAAATTCTTAGCTCTGGGTCAGAAAATGAACAATGTGTTGCAATTGGTGCATTGATCAGGTTGCTGTTTGAAAATCCTTCAAGAGCACCTGTAGTTTTTGATGTTGAAAAAAATGCAGTGGATGTGTTATGCTGAATTATTTCTTCAAATTGCTCAATGGGGCTGAAAGAGGATGCCACAGAGTTGTGTTGTGTTCTCTTTTGGAATTCAAGAATTAGATCTACACTAGCTGTAGCCAGGTGTGTTGAACCTCTGGTTTCTCTTCTTGTTACAGAGTTCAGTCCATCCCACCATGCTGTAGTCCGTGCTCTTGATAACCTATTAGATGATGAAAAAATAGCAGAGCTTATTGCTGCACATGGTGTTGTTGTTCCACTTGTTGGACTTCTGTTTGGTGTGAATTATCCTCTTCATGAGGCTGTTATAAATTCCTTGGTGAAGGTAGGAAAAAATCGGCCACTTTGCAAGCTTGATATGATTAAAGCTGGGGTGGTTGAAAACATACCAGAAATTCTTCCAGAAGCACCAGATTCTCTATGTGCTGTGATGGAAGAATTACTTCGGATAGCGACAAATAACGACAACATTGCAAAAGGAACATCGACTGCAAAAGTAGTCAAGCCTCTTTTCTCAGCTTTAACTCGACCTGACTTTAGTGCTGCAGGGCAGCATAGTGCAATGCAGGTGCTGGTGAATATCTTAGAGAATCCTCAACGGTGTGCTACCTACAAGCTGACACCTTCTCAGGCAGTGGAGCCACTGATTCCTCTATTGGATTCACCATCCCAGGCAGTGTAGTAGCTTGCAGCAGAACTGCTTTCTCATTTACTTCTGGAGGAATACTTGCAAGGGACATGATCACTCAATAGGCAATTGGCCCTCTGGTTCAGGTTCTTGGGTCTGGTATGTCCACTTTGCAACAAAAGGAAATCAAAGTTCTTGAAAGTGTTTCATTAAGTTGGCCAAATGCAATTGCAAATGTAGGTGGAGTTGCTAAGCTATCAAAGGTGATTCTATAGGCTGACCCTCCACTTCCCCATGCATTCTGCGAATCTACAACTTCTGTATTATCAAGTATTTTACAATTTAGTTCCCAGTATTATTTGGAGGTACCTGTTGCAGTCCTAGTAAAAATGCTCCGCTCTGGTTCAGAACAAACCGTTGTAGGTGCATTAAATGCCCTTCTTGTTCTGGAGACTGATGATGCATCTAGTGCTGAATCCATGGTAGAAAGTGGCACCATTGAGGCACTCTTGGAACTTCTTAGGTGTCATTAGTGTGAGGAGGCTGCAGCAAGACTCCTGGAATCCTTACTGAATAATGTCAAGATAAGAGACTTGAAAGTTTCAAAATCGGTAATTTCTCCATTATCTCAGTATTTGCTTGATCCTCAGACTTAGACTTAGAAAGCAAGACTGCTAACTGCTCTTGCACTAGGGGATCTGTTTCAAAATGAGACTCTGGCATGGACAACAGATGCAATCTCTACCTACCGTGCACTTGTGAATCTGCTTGAGGACCAATCAACAGAAGAGATGAAGGTGGTTGCCATCTGTGCCTTGCAAAATCTAGTTATGTACAGCTGTTCAAATAAGCGAGCAGTTGCAGAAGCTAGCAAAATTCAGGTTGTCCTTGACCTTATCAGCTCTAGTGATCCTGATACGGAAATCCAGGAAGCTATTTGTGTAAATATTCTATTCTAAAGTAATACCGTTCAACAATATGCCTCTAGTGACACTGTCCGAGCTTTGGTTGCTGTCATTGAAAAGGACTTATGGGCCACGGCCACTGTAAGTGAAGATTATTTGAAAGCATTAAATGCTCTATTCGGCAATTTTCCAAGGCTTAGAGAAATGGATCAAGCTACAAATTGCATCCCTCATTTAGTTGCTGCCTTGAAGTCTGGGCCAGAAGCAACTCAAGAAGTAGCCTTGGATTCACTTTTTCTTCTTAGACAAGCTTGGTCAACATGTACAGCTGAAGTTGGAAAATCTCAAGCTGTTGCTGCAGCAGAGGCTATTCCAATTGTTCAGTATTTGATTCAATCAGGACCGCCTCGTTTTCAAGAAAAGACAAAGCTCCTCTTGCAGTTCCTACCAGGAAATCTATTGGTAACTATCAAGCGAGGCATAAACCTAAAGCAGTCAGTGGGAAACCCAAGCGCATACTACAAACTTACACTTGGGAATGGTCCACCAAGGAAAACTAAGGTTGTGTCAACTAGTCCAAATCCAGAATGGGACGAAGTTTTTGCTTGGGATTTTGACAGCCCACCGAAAGGTCAAAAGCTTCACATATCTTGCAAGAACAAGAGTAGATTTGGGAAGAGGTCATTTGGGAAGGTCACCATTCAGATTGACCGTGTTGTCATGTTGGGAGCGATTGCTGGCGAGTACACTCTCTTACCAGACAAGAATAAGGCGGGCCAATCACGGAGTCTAGAAATTGAATTCCAGTGGTCAAACAAGTGATTTTTGGGACAAGTATGTGCATTCTTGTTTATAATTGTAATTTAAGTGTTAAGGTCTGCAGTTATGGCATAAAGGCTTTTTGTACTCTAGTGTTTGCCTTTTAAGAAATTGTTCCTTGCAACAAAGTCTTATATCCAGTTGTTGCAATATGACTGAAGTTGCAATATAGCACATAAAGGAGAAACTATTCTCACTGAAGTCCTACTATGTCCCATACACAATTTGTAAAATCTATTCATGCGTGTAAGCTACCCATAAGGTTCATACCAAGTAACAAGGACTGTGCTAGTGTAACAACTCTTTATTAGTGAATTGACATGTTGTTATTTATAATCTGTCTAGATATGTAATGTAATGTAAATATTTATAGCGACTGCACAAGTCATACACTTTTTAACAAAGGGGACAATAAAATTAAATGAAAAGTGTACAAAGTTGTGACGAGAATCCTGTAGATCCATGGTCTCAGGGATTCAGGAACAATGACCACAATAAAAATTTAAATCAAACTATCTTAAATGTTTGAACATTGATTAAGCAATATTTCATCATAAAAGAGAAACCATTCTCAACATAGTCCAACTGAACGCCCCCAACACAATTTGTAAGATCTACTCATTATAGTACTAAGTTAACTAGTAATGGCTATTAATGAATCCATTGAATTGGTACTTTCTTATTTACAAAATATCTGTACATGTGTAATGGGAATGTTTATTGATACAATCTGACTTCCTCACAAACATATCATGAAAAAATTCACAAGAAATGCCATCTGATAAAACTCCTTACACACCATTGACTATTAAAAATTCACAAGACATACCCGCAAGGCAGTTCATGCTTTCTATCAGGATCTCCAAAATCCAATTCGCTTATGTGGTGGCTATTAGAGCCCGTACCATACATCAGCACAGGAAAAGATTTATTGGTTGTGTCATATACATTTATAATGATGGCCAAGTTTCTTGGAAGCTGATGTAACAAATTCTCTACCAATGACTCTACATCAAAGGTTCCACCCAAGTACCTCGAAATATTAGAGGAAATATGTTGATAAGTCATTTTAAGGAAATAACACATCAAACAGAAAAAATAAATTCTTAAAATTGAACAAAAATGGCCAGTATCCATTTCACCAACACAAATTCCTGAAAAACATTAGTCCACTGTACAGGAACCAAATCACACTGAATTGGGACATTTGCACTAAAATTTGAGCCCATAAATAAATATTGTTATGATTGTAAGGCAAAGGGATTTGCACTGTCTAACATACATACATACAAACCATGTTAGTAAGTTGGTCACAGAGTCTCTTCCTCAAACTTGGAGGTAAGTAGGAAGTAAGCAACCTGCTATATGTCTCTTTACAAGATTTGTCTCAAGCAAGATAATGGCATAGACCAAACATCTCCTGACACAAGAGGGCTAGGAATCTTTAATCCTTGTCTTCCTTTGAGAATTGGAGTGAGTTGTGAGACTCCCTAAGAAGGCAATATCTTCCCTCTAATCTCATAGTATTGTGAGCATTGGAAGGTAAGAGTCTAAATACATCTGCTGACATTTTCAAATGCTCTACATAAGGAATTATGTGTTCAGGTGGAGCTAACACATTCGGGTAAGGTCCACCTTGTTGATGGTCATTAGAGATCCCACAAGTTGCATTTCCCTTCACCAGTGTTAGATGTAATGTTTGAGAATTTTGTGTCTCCAAGTAAGCATCCTCTACAACCACCTTAGAACAAGAATCTTCACATATTATATGATCCTGCAATACCCTAGAGTATAAATTTAGATTTTGCGGTCGAATTACAACATCCACTTGAGCAAGCATGGGTTCTCTAATTCTGTTATTTGACCAGCAAACCTTTGTTATCAGCAAGGATATTTTTCAATAAAAGACAATCAAATAATGAAAATATAACTGGCAAAGCAGAGAAAACAAATCTGATTACTAATAACCATTTATCATTATGATGCAGCAACAACCTGGAACTTCACCATCCCTAGGAGATTTAATAAGGAGATAAGCAACACCAACACGATCAAAATTTCCAGCAGGTGGTGTTATAAGGAACTCATACCATCCAAAATGACAAACAACAACCTTTAACACAGACGATATACAAGAAACAATTTTTTCAGGCCACCATTTTTTTAAAGAAACAATTAAACCAAATTAACAACATATGGGAATTTGATAACCATATTGCAATTGCATATTAATATCCTTAAATCTATAGATCCTTCAGGCATGCTTCACTTAATTTGGGATCAAACATGTTGAATGAATGTTTCCATTATTAATTGAACTACTATCTAGTCTACTATAGAAGTAACTGAAAACAAAATAAATGTTGTTTCTAGAATTAGTCACTCTTTACAACCATGCAATAATAATTTAATGCAATGAAAAGTAGGCAAACCCTCCTATACCTTTAGAAACTGTAAAGAGGCAGTAAAATTGAAGGCTTACCTTGTCCCTTTTGAGGAGATAACCAAGAAATGTTTCAAATTCGGATACTTGTTTCCGATTCTTCCCAGTTGCATGAAAATAAACCCGAGGAAACTTTGATAGTGGAAGAACTGCTGCTGGAGCATGTCTGTAATGTGTAAGGCTAGAAAGATGCAAAGGAAACTCAATCTTAGACACTCGACATGTATAATTCATAAATAATATAGGAAAATTGCAGTAAATTCAACTATCTAGTGCACTCCATAGAATAATACATTCCGGTAAAGAATTGGAAGAGAAAAAAACAAGATAAATATATTACTGTCCAACAAATGACCAAAAAGGTAGGTCAAAGAAACTGAAAAGAGTACAATCAGCAATTACGCCTGTAGATGTACTGAGGGCTCCTACAAAAGCATGAAGTAAGCTAAAATAACTGATAAATGAGTTAGCCATGAAAGAGCATGATAAAGTCATGCTAGAGGAAAGAAAAGACGCATGTTCTAGGTATAACAGTGAAGCCCTAATTAGCATCACAGGTTGGAATAAAAAAGAATAAAAAGAATTATATATTATCTAGAAATCAACCCTTTCTGACATATAAATTTATTTGGCTCCTGAAGGTAGCCTAGAAGATAAGTAGGTTATAGCATGTCGCATGCCAGTTTATACAGCAAGCTCACTTAGTGAGATTATATTTCCTTGCACTCATAATTGAGAGTCACTCTAACCTACCTAATCATGGAAAAATAAACAAATTGTCCGCAACAAAAATTTTTATAGGCTATTAAAAAATAATTATGTACTTCAACATCAGATGACCATATACATACATTAGATGGTATTGCATGTGTACATGTTTAAAATTGTTCATCGTTCAGTAAACCCTACAAGAATTGTGTCTAGCTAGGGAATTTGAGACAAGTGATATCCTCCCCACATAGGATCAATTCCCACATTGACATCTTGAGCTCTTAATGCTGAAGAAGAATACAATTTACCATGGGTAACATCTTCGAAACAAGGCAAAAGTTGGAACTTCCTAGTGGGTCAAGGGTTTTCCAAGGATATATATTTCATAGTTTTTAAAAACATATATATTGAATGCCTACAAAGGTCTAATCAACTTGACATCATGCAAAATCTCAAAGATTTGTCTTAGCAAGTTTCTTAACAAAATATCTAGTGGAAATGAACTATGATCCCAGTGAATTGACTGGTCTAATCACCGTGCAACCTTTTCCAAAATTGTTAAGGGAACAAATTCATCTCTTCTTCAAATAACTTGTCTATTGGAAGTTTGATCTTGGTCTATATTAAGGGAACTTTCCTATAAAAGGCACAATCTTCAAAAAAATATACATGGGCTATCCGTGATGTCTGAAACCAACTCTGCCCCTCGGCTAAAATGCCTGATGGACGATCGTTTTCTCAAACAAAAACCAACCCATATGTCTCACCACTTGATGCAAACTCTACTACCCACTAACTTGTCCAACCTTCTACTTCAAGAAATCATATATAATAATTGCAAAATGTTTGACTGATCTTCAGTCTCAATTATCAACTATTCAATAGGTTACTCAAATCAATTGGTGCCTGGATGCCATATTGTTCATTTCAAAACATTAAGCCCTTTCTTTTGAATTACCGTAATCTTTCACAAAGATCAAAGTTATTAATAGATGAAGGAATTCGTAACCCCAATAACCCAGCATAAGCAATCTCAGGAAGATATTTAAAATCCACTGCTAATATAAATGTAATCTTGGGAAGATCTTCAAAAACCTCTGCCAATATACTCTTTAATTTCTATAATCTCATTACCAGTTTCCAATACAAGACTCGACAAGTGATTCAAACTGCTGTGAGACTCAAAATAAAAACAAAAATTTCTGCTACGGCCAACTTTGTATCATTCAATCGCAGCAGAAACCCATCAAACACCAAATCCTACTGAAAACATTAATTTTCTGTGAAAAACCCCAAAATACTCAATTTGGGTTCATTAGTAACGATTGTTTGAGGCCTTGATTATGCAAATCAAAAGTAAGGTTCGAATCCGAGGCACTTCCAACACAAACTAAAACACTGAGCTTATTGAAACCCAAAACCCATGTCAACTAACAAATAAGGCTTGAAAATAAATAAGAATAACCTCATACTAAGGTCGTTTTGCTCCATTTTCCAAGCATCTTTCTGCGCAAAAATTCGATGATTCCTTTCTCCAGCAATCCAAAAAGACTTTCAGGGTAGATAAAGGGAAAGACGCCTTCAAATAATGAACAATTGAACTTGGCGGTAAAAAACAAGCTCGCAGGAATGTTGTTTTGTCTATACATTGGTCAAATGACAAAAGGTCTCAAAAAGTAAAAAGAAATGAGCAAACCACTAAAATATATAATTCTTTCTATCACTGTTTTCAATACTGTGATATTATTAAGTAGAATGGTACATGCAATTTTAAGAATTAGTTTCCAGCCTAGGATGGTTTGCCACATCTCAAGTATTAGTGGTTGGCCAATATATGAAAAACAAAGTTAAACTCTGTCACATACCTAAACATCAATATTGGTGAAAGTAAGTGTACAAGGCCATTTAAAGTGTAAGGATTAATATTTTCTAAATAAATTTAATAAACATTAATATAGCAACAAAATCCCTTCATTGCTGAACTATTTTCTCCCTTCACTATTCTCCCCCTTCACTACTAGAAATATAATGGTAAAAATAAGAGGCTAATTTTCCCATTTAAGTGCATGATAATGTGAGGTAAGTGAAGGATTAGTGTTTGGGGGGAGGAACCCACCCTTCCCTTGTTATTTTTAGCTTTTGTAAGATTAAAATTTAGCATTTTTTTGTAGAGAATGTGGCCCTTGAGAACCCAAAAGAACCAAAAATTACCCAAAAGAACCAAAACGTACCCAAAAGAACCTAAAAGCAGGGTTCAAGTACCCATTTGGGGTCAACTCCCCACTTGATAGCTAGGAATAGCCAAGTACTTTATAGAAGAACACAGTTCATTTGGGTTCTTCTGCATGAAAACATATTCATCGATGGGATTACTAAGGAAATTGTTTGATATATTAAAGGAAACACTTGTTAAATGGGCTCTGTTACAATAATTAGTTGTCTCAATCTTGATTGCAAACAGTCCCTGAATCTGGAATTTTATCAACCTAAACCATTTCCAATCAGCCGCTCTGTAAAACCCATCCATTTTCCAGCGAAATGAAAAGTAATGTTTTACTGAAACCCAAAATGTTATCACCCCCAATTACGCTTCACCTTGCCGCCATAACTTTCCTCTTGAGACAAAAAAAAATTGAAATGAAAAGGAAAAGAAAAAAGTCGGTAGAATAGAGACCTAATTAAATTATTGTCTTAAAAAATTATTTCAAAACCACTCCTGGTTTAGTAGTGTATCAAACGTTTTTTATCATGATAGTACGTTAAATTGGTGTCAATAGATAAGTTGTCATACATGAGGAGGTCTATAATTTACTAAATTCTAACATGGTAGATGGATTTAGAGACCCCCTCTGAATCCACATGTCGTGTTAGAATTTAGTAAATTGTACAAATTCATTGTCAAAATTGTAATATTCCATTGCTGGAGTGACACAACTAAAAATAACCAAATAATGACCAATTGTTATGTGGTCATTTTTAGTCTAGATATCCCATGACCAAATTTGGTCATTTATCTTGGTCTTTTCAGTTTAGTTTTTACACGTGACCAAAAGTGGTCATTTATCTTGGTCTTTTTTAGTTAGCTCACATAAATTTATCAATTTTGGTCATTTATCCCTTGAAAAAAACTGTGGTGACCAAAATTTTTGGTCTCCTGGTCACTAATCTCTCATTTTCCACTAGTGTAGGCTCAAGTAACCACACTAGGGTGCTAATGACCCACCTTTACAATTAGACGGGACTATTTCATGACTCTTATTAGATCTTCTAATTAGAAGCATCACGATACAAAGTAATACAAGTGGTTCTCTCGGTAGGACCATCGGCGACAACAAAAAGATACATATAGAATATTCTTCGAAGTTACAATATTTCAACACTACCCCTTAACGAGAAGGGTATTCTACAACAACATCAACAACAACAATAACAGGAGAGAGAGAGAGCATCATCAGCATCATCAGGGTAACACATCTATAAATCATTGGAAGCTTTTCAACATCATGTAGTCTTCATCTTCAATCTTTAGTCTTCAGCAACATCAACACTTTGATCGCTTCGATCAACAACAATCTTTGACCTTTCGATTAGCAACATCATCTTCAACACTTTGACCTTTCGATCAGCAACATCATCTTCAGCACTTTGACCTTTCGATCAGCAACATCATCTTCAGCACTTTGACCTTTCGATCGGCAACATCATCTTCAGCACTTTGACCTTTCGATCAGCAACATCATCTTCAGCACTTTGATCTTTCGATTAGGCACAACATCATCATCAACACTTTGAAATTTCAATCAGCAACATCATCAGCAGCAACATCAAAATATCATCATCATCACACTCTGATCTTTCGATCAGTACATCATCATCATTATAAAAACATCAACATCATCATCATCAAGACATCAACATCATAAAAACATCAACATCATCATCATCAACATGATCCTTGCTTTCAGAATTACGGGATCAACATGTCTATGGTACTCAGACGATCCTTCCTGTCAGAATTACGGGATTTAGGTCTTTATGGAGTTACTAACGATCCTTCCTTTCAGAATTGCGTGATCAACACATCTGTGGAGCTTAGACGATCCTTCCTTTTGGAATTGCGGGATCAAGTCTTTATGGAGCTACTAACGATCCTTCCTTTCGGAATTACGGGATTTAGGTCTTTACGGAGTTACTAACGATCCTTCCTTTCGGAATTACGGGATTTAGGTCTTTACGGAGTTACTAACGATCCTTCCTTTCGGAATTACGGGATCAACACATTTGTGGAACTCAGACAATCCTGCCTATTGGAATTACGGGATCAACACATTTGTGGATCTCAGACAATCCTTCCTATTGGAATTATGGGATCAAGTCTTTACGGAGCTACCAATGATCCTTCCTTTCGGAATTACGGGATTTAGGTCTTTACGGAGTTACTAATGATCCTTCCTTTCGGAATTACGGGGTTTAGGTCTTTACAGACTAACGATCCTTCCTTTCGAAA